>CM056598.1:6432170-6902170 GCA_029721355.1 Tegillarca granosa
TTTTAGTTATGACAGCCATCTAGGATGTCGGACAGACAACATACCCAACTTTTAATCATGGTCACAATTTGAATTTGGTATTAATTGGCCCAGTACTTAAGTGAAGATTTTCAAAGGATCAGCAAAATTTAGCATCTAATATGCATATTCTGCTATAAAAGGCACCCAACTAATAAGTGACAGAAAAACCTGATACATGTTAAAGGTTAAGCATCAAAATTACATACCAAATTTGAATTCACTCAGTCTATACATGAACATGTAATAGACATAAGTGTGTTTTTATATTCAATATATAGTGGAAGCCAACTTGAATGTTGACCAGACTCACTGGACACAATTTTAAATTCATGTCACCTTGGAACCTTTCACACCAAATTTGGTTTTAATTGGCCCAGTAGTTTTAGAGAAGATAAAAGTTTTATGCACACATGCATACCACGTCATGAAACAAGCTTAGCTGGCTATAGCTTGTTAAACTAGCAAGAGCTGTCTGAGTATAGTCTAGTTCATGGATTACTTACAAAACTGCATTTATTAATCAGACTCTCAAACTGTTTCATTTACTATGTGTTTTGATAAAATGATTCTCATTGGATACATAACAAAATTATATTTTGAAGAAAAATTTTGGGATTGGCTTGGAACACTTTTCTTTGCATTTTCTTGACATTTTTGGTTGGGTCATTATGCAGGTATTTTTCAACAGAAAATATATAAGAAATGGTTTTGAATTACTAATTACTATTCCATACTACAATATACATGTATCTACAGGGATTTTTCTAGCATTCGTCAGGGGCCGAATATCGGCCCCATTCCCAATTGAAAAAAACCTCCATTTTTCCCAATTTGACTGAAAAAATTCCCAATCGGTCTTGCCAAAAGATGTCCCGATCGTTGACATGTTGTATACTGTTATTTATCTTATTAAATTCATCAAAATACTCGCGATTACAAACTTCTAACGGCGAAGAACTAGTCTAGGCATTTTATTGACACAGATGTATTGCAAGTTGAACAGTTACTCGGGTTAGGATAAAGACATTAGGTATTACAACGTTAAACTAAGGGGCGGCGATTACTCGGGTTAAGATAAAAACACATGACTGTCAAACACCGTAGTGACTTTGATAAAAAATAAATTAATAGTAAATATCGGTAGGCCTACATCTGTGATTCAGTTATTACTTTATCAAATGGCTGAAAAAGACAGATTCAACACGTTTACCAAAAAATAACTGGATTTTTCAGCAAGGCTGTTATTTCAAGTACAGTTGGAGAACCAAGTACCGCCGGCAAATCAGAATATGTAAGTCCTGGTTAGACTCGGGGGAAAAATGGAAACGACTAAAAGTCCGTCCGAAACTCAGACAGAAACAGCAACAACAGCTATAACAAGTGAAATTGAAAGTGAACCACTGCCTGAGAGTTTATCAAATGATTCTGATGCTAATTCTAACATGCCAGATCGGAGCAAATTTTATGCATTAAATTATGAAAATGTATTCCCATGGCTGCAATTCTCTAATTGTATCAATGGATTTCTGTTCAAATACTGTGAACTATTCAATCTCTAATAATATTGGATTACATTCAAACTTAAAACCATGAATATAGCAAGAGTCACATTGAAGCAACAACTATATATTAAATAAAATGAATCTTGACAGTCTTGTCGTTTTTCCCAATTTGGCTGTTTTGTCGATACATTTTTCCCAAATAACTCTCAGGGGCCTTTTCCCAAAATACCCAGAAAAATCCCTGATCTATTTTTCTCAATTTTCTGTATGCAAAAAAAAAAAAAAACCCTGTAATTAACTGTACATCAACTAACAAGATCAGCAACATTAAACGTAAAGCAAGTGAAAAGAACATGTTTTACCCGACTCTTCCTCTATTTCTATGTCCACATCAGGTTTTTTCTGGAAATACCGGTAGTTATTAATTATAAACATAACAATCCAAGATGAATATCATAATTCAAAATTCAAAAAAAAAAAAAAATAATAAATAACATGTGAACTTCCAAAAAGTGAGACCCGAAAAGTTATAAAGCACCTCATGGTAGATGATAATCTAAAGAGCTGCAACTCAGAAGTAGTTAAAACTGTATCAAAATCCTGGCTGGATATAATGAACAGAATCAGATGTTTACAATACCATCTCTGAATCTATGCAATGATACTGGAAATAACCCTGAGCATTAACACGGTTATATTGGAAATAGCCATGAGAATCTATGTAATGATACTGGAATCAACCCCGATTAATACCCTAAGGTAGCCCAAATTCTGCTGGCGGTAATATTGTCTAATAGAAAAAAAAGTCTACAGGCTGAAAAAATGACATATCAGGAATTTACTTATGCTATTGTCAAACTGGAAAACACAGTAAAGCATGTAAACTTCTTTAAAGAAAGCGAGACAGGTGTTCTTGTGAGATAACCACTTTCTGGTTAGCTAGCTACACCAATCACATGTAAATTTACAGTCAATAATAAAAAGAACATGAAACTGCAAGATTCCAAATACATGTCAGATAATCCTAGAAATATAGACATACTAATCATCAATATTGTGACGATAGAACTTTTTCAGGGCTATATTAAACCGAAGCTTACAATACCTTGATTCAGCCAAACTTGTACTCCCAATTACCACACAGATTTTATAAAGCATAGAAATTCAATCAAATAACATCTTAAACCCACATAGGAAGTTTATCTATCATTGTTATAGTATTGAACTTTACTAAATATGTTCAGTGAATAAAAATACCTTTTTTCTCCACTCCATGTTTTCTTGATCACCATAATCATAGGTAATTTCTTCGCCGGTAGTGATATCTCTTAATGCATACAAGCATAACCTTGGATATTGTTCATTTGAAAATATCTTTAACTTCATAATAGCATTGCATTTCTTTGGTCTTTCATCATTAACTAAACGACATAATCTATCAGATGGTTTTGTAGCATCAACACTAAAATAGATACATGATTGTATAAATTAAATTTCAAGGAAGTTTTTATTTCAAACATCCCTAGATTTGTCTACAGTAAAAAGAATTTTGTCACAGACATTTAAAATAGCATAAAAATTGCGGTAATATTCAATGGAACATTAATTAATATGACATCACACAAAATTTAAGAGTAGATACATGAAATATGCAACTATTAAATTACACTTATCCCAAAAATAACATGCTGACCTGTCTTACAAAATCTATGGTGCAGTGTCATCAGAAACTATTATAGACAAATTTTGAATTAGGAATTAAACATCACTTTTTTCAAAATTTACTTATCTTCTCATTTCAATCATTTTGTATACTTCAAAGAAATAACAATCTGTCATGTCTACTTATTTAGTAAAAACGTCTTTTTCATTTTGGCACGCCTTTTTGTACAACAATTAAATAAACTTACCAAAATGTCTTCTCTTTGTGTCTGTAATAATACATGTAACATCTAGTACTTTTACGTCTTTTTTCCCTCTTATTAGCCTCACCCAAGCTTATGTGTTCCCCCACATACTCTAGGAGAAAATCACCCCGAGCAAAGTGTTTTGTTGCAAAAACACCAAAACCTACAAATATTAATTTAACCAGTTAACAAATTAAGAGCAATATATTCCCACATCAATAACTAATATCAATTTAGGTCTTAATGTTAAGTTTGATCGAATTTCATACAAATAGGCAGTTTAAAGGAATTCATAAGCGTGGCTTGCTTCTTTCAATTTAAATTCTTTAAACATGACATGATTAACTTTTTTTTTTCAACTAATGCTCTTGAAACAAGATGTGTGGCAGTTGTCAGTAAATTTGACCTTTGACCTCCAAGTCACTTAGTGTTACCTAGACCTTAAGCCAACATGGTCGGAAATGACATGCATGAATTCCACCTCACATATTGAACATTTGTTAAAATCCATCAATGCATTTTAAAGTTATATGTGTCAAATGTTAAAGTTGCTACAAACAGACAGGACAAAAAACAATACCCCCCCCCACCACACTAGAAGGCAGTTTCAACGAAAATGTGGCCAAAATTACGAATATTCATAAAAATTCCGGAAATTAGCCGAAAAATCACCGAAAATGTAATTTTCACTGCTTTTTCCGAGAAAAAATGAATATTAGTGTAATTTTGGCAATAAAAATGAATATTCGTAATGAGCTTTGCATATCCATAATGAGGTTGTAATTTTCGATAGCAGAGTATCAATTTTCGGTAAATTATTTCCGACTGTAGGAAGGCGGCACGCTTTGAAGTTAGGATTACCGTAAAATGAATAAAATTTGTTTATATATATAAATCCAACATTTAAGGAGAAAATACAGAGTATATGTAACGCCTACGGTAAGATTGAGAATAATCCCATTGCTTTGGTAACTTGTTTGAACATCGACATACAGTACAGCCCGGTGGATTCGTGAATTTCACCGCGGTGGACAAGGTTGCGATTAGAGGGGATTAAATTTCCACCGCGGTCCATCGCGAATAAAGAGAAAAAAGATTAAGAATATTTTTGTCGCGGTGGACAGTAAAATCGTCCACCGGCAGAAAAAATGTCTACCGCGATGATTATTGAAACGTAATTTGAATACATTTAATCCTTCATGGGTACTCAGAGACAAATAATTTGAACACACGACGAATGTTTACATGGATGATTGATTTAGTTGTTGATCGATTTTGTCCGTTATTATATCAGAATTAAATTACAAAACTCATGAGATTAAAGCATTATGTGAAAATTTAAAAAAATGTAATAAAACACGAATTTTTAACAGATTTTTTTCACGTAATTTTTTAAAATAGTTGAAGCAGGAGATAATTTTTAAAAATATAATTTACCTGAAATTGTTAGTCAGATGTGTATCAAAATCTAATCCATAAATATAAATAAATCCCGGTTTTAAGAAAATTGTATCGTAGATTTACTAATTCCAAAAACATTTTAAGTGAAACAGCGTTTTCTCTGATTACTTGTATATAACTTGACAAGAAGTTTTGACTTCAAACAAAAATACAACCACGAGTTTCAAGGCACTGCACGTGCCTTTACCAGTTAACCTTTACAAATGTTTTGACAACTAGGTCAGGTATAATTAGAATGGTTATCATTTCCACGAGACCCGAGAATCTGTCCCGTTTTTTCTTTCTTTCTTTTTCTTTTCTTTTTTTCTTTAACTGTTATTTATTTATTTATTTATTATTTTATTTGTCTTTAATAATATTTGCCTTGGATTATAAGAAAAAAACAGTGATTACAGAGGAACAAAATAAAGAATGGTCAGTCGTTACTGACAAACTAATTAACTGATGAGATCGTAAACGGAAACGCTAATTAGTAGGATGCATATTCTTAATCACTTGTAATATGCTTATCATCACACCTTGAGAGGTTTTCAAATAATGTCTGCAGTCGTGACCCGGTAGCAAATTAAAACGGGACAAGTAGTACTTTATACACAGATGATCAATAAACACTTTTGTTGGGATGGGAGAAGTACTTTGCTTTGTGAAGATTAAAAATTAATCCTATTTTTAGATCGCTGCGAATCGACTTTGGATTTCCATTCATTAATTCAAAACAGATAACTAAAAAAAAAAATGAAATTTTAGTAATGGTGTCCACATAAAATAAAATAAATAAATAAAATAAAATAAATAAATAAAATAAAATAAAATAAAATAAAATAAAAATAAACAAATAAATAAATAAATAAATAGATTCTAAATAAATAATAAAATAAAAAGTCCGCGATCACATGTTTGTAACATTTTCTTCCAATCTATCTTTCATTATTTTCAGTGAAGAGTTTGAATATAATACAATAAATAATTTTTTTTAAATATTAAAATGAAGTTTTCAGTGAAAAAATATTAAACGCTAGTTATTCAGAAATATACGGACGACAAAACTTGGCTATTTAGTGCTCGCTGTCATAACGATCTTGTAATTCAGTGGGATTTATTTTTCAAGCCTTAAATTATATACACTTGCAATCATTTTTATCTGAAAGTACATGTATTTACATTATTTTATTTACCTTAAAAAAGGTCAATTAATAGGACGGTTTAGTTCCCCTTCCTCTCTTATAAAAAGTAGATTTGCAGTCTGATCACTTGACTAAATTTTCAGGTTAAGCACCTGGTTACCTGCCAACGTGACTCGGAACTGACGTAAAGTTTGCAGATTAAAATTGATGCGGTTTTAGAAGCCTTGGATTGATTTCTTGAATTTGTATTTTTACAGACAAAAATAACAAAACTGTTTTAATTTGATGTTTTATTTAAATATTCTAATGTAGATCTATCATTGAAATATCAGTTACCGGTAAATATATGAAGGAATAAAATGAAATTCAAATATGATCATCGGTCACATGTTCATTGGTTACGATTTCTGGCATGCTACATGTATGTCGATGTTCAAACAAGTTACCAAAGCAATGGAATTATTCTCAATCTTACCGTAGGTGTTATATATACTCCGTATTTTCTCCTTAGATGTTAGATTTATATATAAACAAATTTTATTCATTTACGGTAGTCCTAACTTCAAAGCGTGCCGCCTACCTACAGTCGGAAATAATTTACCGAAAATTGAAACCGTACGCCGAAAATTGTAACCGTGCTATCGAAAATTACAACCTCATTATGGATATGCAAAGCTCATTACGAATATTCATTTTTTTTTGCCAAAATTACACTAATCATTTTTTCTCGGAAAAGCAGTGAAAATACATTTTCGGTGATTTTTCGGCTAATTTCCGGAATTTTTATGAATATTCGTAATTTTGGCCACATTTTCGTTGAAACTGCCTTCTAGTGCCAGATGTGGGGGCATGAAAATTCTTTTATGTCACATATCTTACAATGTACTTGTTAATAAATTGCTTGCTAAAGCCCTCTTGGTCCAAACCACTTTGACACCAATATTGGTCACTTCCAATAATTTCCTTTCTACGTACCTACAAGTAAAACACAGATTTTAATTTCATAGAATTTAAAAGAAACAGCCAAAAAAAAAAAAAAAAAACAAATACACATTAGGAACACTGATTATAAAATTTAACCAAATTCACCGATAATGCTAAGACAAAGTCATGGGTTTTTTTTAAACTAGAGATGTTTCTCTTTAAAATTTCTAATAGTGGATATGGCATGACCAAAAAAAAAAAAGAAATTAGACTGTGAAATAAATTAAACCAGTGATTTTGTTACATATTAAGATTGGGACAATTTGAAAATTCTGATATTTCAGCAAACTGCTTTATCGCATACTTCACAGCTAGGGAACCACTATGGTAGCTCAGTTTATAGAATGCTTGATCCGTATGCAAGAGGTCATGGGTTCCATCCCAGGCTGGGTCAGACCAAAGTCCAAGACTTAAAAAGTGGTAGTTACTGTTCTTTCCCCAAGCACCTGACATTAAAAAATTAAGAAATGAAAGTCACTAATCCTTCGGCGGAAATCTTAAAGAAAAAACTGATGACCAAATATCACCCTCACTGCACATTGCCATAAATGCACAGCAAAGCAAAGGCAAAACAATTCTGTCATTTCACTTGGGAAATTTAACCCATTTTTTTCCAGGGGAAACTACCTATATTCAGTAGTGCTTTTAGGCAAACAAAAATCACTATAAACTTTAATCTTACATTCAAATATGCTGAATTGTAAATTTGTATGTAAATAAATCTTGAATTTCCTTACTTTTGCTGTTGTTGTATCTTGCAATTGCATGCTTGCTTTTAGCTGAAAATATAAAAAAATCTGCCATTTAAAATCTAAGAATAAAGTTTATGTGGCTTGTTGATCACAGGTATGCAAGAAAATTATACTAGTTATTTAGCATATAATGAATAAAGCATGAATACAATTATTGAAATTTTAAAAGGTTTAAATACATGTTAAATTAACTGTGTTACAGTTGTGTACAACATGTGCAAGGTACAACATTCGGTACCAGGTAGTTATCTTTGTCAGACTAGTAATCAGTGCCATACATAAAGGTTTGTACAGTTGTCGGTACCAGTCAGTTTTGCAGACCGACAGTTCAAAATCTTCATACTTGTCTGTCTGGACATGTGCATTTTTTCAAAAGTAAAATATTAAACTTGATCATTAATCAGTTTGTCAAGTTGAGAGTATTCGTCAAAGTAAACAAATTCCATGATCTTGTAGCCAGTATATTTGATGCACTTGTAATCAACAAGAATGTATCGGGACCTGGTGCAATGCATTACACTGCAATGTTTGTAATAAAGAAGTTTCTAAAGTTGATATTCAAAGCATTTTAAGATATTGTAGTTGATACATTGAGATTGATCTCAGGAACTATCCAGCCCTTCAGCTTAGAAAATAAAATCTGATTCAACAGTCAGTCTGTAGATAGATTTGTTTTATTTCTTTAATGGAAACAATGGGTGAAATGATTAGGTTTAATATACAAGTAGAGGCTGTGGATTAGCAAACAGAATGCTCAGTTATCTATCTTATGATGAATGGCCAAATGTGTATGATGATTTGGTTACTTTTATATGTACATGTGTATATGTTGGCAATCAATGATTGCTAATATTTCTTTCATGAAATGATAACGTTAAAGCTGAACATGATTTTCATATTGAGGATTACCTCAAGATATGTAAACTCTTATTATATTACGTATCTCATAAAGGACACATGCATACCAGCATGCCCTATGTGTAAGCAAGTTAAGGTTCAAATTAGAGTATGGAAAGTTTTACTTACCATCCTTTTACCATAGCTGGATGTAAATGCCATAGTTTACCTAAGATAATGCAAAAAAAAAAGGTTTTTAATTTTGAGATTATAAAGACTACAATATCCTGGTCCAAGTTATAAACATACACACAACATGCTCTACTGCTTCCAAATGTGGGCATATAAAAATTGTACCGGTATATATCTGACCATTTTACATGCAGATATTCAAAATATTGAAGTGAAATGGTTTTACAGATGCTTACTTTGGAAAATAATTCTGAGAGTCTATAACAAGATGTCAGTTAGCTGCAAGCTTAGTACTAGTAAATACTGGTTAAAGACTGTTCATAATACAGAAGTCTTAGCAAATGATGAGCCAAGTTGACTATTATATTCCCCTTGACCACCCATTAGTGAACTTTCATTCAAGCAAAGACTTCTTTTTATCTGTATGAATTTCACCAGGTGTACTTGAATGACAAATGATTATGAAATAGCAATGCTGCATAGTACATGTTTATAATTTCAATTAGTATCCAGTTGAACATTACTATAAGGAAACAAAATTGTTATTTATCAGCTAGTGGACAAGTAAACACCGAACAGCTGGGTATCTCAAGTCGTAAGTGTCCAAGGTTAGACTTCCAGTTTGGTCACAGAATTTTTCCCTTTTCTGTTGCATTTAAGGGCTCATCCCTGAGAAGCGGAAAACCAACATATTTAAATCTTAAGCTTGTGGTTTAGATTAAGAAAACTTATAATTAGCAGCTGGGAAAAATTAAGTGACATTTCAAATACATGTATATGTACAAGTAATGGTACAAGTTAATGTATTTTAAATTTTATTTATTTCTATATAATGTCTACCTTTTTTGCTAAATGGCTAGTAAGTATGGAACCCCCAAACATTAGTAATAAGTGTTAAAGCTGCATTAAGGTTATCAATTTTCTGAATTTTTTTGATTTTCTAAAAATATATTTTTTAAAAATAGATATCTTCTAACCACGATCCGTGACATTCATTTTCTAAAATTTCATTTCTTTTAGCTGTAAATAAACGGAATCCTCTGACCGGTTGGTCAGAGTTTTACGATGGTAATTATGAGCTTGGAGCATGCGCATGGATCATGTCGGATGTACGGAAAAACCCTAGAACCGAAAGTGAAACATAACAGATTACATTAATTGTCCTTCATTTATATCCGGATATATTTGAAATGGTGTTTTGTATCCCTTACTAAGTCACAAATGACAAATTCAACGAAGTTCTGTGTTTAATTTATCGTATTTCACCGTTTTGAAAGTTGTGTTTAAATTACCCGGTTTTTGATGACGTAACCATGTTCTAATATTAGATCCTAAATGCTGCATCTCGATCGGTAAATATTGTGATTTCTGCATTTATTCGAGCTTTTATCGTTGAACCAAATGTAACATTGTTCATTAGGAACATCATTAATTAGATTAGTACCGTTTTAATTTTTTCTTTGGAAAACTTAATGCAGCTTTAAAACATATAAAAAGTCTCATTTTAAATTACAAAATGCATGTATTTTAAGCATTTTTAAAATTTTACTAGCACGACTAGCCACACTCAATGAAAAAACAATTGCACTCAATTATAAATGCAGCGAATCAAGCATGACTAGCTAGCCACACTCAACAGAAGAATAATTGCACTCAATAATAAATGCAGTGAATCGAAGATTGTTGTCATGATTCAGGAATTTTGTTTTGAGAAGAAAAAACTGCAATTCATGTCAAGAATCTTGATCATCTGACAAGAGAACACAATGTTTTTAATACTACCGGCAATATATTTTGTCCAACTATAAGCCGCCATGACTAATACTGAAATGCTATTTTCAAACCTTGCAAAATAATGAACCCCTTTCTTTCCAATATTAGCGATGACTGAATATTCTTCTTTAAACTTTGTGGTTTGCCAAATGAGTTGTCTTCCTTTTAACTAGCATAATGCCTGATTTCCAACTCTGTTAACTTCGATTTTTACTAATGCCGGAAATGCCAGTAGCAACAGTAATATACAAAATGGCAAGGAAATAACTGAACGGAACATAAAAATTACAAACAAAATAAATAATAATAATATCAATAAATAAATGAATGATAATAAAAAAATAAATAATTAAAAAAAAAAATAAAAAATAAATAAAAAAATGTTCACAAGCAAGTTTATTCATTTTCGTTTCAGTCTAGAAACTATAAGCTGGATCTTTGGAGTAAACACTCCAGTCAATATCAAAATTACATAAATTTACAATTTTCAAAGTTTAAAATGTTTGTGATTTTTTAAATTTTATCATAATTTTATTTCTTTACAAAACTTTATGGCACTGCTACAAAACTGTGATGGGGAATCAGTTACACCTAAGAGCACTGGATGCCTATTATATACTGTATACCAGTTAGGGGTCTAGAATAGCTAGTAAGGACCACCCATGGTTGTGATAGGAACAACATGGCTGTAAATGGTGGCTTACTTTACATGACATCACCATGACCATGGTGAATTATTCAAGGCTTTCAGTGAAAGCATAAATCCCCAATCAACAGTTGAAAAATTAAATATCCCATGGAATTTCCAGTCACCTTTAAAAAACAGTCATTCTGAAACACTACCAGACCTCTAACATGTCTGGTAAAAAAGCATGGCGGTCTGATGAAAAATTCTATATTTCCAAACCGCATGTCCCATATGATTTTAGTATCTCCATACTAGTTTTCTAATCTGTGCTGGGGGCCTAAGATAAACAAGTGTTAATGTAAGGAAATTGTATACACCTATCATAATTAAGAATAACTAAGATATAAAACTGGATGATCATTGTCAGGAAGGAACTTCAAAACTGGAAAGCAAGTTTTTGATCTGGTAAAAATCATTCGGTCTGGAAAAAATTCAAGCTTTACCAGACGGAATGTCCTGTAAATTATTTACAAGTTTTGCAATGTCTAAAAAAAAAAAAAAAAAAAAAAAAAAAAAAAAAACAACAAGGATGTGTTCGTTAATACACAAATCTCCTATTGTAGTTTATTAATAATGAAGTGTTTGGTACGTAGAGTGGGTATACTAAATTTGTAGTCTTTATGATATCTCTCATAATTCAAAAGTTACGGCCAATATTAAAGTTAATTGCTACAAAAAGATAGACACTAGTATGCTCAATTGTCTTTCCATTATCATGCACTCTTTTCTCTTTCATTTTGTCTAACAATGTCCCTTTCTTTATTTCTCTCTTTTTGTATTGTCATTATTATTATCATTATTGATATTATTATCATTATAATGAATACACTTTTGTAAGATGTTTAAGTTTCAATTGTTTAAGGAGACTGGTTTATATTAGAGATATTCTCTAGTTCCAGAATCATTTTAATATACATTTGTAAATATTGTCATAATGCATTACTTAATAAAATACTGTTCAGTTAAAACTAAAGATACACACACAGATGGGACAAAAACAATAAAATGTCACCTGATCTATCAATACAGTGGCATAAAAATGTGAATTTTCTAAAAAATGTAACAACAGACACATTTTTAATATGTCTACTGTCTAATCTGTCTATAAAGACCACCCAGGGATAAAGTGACTTCCCTGGGCAAACATGCACAAATAATGTAAATAAAGAACAGATGGGACAAAATTTTACTTGCCTTTATAATCAGGTGGTCCTTATATAGAGGTAGTTTAAGACAAGTAGTATTTTCTTCAAATTTGTACTTTTTTAAACTAAAATCTTAGAATTATCCCAGTCAACAGACATTGCATATAATAAACAACATTTGAAATCAAATTCATTTAATTTAAGAAATAAATTTTTTAACACAATATATTATAAAAATTAAAAATCAAGTATTTTAGGTTAAAAATGTATTTTTCTAAATGATGAGTTTCACAAAATTCCATCAAGGACTGAATAAATAGTTCAGACATGAATTTTGGGCTGAAAATTTCAAAGTGCCATAACTCAATAAACTAAATCAGCTGAAAATATGTACATCTATACATGAATGATACTGATGCTTCACAGCAAGTTGACTTAATTCTATTCAGTAGTTAAAATAAAATAGGACTGACACTATCTATAACAATACTCCCCATCAATTCCCAGCAGGTGATAAATAAAAACAAATAAGAAAAATATTTTTTATTTTTCCTTAAACCATATTGTTAGATCAGTGTTTAGGGTTGATATTCATACCACCAAAATCTTAATTATTCAGGAAAGTAACAGTATCATCCAACTTACAGTGTCTTAGCGCATATGAGAAAATCCAATTTTGAAATGCAGATCTAATTTTAACGCAAAGCTTTGAATGAAGAGAAAGACTTCCAACTGTACCCTTCACTGACATTTTAATTCCAACTGAAAAAGCCTAAACATGATGGAATCAAGCCATTTTCAACATTTCTGAGAAAAATTATTTTTCAAAAGAATTTAATAGGTAAGGGTACATAGGGAAATCTTACAAAGTCCACCCATATCATACCATAATGATACTGATATCTCTTTTTTAACTTAATTAACAATAGCAACTGTTACATAAAGGGTAATTATTAACACTAATTTCTACTCAAATATCATGACTTGAGCAAATGATGTATTTGTAAAAAATGTTGCAATTCAGGCCAAGTTGAGAATGGTTTTACAGTGCAGACTTTTAATTCTGAATAGATTAAATCACACTTTTAGTGATAGTTACAATAAATTCGAATAATCAAATTTAAAATACTGTAATATCATAATATGTTGAATTCACTGACATGTTTGGTCCAGTAAAACTAGAATTTAATTAAATTAAATGTCCTTTTAGTTCTCCAGCAATTTTGTGAAGTATGAACTGAATTACATGGTTTTCTTCATACCATATTTTCTTGCATACAAAGGGCATCGGTAGCCAAGTGGTTTAAAGCGTGTGCTAACGGATCACAGCGCCTCTCACCGCCAAGGTTCGAATCCAGCTCGGGCAGATCCTATTGAGAGAAAGATTGTCAGTTCGCTTGCCCAATGTTAGTGGATTTCTACTGGTACTCCGGTTTCCTCCACAATCCCTGAACTGACCGCCTCGACGTAAGTGAAAGAATCTTGACTTGGGCATAAAACACTATTATCTGACAACCACTTTTACCTGTAAAGTATGAAATGACAATAAAATGCTATAATTGTTTTTAATTGGCCGTTTGCCTTTCATACTGTTTAACTATTGTAAATAAAGTGGCTTCCTCCCAAGTGATACTACACACTTGTATTAAAGCACATGACTTCAGGTCACTGAAGAGATCTAAATGAAAACACTAATACGGGTATAAAGGACTGTACTAATAGATGTCAAAGATTTTAATTTTAATCAGATTTGAGATGTAATAAAAAAAACTAATTATTTCATCAGCTGGCATTTTCAACGATCTTTTTTCAATTATTTTTTTCCTGAGATAGCTAAATCCGCGTATAAACCGCCCCCCCCCCCCCCACATACGCGAGTAAATACGGGCATATACAATTAGGTTCTCCAGTCAGTGGAGGAAGTTACAAAGACAAATACAACATCATGTTCGATAAGCATCCTCAACAGTTAACTGCTTAACGTAGTGCGATTATTTTACCTCAACATAACATAGAAACAAAAGAAAAATGAATAAAAAACACCTTACAAATGGGTATCTTACAACTTGTAACTGTTAAAACTTTTTAAATTGTGTCAAAGTTTTGGCAATGACCTTGAAAATGTTGAATGGGGTGCACGAGTCTAGGGAAAAATTAAACAATCGAAGAATACAGTCAGTTTAGTGAATGTCTTAATTCTTGCTAAATATAAATTTATTTAGTACTGAAACACTTACCTTTAGTTCAACCTTCTAACCACACTTATACGCCGGTAGATTCGTCTGGCTGACGCTCAAGACACTTGTTTTTCGGCGCCATACTGTACTTCTTGTATCAGATCAGGCATGCGCAGTGAACTTTTGTGTAAGGAAAAAGCCGAAGCTCTTTCGCGGGTGTCGTTGCAAAGTGTGTAAGACGGACACACAAAATCTTTTTTAGGGTGGAAATTGAGCCTTTCAGTATTTTTGTTTTTTTGGACTACAAAACACAAGTTAAACGTATTTTAAAAGAATTCAAAATGCGGACCCGAGTGTAGCCCGCATTTTCCAAACGAGTCCGTAGTTGATTGGTGTTCAGTGTACGATTTGTCGCATTTTCTACCACGTGCACACGCACACACACACACACACACACACACACATTTTAATACATACCCAAATATGATCAATTTTGGACTTACAGGAGGCATGAAATCTTTGATTTTTAGTACCAAGAAAAAAATATAAAAGTTTGGAAGTTTGGTTGCTGTATTAAATTATTAGTTACCATGGTTACTTAGTAACCTCATTTCACATGGCATATAACCATGCCCAATGTTGCTTGGCTTCATTATTTATATCGAATTGTAATATTATTACTATAATCAGTTATCGAACAATCTGTTATCAAATGGTAATAGATGATTTTATCAATGTCAAAATTGAAGAAAAAAGAAAAGAAATAAATAACTTGAAAAGCCCTTATATTACAAAAAAATTTTTCAGAATTTATGTTAATTAAAAAAATACATATTGAAAAAAAAACCTTTTTGTGTATTCTTTGTCATCAAAGATTGGGTTTGTCCATATTTTCAAGAGTATTTTTTTTTTTAATTGTATATCATTTCACTTTTCTAGGATTGGTCCAACAATTGGATTGCTATTTATAGCATTTGGGACAGGTGGGATAAAACCATGTGTATCAGCGTTTGGAGCTGACCAGTTTCATCCTGGCCAGGTGATCATTATAAAGTATTAATTAAGAGGGAAAAAATCATATTAAATTACTGTAACATATTAAGTAAAAAAAATTTTAATTCTGTAAAATATGTTTTTCACTTCGATTTTTCCAGTACAGATAAAGTGTTAGAAAGTTGATGTTTTACACCCCATCAAGATTATTTCTTTTATTTTAAAGAAGTCAGTTTTGGGCAGATATGGCCCAGTGGTACTGTCGCTGACTTTGAAGTCGAGGGTTGTAGGTTCAAACCTCACTCAAGACTTGGAAATTTTCTAAGATGATTTTCATCTTTACTAGAGCCATAAAAAGCTCATTACCAGGTAGTCTTTTGACACCTCTGTAGAGTTTGAGAAAGAGTAGACCACCTGTGGCCGCTACAGAGGATGCTAACAACTAGAAGGGTATGAAACAGACTGTGCAAGAAGAAGTTTTAGAATGGAAGGGAAATATAACATGTTTAATATCAAAAGAAAACCAACATATTTCATCAAGCAGTACAGATTTGGTGTTTGACTGTATGTAATGATAGCTCTAGTAATTTACCAGAAATTTAATTTATGGTGTGAAGTGGATTAATGGAGTTTTAATTTGAAGCCCAAAAGTACATATATAACACTTATATTGAGGCAACCGATTCTGCAGTTGTGATGGAAACCAGAGAACTTTGAGAAAACCATATCTTTCATCATGCAAACTGACAAAAAATCTTATACTCAAATTTGAACATAGATGTTGAGAGGAGCTGTGAGAGACCTAGTATTTTAAAGTCCTAAATCACTTTTTTATGATTTTCTGTATAAGTCCCCTTGTGTTTACTAAACACATTTTAATACCCCAATAATCTGACTAAAAATTATAATAATAAATTTTAATTTAAAATTTCCTTTTTTTTTCAATTTTAGGAGAAAGAAAGAGATACCTTTTTCTCAGCATTTTACTTTATGATAAATCTTGGAAGTTTGTTTTCTATATTGTTAACCCCTGTGCTCAGAGGTAAGTAATGATTAATCTCATCTAATGTTTCAGATTTCACATTTCATTTGGCCTTATACAGTCAGTTTTAGCATAATACTCAATATCAGGTTGTACATTTTACTTGGCCTTATACAACCATTGTAAGTTTAATACTTTTTGTAAGGTTGTACATTTCACCTGGCCCTATTCAACCAGTGTAAGTGTACTACTTCCTGTCAGGTTGTACATTTCACTTGGCCTTATACAACCAGTGTAAGTGTATTACTTCCTGTCAGGTTGTACATTTCACCTGGCCCTATTCAACCATTGTAAGTGTACTACTTCTTGTCAGGTTGTACATTTCACCTGGCCCTATTCAACCAGTGTTTTTGTATTACTTCCTGTCAGGTTGTACATTTTAACCCTATTCAACCAGTGTAAGTGTTCTACTTCCTGTCAGGTTGTACATTTCACCTGGCCCTATTCAACCAGCGTAAGTGTACTACTTCCTGTCAGGTTGTACATTTCACCTGGCCCTATTCAACCAGTGTAAGTGTACTACTTCCTGTCAGGTTGTACATTTCACCTGGCCCTATTCAACCAGTGTAAGTGTACTACTTCCTGTCAGGTTGTACATTTCACCTGGCCCTATTCAACCAGTGTAAGTGTACTACTTCCTGTCAGGTTGTACATTTCACCTGGCCCTATTCAACCAGCGTAAGTGTACTACTTCCTGTCAGGTTGTACATTTCACCTGGCCCTATTCAACCAGTGTAAGTGTACTACTTCCTGTCAGGTTGTACATTTCACTTGGCTTTATACAACCAGTGTTCACACACTACTTTTTGTCAGGTTGTACATTTCACCTAGCCCTATTGAACCAATGTTAGTGTACAATTTCTTGTCAGGTTGTACATTTTACTTGGTCCTATACAGCCAGTGTTAGTGTACTACTTCCTGTCAGGTTGTACATTTCACTTGGCTTTATACAACTAGTGTTTACACACTACTTTTTGTCAGGTTGTACATTTCACCTGGCTTTATACAACAAGTGTTTACACACTACTTCCTGTCAGGTTGTACATTTCACCTGGCCCTATTGAACCAGTATTACATGTAGTATATACTTTTTGTCAGGTTGTACATTTCACTTTGCCTCATATAACCAGTGTTTGCATACTACTTCCTTTTAGGTTGTATATTACTTTAACTTTGCCCTAAATATCAAGTGTTAGCATACTGCTTTTTGCCATCAGTTATTTCTTTTCACTTGATATATATTATACAACCAATGTTAGTGTACTAGTTATTCTTGAATCGGTTTATTGTGCTTGCATTTTATTACTTGAAGGTGTTGAAAATTCAGAAAATCTTTTAGACAATATATAATAAGTTTATAATTATTTATTTTTAATCAAATAATACTGTTCATACTGCAAGGCTTGAGGCATACATTTTTTTCTATAGAATGTACTTGCATATATTAAAGATACTATAGTGACGATCTAGATGAACATCTCCAATCAAACCAGACATGAAAACTAGTTGATGTACTTGTTCTTTATTACATATGGCTGAAACAATTTCTCAGGAACTTTTTGTTCAGCTACTGTTAATTAGGAAACTTTCAAGCAAAATTGTGAGAGCCTCAGGATAAAAAGTTCTCTCAAGCCATGACTAATCTTTGACAGCTCTCACAAATATATCTTGCATTTGGCTGAAAATAAAAAAAAAATTAAACTGTTTTGTACATTTTATTGTTGCAGCAGTTACTACAAAGGAATTTTATTACAAATTAAAAATCAATTTCATACAATGTTAGTTGACATTTTTGCTCATTACAAAGTTTAATTACAATATTCAACTTTCAGCTTTTTTTTTTTTTTTTTTTTTTTTGTTTTTTTTTTAATTTTATGTAAATGTTTTTTTCTCATTATCATATTTGTCACTATCTTTCTTTTACAGCTGATGTTAAATGTTTTGGTGGTGACTGTTATCCCTTGGCATTTGGAGTGCCAGCTGTTTTAATGTTCATTGCTGCTGGTATGAAGAATTTAATTTAAATTTGTTATGTAGTATTAATCAATAAAAATGTGTCACAAAATATTTTCGGTATACATTACCTTTAATTTACAGCTGTAAAATGAACATAATGTACTTGTGAAATTTTATGTATAAAATTATCATGTCAGTTTAGCTGTATAATGAGGTACCAAAAGGGGCATAACTCTGTTTAATAATGCTATATCATTAAGAATATTTGCTATTAAAACATTGCCAGTTTAGGTGTCAACAATGCGTTAAGTATGGTGTTTTATTACGTCAGTAGTGAGTTAAATTGTGTAGAAATGAGACTTGGAACTTAAAACAAGGGTAAAAAAGTTTGGTCAGGCTGCCATTCAAAGTTCTTTAACTTTTTAAATGAGATGTGTTATATTTTTCAATTCTCATACATACATGTACAAGTAAATACAAACATGGAAAATTTGAGATTCTGTTTAGAATTTCAGTCAATTTTTGAACACCGCTATAAACATCTGTGTGACAGTATGTAAGATGGCAAATAATTATGGATAAATAATGATATTTTTCTTTGTCATGCTTGTAGAATGTGCATGTCCTAAAACTAAAATTGAGGCCTTGGTAGCCAAGTGGTCTAAGGCAAGGGTCTCAAGAACATAGTATCTGTTACTTCCTAGGATCAAATTTTGCTCAGACAGAGTTTGTCAGCACTTAGCCAAATCATAGTTTTCTTAGGGGACTTGGTGTTTACACCATTGCTGTAATAAATTCTTCATTGTAAGTTAATTTAAGAACGTTGACTAGGTTAAAAACAACAGTACTCCACTAGACTACCCCTAGTGTTTATAGAATTGATTTATGATACTTTTGTGAGCAGGTTCCCTTGTTATTATATATAATCAAAATATAGTAATAATGTATATTTTAATTTTCAGTTTTATTTGTGGCTGGCAGTAGTTTATACAAAAAGACCCCACCTGCTGGTAATTTATTTGGAAGAGTTGCTAAATGTATATGTGTAAGTTAATTGATACATTTGTCTATGTATATGAAATTGTAATTGTTCAAATTACGTTCCAGAAGGTCAGTGATATGATGCATGTTGAGCTTTATCTTTATTTTTGCAGCAAAGCTGTTATTTTTCAAAACCTCAATAGTCAAATGTTTTTATTCCATTCTTTTCAAATAAAGTGTGATGTTGAATTCAAAGTTCGATTCAGTCTTCTTCCCATCTTTCTGCCAGGCTTATCACCTCTTGTCTTTAATACTAGTTTTTCTCCAAAATTTTACAACTCTTGATGCAAAGCAAAAGGAAAATTTTTAAAAAAAAAAAAAAAATTCAGATACATGTATTACTTACCTGAATCTGTTCTCCAATTTTTCATGGAGTTATGGCTCTTTGATGTGGTATATTCATTCTTCTCATGAGTAAATTTCCAAACCTATTTATCAAAACTTTAAAAAACTTTGCAGGGTACTACTTACTTTTTTATAGATTTAGTGTGTTTATCTTAGTTTGATGTGGTAAAATTACAAAATATGATTGTCCATTGATCATGAATAAGAATATTTTAAATTCATAAGCATTTAAGAGAATTTGATGCTACAACTGTCCGTTTAGGTCACTGAAATGTTTATGTGAGATTTATCTTTTTATAAGCATGTACATGTAAAGTTAATCATAGATTTTTTGATAACCTGTCTGTAATGGTAGATTTTTTGATACAATTAATTTCGTTTTCCAGCTTGGAATTACGGGTAAATGTAAAAGTAAGGGTGCACAAAGAGAACATTGGTTAGACCATGCTGATGTCAAATTCGAGGTAATGATTTTACTTTGATAAAGCATAGACATAATTCTTTTATGAAAAATAAAGTTGTTTCATCTGCATAAAATTTTAATATAGATATGGACCTTCTTATGCTTATTGGGCACTATTGTGAATCCCATTTTGTAAAAACTTTTTGGTCTCAAGAACTAAGAGTTTTATGGTGGAACCTGCAAAAAAGGGGGGGACCCAGCTGAGTTAATTGAAAATCTGAAAAAACTGAATTAATTTCTTAGGACATACCATTTAAAATGTTGTTGTATTAACACATGCAAACCAATTACCTGTCTGTCTAATTTGTACACAATCTTTCCTCTAAAAGGGACAAAATAGATAGTGGTCTCAGGAACTAAAGAGTGTACGGTAGAACAGGGGTTCAAATTTATATTTCACAATCATGATAGGTCCCAGATTTTTTGCCTTTATTTTTGGTAGGTCCCATATTAAGATTGGAAGGTCCCATGTCAGCACTGGAAGGTTCATGTGTGCCAAAATAAAATAAACTCATGTTTATCAACTTCGTTTATATTCTTTGTTAAACAAATATATCATATACAATTTACAAACACTTGAGCCATACTGTTGGCAAAGCAGCTGCACATTATACAATGTACATTTTTGTATTTTTATTTCTAAAACCGTCAGACTACTTTGACAAATTGCAATAAATTAAGTGATTCTAAGACTGTATTTAATACATACATGTAAGTGTATTTTAAAAATTGTCCTGACCAAAAGAAAAAAAACAAAAAACAAAAACAAATAAAAAAAAAAAAAAAAAACAAAAAAAAAAAAAAAAACAGGGTTGTCGGACTTCTACAGTAAAAATTTCAAGAGTCCCAAAGTAGAATCAAAAGTTTTGGACCTCGGACTTGGGGAATATTGAACCTTTGTAGAACCTGTTAAAATGGAAGGAACCTTAATTAACTGAAAACTGTCTGAACTGAACTCATTTCTTAGATCATATACATGTACCAATGAAAATGTTGGTTTTAACAGCCTGTGTAAACCAATAACCTGTCTACTTTGGACTAAATATTATATCTTAAAACAGTATTTACCAGCAGTTACATAGATATAATGTACATGTAGATATGGACAATATAGAAAGTAGACCTATATTTTATGAATACTTTACAGGATCAATAATTGGTCAGTTTTTTTTTTTTTTAATATTGTCTATAATGTTCATTTGAGGTAAAGAATATATCCATATTTTTCTTTTAAATTTTTTTTACAGTAGTTAAAAAAAAATTCCCCTAGAATTATCATAAAGATTTATCTAATAATTTTCTTTTTTGTAATTTCAGCCAGAATTTATAGAGGAAGTTAGGGGTTTACTGAAGGTTTTGGCCATGTTTATTCCACTGCCATTGTTTTGGGCTTTATCTGATCAGCAGGTATAATTATTCTTAAGCTTGATACTTTTCAATTGATTCCTAATGCAATCATATGTATCGGCTAATTGTAACAAAGGAATTAAAAATATATATACAGACAATTCTGAAAATTTTTCTTAATTTTACACAAAAGTTTTTTTCAAGATTCTTTCAAAAGGTTTTTTTTATCAGTTTTATTGAGTTTGCACCATAAAGTTTAGAATCAGTTTTATTTTTTCTAAAAAGTTTTTATTTGTATTTTTCTGTTTAAAATTAGCTGAAAAGCTCAACTTTGCCATGTTATTCACCATGCAATTTCTTGAATATTCTAAGATTGTTTATTAAAATAGTTTGAAAACAAGCACTTAAAAATTTTTGTCAGAAAAAAAAAAATCGAAGGAATTAAAGCTATACAGTGTAAAAAATGCTGCATTACTGGCAATGAGTTTAAAAGGAAAATGTTACAAATCATCCCAAACAATTTGTAAGTGCCTGTAGCTCACCTGTCAAAAGTCCCAGTACAGTTTGCAAGTGTCTGTAGCTCACCAGTCAAAGGTCATGAGAAAATAGACTTTGAGATTAGGGTGTCATATCATTAACTGTTAAATAACAGAATTTGATATTGTTTCTAATTAAACCTAATGTTCTAGTACATTGTACCAGGAAATTGAAAATTGATATAGATCATATGATGAGACTTATAGAATGGTGCTATATTATGGCCTATGCATTTGAAACATTCCACAGAAAAACATTATTATGAAAGACGCCAGCAGACACCTATTCAAAACCTTGACAAAAATTAAACAAATATTTGCCTATGCCAAAATCAGCCTGTAGTTATCATGGAGAAGACAGAAAAATTAAGCTTTTTTTATGTCCCAATAACTTGGACAATCTTGGGACCATGGAAATATGTGCTACCAAAAGTTTAGAATCTGTAGAAATCTAATGGTAGACTTAACTACTAGCATCTGTCATACATTTTGGTGTTGCTCTTGTTTTTTGCCTAATTGAATGATTATTAAACAGCTACATGTAATATTAATTTTGTGTTAAATGTTTTAGGGTTCAAGATGGACTTTACAAGCTGAACAGATGGATGGAAGCATGGTATCTATCGTTGTTTGTTTGTTTCACAAATGTGTGTGTGTGTGTGTGTGTGTGTGTGTGTGTGTGTGTGTGTGTGTGTGTGTGTGTGTGTGTGTGTTTGTTTGTGTGTGAGAGAAGAGAGTGGAGTGGAGTGGAGTAATAGTGTTTTACCCCCCAGTCAAGATTCTTTCACTTATTTCGAGGCATTCGGTTCTGGGATGGTGTAAGAAACCGGAGTGCCTGGAGAAAAACGCCAACCTTAGGCAGACGAACTGACAAACTTTCTCACACTAGGATGTGTCCGGAGTGGAATTCGAACCCAGGTGGTGAGAGGCACTGTGATCCGTAAGTGTGAGCTTTAGACCACTTGGCCACCGAGGCCCTGTGAGAGAAGAGAGTTAGAGAGTTAGAGAGAGTTGTATTTTGACAGAAATTTGATATTGTAATATAAATCTGATTCATTATTTACTATGAAAAACTAGTAAATTCGGTTAGCCAGAGCAACAACAAACACACTACAACAATGTTAATGAACATACATGTATATGTGATCAAGTATCTGTTACCAATTGCAACACACCAATTATAATGACCTGCAATTCAATGGATGTTACAAATGTAAAGTTCGTGAATCATTCTTTGACCATCTTCTTATGACTTTCATGTGTATTTTTGAAGAGCTGCCTGGTCCAAAAATAAATAAATAAATAAATAAATAAAAATAAATAGATAGATAGATAAATAAATAAATAAAATGAAAAAAATACCTATACTACCGGTAATTGTTAGATGTTAAAGTTTAATTATATCATCATTTAAATTAATTTTGTTTTCATTTATTTTAGGGTATTTTTGGAACATTGAAACCTGACCAACTTCAGGTAAGTAAAAAAATGATAGGAACACTGCAATTTATTTTTAGGATTTCATGATTATAAATGGATGGTATCATATTTTCAACAACAACAGCAAAAAAAATTAAAAATACAATGTATTGTTGAAATAAAAAATTTTCCAAAAATAATGTCAGGAATATTCAAATTCTTTACCATAATTTAATTCTAAATAAACATTTAAGTAAATGAATGATCATACTGCAAGCATTCGTTGCCAGTAATAACATTTGCTCTTAATTTTTGGAGCTGCAATGGCATAGTGGTTCGCCTTCAAATTCAAGATGTCTCACTACTGTGAAATATGAATGCAATTTATGATATTGTTGAGAGTTTATAATGATGCTATTTTAAATATACATGTAATTATGTATTTTAAAATTTTTATTGAATTAATTTACTTTTTATATTAATTTTTTACAGGCATTAAATCCATTATTAATCATTTTTCTAATACCTGTCTTTGAAAAAATCATATATCCAATATGTGACAGGTGTAAATGTATAAACAGGTAAGTTTATTTTTATTTAAACTTTCAGTTTATAGTAAAACCTGTTGTAGAGACAACCTGTACATAAAGACCACCTCTTCAATAAAACCAAGTAATTTCTGTTCCCTTTGTTTTATTATGGCACAGTGAAGTGTCCGTGCATCCGTGCGTAAACTTCAATCTTCTCTGAAACCACATGACCAAATGAAACCAAAGTTGGTGTGGAAGGTCCCTAGGTGGAGTAGATAAAATTTGTTATTTCAAGCCCGATCCTAAATCCAAGATGGCTGCTGTTAATATAAATAGAAAGAACAGGAAAATGGCCATAACATATTTATTTGTTGATCAATTTGGTTCAAATTTGGTATATGGAATGTAGAACTCTGGCCATTTAATGTATTTAACAGGTTTTTTTGTAACTTTATTAATTGCCTTGTTATTGGCAAATGAAACCAAATTTAATGTGGGAGGTGCATAGGTGGGCTAGTTTTTTTTTTTTTATTTGTGTGTGTGTGTGTGTGTGTGTGTGTTTGTTGCCTTGTTAGGCCTGCCAGTTGAGTAGCACAGACCCTCTTGAGCCTATTGTATATGAACCTAAATTAACCTTTCTATAAATACCATCTGTCTTTTAACATTTACTGTTTAACCATTAGACAGGCCATGTTGAATAAAAATAAGATACACTCCTGCATTGTTATGTCAGATGTAGAGAAAAAATTTCATATTCACAGTATCTTTTATATCATTTTAAAAAGTATAAAAATAAGGTTCATTTAATAATGGTTGTTATAGTCAAATTAATAAAAAATGTTTCATGCCCAAGTCAAAATTAATTCAATATCATCAAGGTAGTATTTGATTCGAGGGTTTGGATTACATCCCTTTTCAAAATTTTAACTTCGTTTTAAAATATATATGTATTCCTGTTGTACTTAAGTTAATAAAAATAACCGCACCAACAAGTCATATTTGTTGTTGTTCCTGTTCATTTCAGACCTTTACAAAAAATGGTAATAGGAATGTTTCTTACAGCATTAGCATTTGTGATAGCTGCACTTGTACAAGTTAAACTAGAGGTAAGCAACACTGAAGCTAAAACATGGATTGATTGATTGATTGATTGGTGGGTGGGTTGGTGGATGGATGGATTGATAGATGGATACATGGATAGATTTATAAGTGGGTGGTTGATTGATTGATGGAATGAATGAATGAATGAATGAATGAATGAATGAATGATGAATGGAAAGATGGTTGGATGAATGAATGATAGAATGAATAAATGAATAAATGAATGAGATTTTATTTCACAGTCAACAATTTTTCACATATCCAGACTTCACCAGCTATAGCTAAAGTTGCAAAAATGTTTACAATGGTACTTATTTAAAAGTTGTCGGTGCCTACAGTAACAAATAGCATTAGATTTTAAAGTCTCATTTGAAGGACCCATGAATTTGATTTATAAATGATAAGTGCTTGGCAAAAAATAAAATACACAGAGAAAATCACTGACCATGGGCAAGTCAACTAACTAGCAAACTGTTTTACACACAAATTGTGAGAACATTTTAATCTGAAAGATCTGTAGATAGCATATCTCAACTGATAATTGCTGCAAAATGACAAAAATATCTCATAAAAACAGCACAATTTGTTATTTGATTAATGTATGTAAATTTATTCTTGCAAGCAAAAAAGAGTCTTCTGTATTAGTAAACAATTTTTTTAACACTTTTAAAATGAGGATTTACAGTTTTAAAGTCTAACTTGAAAAGTACCTTAGCCAAAAACTCAGATTACTGGTATTGTCTTACATGATTTTTAACATGAACATTCATTATGTTTTACAGGGTCAAAAAGAAATTGAACTTGTACCTGGACAATCTGGAGTGATCGTCATCAACACCATCACTTGCCCTGTTTCTATTAAATCTTCATTTTACAATAAAACCTTACAGCCATACCAGGTATGAAATAAAAAAAATTGTATTTGTTTAGATGGATACAATTAAAGCATCATAAAATAAACTGATAGAAGTTTAAAAACATCTAATTCAAAAAGCTTCTTGACACCCTACATGATCTACAACTTTCTTTTAAGATCAGGAAAATATAATGTGGATCTATGTTTTGTTGTTGTTGTTGTAATGTTTAACATTGCATCAACAATTTTTCAGCTATTGGTGACGATTCAGCAAGGTTAATAATTTTTTTTAATTTTGTGTATTTGTGTGATTTGCAAGTGTGTGTCATGGTCTGGTCTGGCCTTAACTAACTCTCACTCAGTTGCTAGCTAACTAGAATCTCCATGAAACAGACAAGCACACCACTCTCCAAGTCTATTATTCTATCCTAATGCCAAGTGCCAAGCAAGGAAGTATCTCAAATTTTAAGGTCTTCGGTATGACCTGAAATGAAGATCTCCTTAGACATTCAGTTTTTATTGCAAGATTAATTATATGTGAATTTCAGATTTGCATTTTTAGCTCACCTGACCGAAAGGTCATGTGAGCTTATGGCATGGCACGGCGTGTGTATGTGTGTGCGTGCGTGCATGTGTGCGTGTGTGCGTGCGTCGTTAACACCTATTTTCGACTTCTCCTCCAAAACTGCTGGACAAATTTCAATGATACTTGGTCAGAAGCATATATGGGCCGGTGCAATTCAGATTTGTTCATGGCGTTGCCATGGCTACCAAAACAAGGTCAAGGTGACCTAAGGGTCCAAAAATCTTAAAAAATCTTCTTCTCCGAAACCGATGATGGGAGAAAAAATCTGATGTGATATTTGGCTTCTCTAGGGTCTTAAGCCTATAGTTTGTTCAGTTCGTGAAATTTAGTCGAAAAATGGGTTACGCGTTTTTGCGTTAAATTTAAAAAATTTCGTAAAATGGCTTCAAATTGTTATAACTTGACTATTTGAACAGATAATGACATGGGGTTTTCAGTTTTGACTTTTTCTTGAAATGACCTTTAAATTAGGGTCAAGGTCACAAATCAAGGTCATGACCTAATTTGTGATTTATGCAGTTTAGGCAAATATTAAGAGATACATGACATCAAATCATTGTTAAAATGTTCAGCATGACAAAATTTTAAAAGGTTCCAAGTTTCCTAACTATATGATAATCCATTTAGGAGTTGTTGCCCCTGAAATGTTATTTTTGGCTTTTAAATACCAAAATTGTGCATTATCTTGAAAACTATTAACTTTTTGTATAGGCATATATATTAGAATATTGTAGGTATTGTGACAACGATCATTTTAATATATGGTTCAAGGTCAAGGTCACAGCTGCAAAAGAAGACATAAATTGCTAATTATCTTGAAAACTTAACTTTTTGTATAGGCATTTATATTAGAATATTGTAGGTATTGATATGACGATAATTTTTGATATATGGCTCAAGGTCATATGATCAAAGGTCAAGGTCACAGCTGCAAAAGAAGACTGAAATTGCTAATTATCTTGAAAACTATTACCATTTTGAATAGGCATGTATATTAGAATATTGTAGGTATTGTGACAACAATCATTTTGATATATGGTTCAAGGTTATATGATCAAAGGTCAAGGTCACAGCTGCGAAAGAAGACAAAAATTGCTAATTATCTTATAAACTATTAACTTTTTGTTAAGGCATGTATATTAGAATATTGTAGGTATTGATATGACGATCATTTTGATATATGGCTCAAGGTCATATGTTGAAAGATCAAGGTCACAGCTGCAAAAGAAGACTTAAATTGCTAATTATCTTGAAAAGTGTTAACTTTTTGTATAGGCATGAATATTAGAATATTGTAGGTATTGATATGATGATCATTTTGATATATGGTTTGAGGCCATATGATCAAAGGTCAAGGTAACAGCTGCAAAAGAAGACAAAAATTGCTAATTATCTTGAAAACTATTAACTTTTTGTATAGGCATGTATATTAGAATATGGTAGGTGTTGTGACAACAATCATTTTGATATATGGTTCAAGGTCATGTGTTCAAAGGTCAAGGTCACAGCTGCAAAAGAAAACTTAAATTGCTAATTATCTTGAAAAGTGTTAACTTTTTGTATAGGCATGTATATTAGAATATTGTAGGTATTGACATGGCGATTGTAAAAGGTCATATATGTTCAAAGGTCAAGGACATAGATGCATAAGTGTACTGAAATATGTAAATGATTTGGAAATTACTCATTGCATTACAGTTACTTCATGCATTTTATATAATCTACTTATAAATGAAATGTGAGTGGATATATTTCTGATTAAGTTTTGTGGCAGTTCTTAACTTAAGAAAACTTGTAAAGTTTCTGTACTTAATATATTGTCTTTTGTGCTTTGCAAACAATTTGGACATATACTCAGGTGAGCGTTAAGGCCCATGGGCCTCTTGTTTTTTTATTACAGGACAGTGGATATATCAGGATAAAACCAGGTTCAACTTCAATAGAGGTTTCATCACTTAATTGTGTCACTAAGTCTTCCATGTCATATCAGTTTACAAACCAAAAGTCATTTAGAATATTCCTGGCTTCCAGCAACAAAACTCTTATACAGCATCAGGTTAGTAACCATGTTTTTTGTATACGATGAAATTTTTATTGTAAAGATGCAGTTGTTTTGGTTACCAAGTGTCTAAAGTGCTGGATAACAGATCACACCACCTCTTAGTGCTTAGGGGTCCTCGGTTGCAGAGTGGTCTTAACGGATCACAGTGCCTCAGCTTGGGTTCAAATCCCACTCAGGAAAGGCCTAGAGTGAGAAAGTTTGTCTGTTCACTTGCCGAAGGTAGGTGGTTTTCTCCAGGCACTTTGATTTTCTCCACCATCCCAGAACTGACCACCTCAAAATAAGTAAAAGAATCTTGACTGGGGCATGAAACACCACAATTACACTCCACTCTCAGTGTTAAGGGTATAGATCTAACCCCACTGGCAGATTATGTTGTGAAAAACTTTGTCTGTTGTCTGTTTGGTTGCCAAAGGTTGGTTGTTTTCAATGGGGACTCCTGTTTTCTCAAACTTCCAAAAAATTGACCATCTTGATATGAGTCTATTTTGACAGGGGAGCAAAAATCCATTACTCTTCACAGCTCTTATGAACATGGGGGCCTTGGTGGCCGAGTGGTCTAAAGCGCGCGCTTATGGATCATAGTGCCTCTCACTGCCTAGGTTCGAATCCCACTCGGGACAGATCCTAGTGTGAGAAAGTTTGTCAGTTCGCTTGCCAAAGGTTGGTGATTTACTCTGGGGACTCTGGTTTCCTCCACCATCCCAGAACTGACCGCCTCGAAATAAGTGAAAGATTCTTGACTAGGGCATAAAATACCATTACTCCACTCCGCTCCACTCTCATGAACATGCATGTAATTTTTGAATGATTTGACATTATATATACATGTAAATCACTGTGTTTACATTAATATAAATTTTTTTCACATTATCTTAGATGATACTTGTCTGCACTATATATCAATTACCTTGTTTTAAATATAAATTTGTTTACTGCCTCAGCTGCAATACCATGATTTTTGGGTGGACACTATAATCAAGTGATAAAGGTGTTTGACCTGAAAACCAATGTTTCTCATTACAATGGGGATAGACCTTAATAAGCTTCAGATGAGAAAATTTTATCCTTGTCAAGGCCTCTGCAGGTTTTCTTATCACAGGTAAAATCTGAGTAGCCAGTGATGTCCATCTGTCAATTGCGGGCAATTGTACTAGATTTCTTATGGCTGCAAAAATTATGAAGTAATATAAGGCGGATCACAAACACTGTTGCTTTACATGTTTTAAAGCTGCATTGAGTTTTCTTAGGAAAAAATTAAAACGGTGCCAATCTTCCTAATGAACAATGTTTTATTTGGTTTAATGATAAAAGGTTGAATGAATATAGAAATAGCAGTAATTTTGCAGCTAGATGTACATATGTGGGATCTAATTTTAGAACATGGTAACGTCATAAAAACACTGGGTCGTGTAAACACAACTTACAAAACGGTGCAATATGATAAATTAAACACAGAATTTCATTAAATTTGTCATTTGTGACTTTGTAAGGGATAAATAACACCATTGTGAATACATTTGGATATAAATGACGGACAATTAATGCAATTTGTCAGGTCTCTCCTTTGATTCTTTCGAGTTCCCGTACATCAGTGCACATGCTTCAAGCTTATAATAGTCATCACTGAATATGTGACCAACAACATGTTAGAGAATTCCATTTATTTACAACTAATAGGAATGAAATTTTAGAAAATGAATCTCATGGATCATGATTAGAAGTTATCTGTTTTTTTAAAAAAACATGTTTTTAGAAAATCAAGAAAAAATTTCAGATAATTAAAAGAACTTAATGCAGCTTTAGGAAAAATCCATTAATAAGAAAAATGTTCCTTTGTTATTAGCTGATAAATTGCTGATGTGATAAAAAATGACAAAATGACATTCCCTCAATTAACCTGTTTTTTTCTGGTCATGATGAATACGTAAAAATTTTATTGATATCAATAAGATTAAAGAAATAAATTGAATAAATAACTGAATTTGTTTTTAGGCTGCAGATCTCAGACAGAAACCAAACGAAGGACAATCATCTATTAGGTAAAGTTCTTTTGCTTGTATTTATAAGCTACTGATTTTATGAGGTAAAACTATATATTTCATGTGTCCCTATGAATTGGCGATTAAAAAAAAAAAAAAAAAAAATAGCTAATTACAGTCAAACCTGTCTATAAAGGCCACCAATGGGAATCAGTAAAATTGGTCTTTATGGACAGGTGGCCTTTATATACAGGTAAATAATAGGAATAAAGAGCAACTGGATAGAATTTCATTGGCCTTTATAAGCAGGTGGCCCTTATGGAGATGTGGTTGTTATAAAGAGGTGGCCTTTAAGGCAGGTTTGACTGTACATGTATATAAAATATTTCAAAAAAGAAGTCTTTTTATACACAATAATTTTTGTGTGATACTGTTATTTTCATTAGATTTCACATTGCATAAATTTAATTTTTCCTTTTCGGAATGGAAATAAAGATGTTATTATGTATATAATGTAAATGTTTTCAGTTATGTTCTGCATGTTTAATCTTAATTTGTATTTAGACTGGATTAATGGTGTTTTACACCACTGTCATGATTCTTTCACTTATATCAAGGCAGTCAGTTTTGGGACAGTGGAGGAAACCAGAGTGTCCAGAGAAAACCACTTGCCTTTGACAATCGAGATGACAAACTTTTCCAGAATGGGATCTGTTGGGATTTGAACCTAAACGGTGAAGGGGAATTTTGATCTGTAAGCATGTGCTATGGACCAGAGCAACTGAGTCCCCATCGACCTACAGAATTAAATATCCTAGTCCATATTATATCAGATCCAGACATCACTGGAGGTTTTATATATTGCCATCAATAAATTAATATACTGTATTGCAAAATATCGCCCGGAGTAAAATCAATGCATTTATTAGAAAAACAAATTCATGAGATATAATATACATATATAATATACATGTTTAAAACTGGTTGTATCATTGCAGTCTGGAAATTAAAACAATATTAAATGTTAATTACATTTTTTATACATCTGAATGTTTTCAGCAAAAAAAAAAAAAAAAAAAAAAAAAACACCAACAACAACAACTTTAAGAATTTTTTTAAGAGAAAAGCACCTTTAAATTTGCTGCACACATATAGACCATAAAAGTTAAGAAAAACTGCAAAAAAAACTGCAATATTTCAATCCTATATTCAGTTCTGTTCAATTCATGGTTTGAACTATAATTATTTTTCAGCATATTCAGTACTTTGAATATTAATCCAATACAAATGAAGCTTGTTACTACTGGTTACCAACAACCAATCAAAACAGAGACTGGAATTACATTTAACATACAGTATGCTGTTGCAACAAATTTTACATCACTAGATCCTGGTGGGTGAGTATTTAATAAAATCATGTACTGTACACGAAGGAGTAGTCAAAAGAAATAATATGTCATTATAACTGGGATCACAACACTTATCACCTAGATTCCAGATTATTTGAGCAAATTTGGGAGATGAAGAGAATCTATTAAGGGTTTGAGGTTGAGATGGGAAAATCCGTCGAGTGGTTAGATTTTTCATCTCAAACGAGGCTTTGCTTCGTTTGAGATGAAAAAAATCTGACCACTAATTTGTTATTATTATACATGTTTAAAAATTATTTCTGACTAACGTACAACAGCTAGACCTAAGATATTTCAAATGAAGCATCCTTGGGACAAATGTTTTTATTTGCGTGACCCTGGGATGTTGGATTGGGGGTCCTTAATAGAGCTTTGCTGTTGACCCATGAGAGATTCACAACAATTCTATTTCAAGAAGCTTGCAGACTCAAAACTATGGTTTGTGTTGATGTTAATAGAGAAACTATAGAAATGCTGTAATCGTTAAAATAAAAATCATAGTAAGCTGATGTTTTAAAGCTAATCAATCAACAACACACACACACACACACACCACACACACACACAAATATTATAGTGTTTGGGATGATTCGTATATTTATCTTTTGTCAATTTCAGATATGATATTTATTATACAAAAGATAACTCTACTGACTGGACAAAGTCCAACCAAACCTTGACCATTGGTTCTGGAGGTGTATATACATTGTTAGCTTATGGGAATTCAACAAAAGAGGTACAAAATAATTGCATGTATTTCTTGAAAATGCAGAAGCTGACTTTTTACACCAATTGCTAAGAAAAAATTCAATATTCTTCATTTTGATCACTTAGCAACATGATCACTTAGCAACATCAATTTTTTGATCCATTGAAAAACTACATGTATATTTACTTCATTACTCTCTTTACATTTTCAGTTAAAGTCCAGCATATTTTTGGCTTCTAATGTTTCTTTTGAAATGTAGATATTTATAATTAATTATACCTTAAAGATAACCTTTGGCAGTTTTTGTCTCAGAAATATAATATAGTAGTGCAATTTTTTTGTCCAAACTTAATCACTATTTAACAATTCCATACCAAGATGTTGAGTGATTGGAGTAGAAAAAGTGTTTTTATTGTAGCCAAAGTTTTTGTAAAACATTTTGGAAACATCTGCAGTTCTAAGATAGTGAAGAAATTCAGTTAGCTCGGCTATAAATACATGTACTCTTTTTCCGCAAGTGAGCTTTCCACTTCTTTTTTAGTCTTACCTTGATCACTATTCAATTCCAAACAAAGATGTTGAGTGATTAAATTCCCAGTCAGTTGTAAAACATTTTGGAAACATCAGTTTTTGGATAATGAATGTCTCGATATAAGTGAAATATTCTTGACTTGGACATGAAATTAATATTTGACAATGAAGAAATTCTGTTTTCTCAGTTAAAAACACTATTTTTTCTGCAAGTGAACATTTTTCGCTGCTTTTTAGCTTTTATCTTATAATCACTTTTCATCATACCAAGATGTTGGGTGATTTGAATAGAGTAATAATGTTTCTATCGCAACCAAGATCTTGGATTGTGAATGTCTTGACATGTAGTGACTGTTCTTTTGACAAGCATTCGGCATTAAGAAATAAAAGCCATGGGATCCTTCAAAGGAGGCGTTAAAAAATAATTTCCCATTTTCATGGGAGGCATAGCATGCTAAAGAACCCTGAATATACAGCAAAAGTCTAAATTCCTGCCACTTAATCTATAGCTGGTGACATCTCAGTATATGTGAAGTATCCTTGACTGGGACATAAACGTCATTCAATCAATCTTGGAGAGTGAAGAAATTCTGTATGCTCAGTTAAAACCACTCTTTTTTTCTGCAAAAGAACTTTCCACTGCTTAAAACTTGAATGTGGTTATGGAAATCTCCACGAAACTAAGCTACATATAGCTCACCAAAGAACAAGATTTGAACACGCAAATGCAGTTTCAGGATTTGATTTCATTTATTTTCTATTTCTCCTTCTTTTTTCAGATAAAAATAAAATTGCTTACAAGTGTAGCAGAGAATTCACTGTCCATGGTATGGTTGGTTCCACAATATGTAGTGATAACCGTGGGTGAAATACTTTTCTCTATTACTGGGCTATCTCTTGCTTATTCGCAGGTAAATGCAATGTACATGTAAAATGCCAGGTTAATTAACTTGATAATTTTTTTTTCTCAAATTACCTAAATTTTTTTTAAGCATAAATAATTTTTAAGACAGCTTTGGTCTAGGACATACAATAAAAACTGTTTTTAAAATGTTGATATTTTTATTTATGTTCTGCCGAGCAAATGACATTGAAATTTATACATCATCTCAATATTCCTTAGATTTAAAATTAATCCATATTTCTGATATAATTCCATGCATTATATCGCATATGAATTTCTTGAGTTTTGATTGGTCAATTTCTAAATTAGTGTCACAGTTTACAACATCTTAACAGTAGGGAAAAGATTGGTGTCCTTTATATAGGGCTTCATTTTTGTTTGATGCATAAAGCCAAGGGACCATAAAACACTGGTGCTGATGAACAGTTTGACTTTATGTAAAGGTGGTTGCTTTATATAGAGGTTCTTTTTGGTTGAAGCATGAAGCCAAGGGACTGTAAAACACTGGTACTGATGGACAGATTTGTGTTTATAGAGGTGGTTTCTTCAGCTTGTAAGTTTTACCAGTGGTTTTGTTTGCCTAAAATGACTACCGAATAAAGGTAGTTTCCCCTTGAGAAATAAGACTAAAATTTCCCAATTTGACAACTAAAATTCCCAAAAAGGCAACAGTGACAAACAATCAAATAGTTTAAGTTAAATCCAGTTGTCCAAAACTGTTCTGACAAACAAAAATGTTAGATATTGTCACAATATAAAATCTTTGCAATGAATTTCAAAATTCTGAGCATAATATGTGACATGAAAAGGGTCCAAATTTTCCCAGTCTGAAAGGTGGAAGGTAATTTTTAAAAACTATAGCAAAATCACTGTTTACTGTCTATTTTTAACAGGCACCAAAATCAATGAAGTCTGTGGTACAGGCAGCATGGTTACTGACGACAGCATTTGGTGACCTTATTGTTGTGATTGTAGCAGAGAGTCGCTTTATTCCTAATCAGGTTGGTTATATGTGGTAAACCTTGTATCTTGTATATTAGAATAAAAAACATTATTCTTGTCAAGAAAATCGTTTCTTTTATAATTTTAACAAATCAAATGTGCAAAAAAAGTACAATTTACAGTGTTTTGTATCAATCTTGATAGGTTATTGAACAAGTTCATGTTTCTTTTTGTTTCAGCATTATTATTAATTTAATTTATGAAAATAGATAATTGAAAATTACATCAAAAACATGTTTACCTCTATAAGTTTTTGGATATTCAGCTTTCTTTTGGTGTTGGAATCCTGGTCAGATCATACATAAAGACATGAAAATTAGATAAACTGCTTTTTTTCGTCTAACATTTGGCATAAAGAGGACAGGGTATCAGCTGGTTCACCTAGTGCTAAGATATTGAGACTTTGGCATTATACACCCACGCACATCTCACTAACAAACTTGTTCTTAGATTAAACAACAGAAAGTAATAAACATGCTCTTGTCGTGAATAGCTGAAAAATTGCTGATGCGGCATAAAACAACATTACAAGAACAATAATGAAGCAGGTTTTGCTGTACCTATCTATCTCACAAGCCATTTAGCTTAAGACTTATTGTATTTTTATTTTTTTTTTCTAGGTAGGAGAATTTTTCTTCTTTGCTGCTTTGATGGCACTGGATAGTTTTATCTTTATGATATTGTCTTATTTTTACACCTACCGAAATTATTCCACGGTTACTATTTCTACGGGGTCAGAGGTCGAGGACACATCAGGACTCATTAATAATATGCAGGAAAATGAAGATATACCCCTGCAAGGAAATAACTCTGAAAAATCTCTACGCAGCAGACCATAGCACACATTTATCTGTAAAATTTTTTTATTTTTTTTTAATTTAAAAGTTATAGGACTAAGTCACATGTTAACGCTTGTGTCACATTTAGACAAATTTTGATCTGTTTGTTTTAAATTTTTATATATGCTGGCTTATTTCAAAAGTTTTTAATATTAAGAAAATGATTGAAGATATTGTTTTTAATTATTTTCTATTGTCATAGCTTGTTTCAGACAAAATAAACACAAACTGGCATGCATATAACTTGTGTCATGTTGTTGAATCCGGTATTGGATATTTGAGTGAAATCATAGGACAAAAGAGCCTTTGAGTGACAATGACAGATTGTTAATTTCCAAATAAAAAGTAAACATTTAACTTTGTAAAATTTACATTTCTGTTCTAGCCTGATATTTTAATCCATGGATACTTGAAATCAGTAGCAATTGACTTCAACTTTTGCATATTTCTGATAAAATTTTCTCAAGTAATTGTTTCTCTCTCTCTCTCTCTCTCTCTCTCTCTCTCTCTCTCTCTCTCTCTCTCTCTCTCTGTCTCTTTGGCACTGTCTCCTTTATGTGTCTGATCTTTATGCATGTGGTTGTTTGTATCTTCATTATAACATCCCTAAATGTGTAGATGGACAGATGTTTACAGTAACAGTGTTCAACAAAATGTGCATAGAAAGATTCAGATCTGTTACTCTAAGTATTTGTAAATGTAAAGGTGAATATTTAACTATCACTCAAATGTCTATCAGAGATGTATAAAATCAGTCGCTCAAATGTCCACTAAAGTCATCACTAAAATGTCCAATAGGAGTTTTTTTTAGTTTTCGTTTAAATGTCCAGCAAATGTTAAAGCATACTCAAACCTTTTTTCAGAAGGACACTGTTTTCATTTTTCTTGTTAAGAAAATTTATTTTGTTATTAAGTCTTAATAATTTTTTTTTTTTTTTTTTTTTTTTTTGGGGGGGGGGGGGGGGGGGGTGGTTCAAATACCACCAATTTAATTTGAACATTTATATATGTATTCAAATTTTGAAATTAGTTCAATTTTGTTATGAAGAAAAGAAACATGATTGAATGTTTGGTCTACCTTTTTTAGAATTTATTATCATGTCTGAAGCCAAAATATTTTATGACGTCATTTAACACAGATTTCCCTTAACATTCCCTTTTTAATTTTTTTTTTACACAAAAACCACGCATTTATGCTTGTCACATGACGCCTTACATACCTTTCATTCAAAGAACATTATATTTTACAGCAGTTTTTATAATTCATTTTAAGGAGCCAAAATTTTGTTTGTTTGTTTTTTTTCTGTTAAGATCATGGACATATTTTACATGTATTATAAAAATGGCATTTGCCATTTGAGGATTAATCTGAATGGAATTTGTTATAAAGCAGAATTTTTGCTTTGAAATTTATTTATTGTTGTAAAAAGAAACATTTATATATACATGTATTGTTATTTAAAATATATTCAAATGTTATCTCAGATTCATTCAGTTTTTATTCTTAACATTTTTTAATATTTTGATCATTGCTATTCTTTTAAAAGGTCATTTTTTGGGGCTTTTTGTTTATTAGACAGAAGATTTATATTTAATAATATATAATTTATGATGAAACTTGATGAATGAAATGTTTAAAATCAAAAAATTTAAAAAAAATGGCTGTCATTTGTCCAACAGTCCTATGAAACTAAAAACTACCCGATATGTCAAATTTGAATTTGTTGATATTAATTATACAGTAGAACTTCAATTCTTTAAATGTGAATTTTCTAAAATACAAGCCTAACAGTCACATTATAGAAAAATTATATGTATGTCAGATTTGATATTGTTGATTTTCAATATTCAGGTAGTCTGTACCATGTAGCAAAATTTTTCAGCTGTCTTAATATTAAAACCAAAATTGATAGAAACTAAGGTTTGTTCTCTTTTGCAAAGCATTCCGTAGATGGATTTGGATTCATTTATTTGTGGACATTTTGGAATTTTTGATTTATTAATGTGCAACTGTTTGGTTTACATTTTTCTGTCCAAAAACCATTTTTCTGTTTTGTTGGCCAAGTGGTCTAAAGCACTTGATTTAAATCACAATTCCTTTCACTCCTATGGCTAGAATCACGATCACAATGAACCAAGTATGAGAAATTAAATTTTGACAACTTGCTTGTTGAAAGTCTTTGGCTATTTTAAAGTAGGTCGGGAAGGGGGGGGGGGGGGGGCACTGCAGTTTTTGTCAATCATCTCTATCTCCATATAAGTAAATGAATCTTGACTGGAATGTTGACAAGAAATTTTAACAATTTGCATATTGAAGGTCTTTAGCTTTTTTAAGTGGAGAGGGGAGGGGAGGGGAGGGGAGAGGAGGGGGCAGCACAGCAGTTTTACCATTCATTTCAAAACAGACTACCTCCATATAAGTTAAAGAATCTTGACTAGGATAATAAACGCCATTATGCCACTCAGTGATTATGAGATTAAAACTTGCTTTTATTCCTGAATCTTGCAATTATAGATATTAATATTATTATTTTATAATGTCAGGAAATACAGTATAGTTTAGGATGAAAATGCAAGTTTCTTATATATTGAGATTAGGAATATACATTTACATATTTTCAAATACCTATTTAGAATATTAGTAAATGCAAATTTCTTATATTTTGAGATTAAGAAAAAAATTTACAATTTTAAATACCTACCGGGGTATTTAGAATGTTAGAGTTTAATTTGAGTTTGTTACAGTTGAATACAAACGTAAATTAAAGTTTGTAAATACATGTATTTGGTTGTGAAATTTATGAAGGAATCTCTAAAAATGCATAACATTTTCAAATGCTTATTTAGAATATTGTCATGTGCAGAATTTTGAATTTTTACAAAAAAGAAATATTTTAATTGTCATGTGCAGAATTTTGAATATTTCTTTTTGTAAAAATTCAAAATTCTGCACATGACAATATCAAAATTAAAGTTTGTTACAAAAGTATACCAACATTAATTTTAAGGTTGTAAATTTTTGCTGGTTGTGACATTAGATATTTATGAATGAATCTCTAAAAATATATAATACATGTAAATCTATAATAATAATTATTTAACTTTTTCAATTTCTTTATTTTGAAAATGGATATACTTCTGTTATATGACTGTTATTCAAACCGTTAATTATGAAGTCACACAAGCACATGAAATGGACATCTATTGTTAATTATGCATTATGTTCATTATTATATCTAACATTAGATAAATTTTCATCAGATATGTATACTATTTTAAAATTTATATTAAATCTTTGAGCAACTTTTCGTGAATATGTTACAGTATGTCTCTTATGACTTTTTATTTTAACATTTCATCACACACACACACACACACACACACACACACACACACACACACACACACACACACATTTTTCAATAATTTGCATGTTGAAATCTTATAATCTGTATTTATAAGTATCATTTAATTCATTCATTGCTTTTTTTTAAAGGTTAAATCTTTTGTTTCTTTTCAGTAATCTGTTTTACACTTTTAAACTTTCAATGTTGTTACTTGAAAAAAAAATTGCAACTAGTCTTTAGTTAATGTTTACTGTTAACCCTTTATATTAATTATTTATTTATTATTAATAGTATTATTATTATTATTATTTTTTTTTTTTATATAAATTTTATTTAAATTTTTTTTTTCATTCGGATTATTTTTTTTTTTGGGTGTCGGTTGTTAGATTTTTTATTTCAGTTTAAAAAATAGTTGATCCAACATTTATTTTTGTTATAATTGTTCATTTTATGTGTTAGCTAAAATTATTTTATTTTTCTAATGTTCCTTCCTGTTAGAAAACCATGTCTTTTTGTGTATAACTTTAGTTATGGATTAAGAAATCCTTTTTATAAAAAGTGCATCATTTCTTATTTTTATTTTGTACGATTTTAAGAAGTACTGCTATACTTTAAAAATAAACAGATCTCTTTTAGTTTGTTGTTCTGATTGATGGTTGTATCCCACCATTTTAGACGTTAATGCTATTCGCAAACAACAGTTCTTTGAATTAATTCAAAAATTGTGTAGTAGTTTAAGTTTTTTATACTGCATAAATCAGGATTATAAAATTATACAAATACATACATACATACATATATATATATATATATATATATATATATATATATATATATATATATATATATACTTCTCTATATGATGTTGTGAACAGTAATTCCCTTTTCTGACAATTTGTATATCATGTGGCAAATGCAAGTGCAACAAATTATCTGGATTGAAACTACATGTATGTGAACATTTGTGACACAATATGTATGCTGCACTTATTATACCACATTTTCACACTGGTGACATTACAGATATGTACACAATTTTTACAGAAGTATGTACAAATTTATTAAACAATTATGTACACATTTATGTACACTTGTGACACTACCAGTATGTACAAATTTAAAGCACAATTATGTTAACTGGTGACATTACAAGTATGTATACATTTATGTCACAATTATGTTCACTCTGACACTACAAGTATGTACACATTAATGTTGAAAGTATGTTCACTAATGACACTAAAAGTATGTACACATTTATGACAAGTATGTAGACTAGTGACACTACAAGTATGTGTACATTTATGGCACAATTATGTAAACTAATGAAACTACAAATATGTACACAATTATTACACAAGTATTTACACTAATGACATTAGAAGTATGTACACATTTATGACACAATTATGTTCACTAGTAACACTAGGAGTATGTACACTAGTGGCACTACAAGTATGTACCCATGTATAACACAAGTTTGTACACATTTATGACACAATTATATTCACTGGTGACACTACAATTATCTACACATTTATGATAGAAGTATGTAAATTGGCGACACTACAAGTATGTTCACTAGTGACAGTATGTATAGATTTATGACACAAGTTTGTAAAATAGGGACAGTGACAAGTATGTACACTAGTTACATTACAAGTATGTAAACATTTATGACACAAGTTTGTACACATTTATGACACAAGTATGTACACATTCATGACACAAGTATGTACACATTTATGACACAAGTATGTACACATTCATGACACAAGTATGTACACATTTATGACACAAGTATGTACACATTTATGACACAAGTATGTACACATGTATGACAAGTATGTACACATTCATGACACAAGTATGTACACATTTATGACACAAGTATGTACACATTCATGACACAAGTATGTACACATTTATGACACGAGTATGTACACATGTATGACAAGAATGTACACATTCATGACACAAGTATGTACACATTTATGACACAAGTATGTACACATTTATGACACAAGTATGTACACATTTATGACACAAGTTTGTACACATTTATGACACAAGTATGTACACATTCATGACACAAGTATGTACACATTCATGACACAAGTATGTACACATTTATGACACAAGTATGTACACATTCATGACACCAGTATGTACACATCTATTACACAAGTATGTACACATTTATGACACAAGTATGTACACATTCATGACACAAGCATGTACACATTCATGACACAAGTATGTACACATTTATGACACAAGTATGTACACATTCATGACACAAGTATGTACACATTTATGACACAAGTTTGTACACATTTATGACACGAGTATGTACACATTTATGACACAAGTATGTACACATTCATGACACAAGTATGTACACATTTATGACACAAGTATGTACACATTCATGACACCAGTATGTACACATTTATTACACAAGTATGTACACATTTATGACACAAGTATGTACACATTCATGACACAAGTATGTACACATTTATGACACAAGTATGTACACATTCATGACACAAGTATGTACACATTTATGACACAAGTATGTAAACATTCATGACACCAGTATGTACACATCTATTACACAAGTATGTACACATTTATGACACAAGTATGTACACATTCATGACACAAGCATGTACACATTTATGACACAAGTATGTACACATTCATGACACAAGTATGTACACATTTGTGACACAAGTATGTACACATTCATGACACAAGTATGTACACATTCATGACACAAGTATGTACACATTCATGACACAAGTATGTACACATTCATGACACAAGTATGCACACATTTATGACACAAGTATGTACACATTTATGACACAAGTATGTACACATGTATGACAAGTATGTACACATTCATGACACAAGTATGTACACATTTATGACACAAGTATGTACACATTCATGACACAAGTATGTACACATTTATGACACGAGTATGTACACATGTATGACAAGAATGTACACATGTATGACACAAGTATGTACACATTTATGACACAAGTATGTACACATTTATGACACAAGTATGTACACATTTATGACACAAGTTTGTACACATTTATGACACAAGTATGTACACATTCATGACACAAGTATGTACACATTCATGACACAAGTATGTACACATTTATGACACAAGTATGTACACATTCATGACACCAGTATGTACACATCTATTACACAAGTATGTACACATTTATGACACAAGTATGTACACATTCATGACACAAGCATGTACACATTCATGACACAAGTATGTACACATTTATGACACAAGTATGTACACATTCATGACACAAGTATGTACACATTTATGACACAAGTTTGTACACATTTATGACACGAGTATGTACACATTTATGACACAAGTATGTACACATTCATGACACAAGTATGTACACATTTATGACACAAGTATGTACACATTCATGACACCAGTATGTACACATTTATTACACAAGTATGTACACATTTATGACACAAGTATGTACACATTCATGACACAAGTATGTACACATTTATGACACAAGTATGTACACATTCATGACACAAGTATGTACACATTTATGACACAAGTATGTAAACATTCATGACACCAGTATGTACACATCTATTACACAAGTATGTACACATTTATGACACAAGTATGTACACATTCATGACACAAGCATGTACACATTTATGACACAAGTATGTACACATTCATGACACAAGTATGTACACATTTGTGACACAAGTATGTACACATTCATGACACAAGTATGTACACATTCATGACACAAGTATGTACACATTCATGACACAAGTATGTACACATTCATGACACAAGTATGCACACATTTATGACACAAGTATGTACACAATCATGACACAAGTATGTACACATTCATGACACAAGTATGTACACATTTATGACACAAGTATGCACACATTCATGACACAAGTATGTACACATTCATGACACCTGTATGAACACATTTTTGAGACAGGTGTATACAATAGTGCACTACAATGTAGACATTTATAATGCCAGCTTGTGCACTGGAGACACTTCAGATATGTACACATGTATGGCACAAGTACATATTTATGACACATGTTTGTATAATGGTGACACTACAAGTATTTACACATTTATGATGCAAGTATGTATGCACATGTGTCAAAAGTATATATACTTATGACTGCAGGATTATGAATACACTAATGACACCAATAGTTTATTTCCACTAATGTCAAGCATGTACAAATCAGTGACACTGAAAATTGTACACACTTGTGAAACAAGTATTTAATAGTGACCCAGAGGTATATTAACACAAGTGGCACAGATATGTACACATTAGTGATACCACAACTATATACAAAAATGTTGTACATATGTGTAGCATAAATGTAAATACACAGGTGACACTTTTACTGTGTACACTTTTGCCAGCTCAAGTATGGATACACTTGTGACACTTTAAATGTATGTACACATGACCGCATAAGTATAGATACAGTGGTACCTTTGCTTAAAATTTACTTAACAAACCTATGGCCCACATATATGAGCTTAGGCTCTACATGCTAAACATCATTGCATGGCAATTAACATATGAAAAGCATGTGTAAACTTGTATTATGAAACTCAATTTTTACATGTTACATTTATTTTTCATGTGTTTTTCACTGCCTAAGTTCCATTTGACTTGGGAATAACCTTGTATGCGATAGTATGTCAGTTTACTTGTTGAACAATGATGGCTTTTCTCTTAACACAACCATTTGTTTAATGATTTCTGATTGATTGATTTAATGGGGTTTTATGTCCCAGTCAAGAATATTTTACTAATATCGAGGTGTCACAAGCCATAGGTGAAATGGCATACATTTTGACCTTTGCATTGCACTTAAAGCAATGTGCAGGGAGGGCTCTTTAATGTGCCTTGCCTGTTGTTAAAACGGGGCATTAGTTTTTAAGGTCTCATCCAAAGGACCCCATGACTTTCATTTCTAAATGCTGAGTGCTTGGCAAAAGAGCAGTCACTACCTATTTTCAAGTCTTGAAAATTCAGACCCAGCTGGAGGTCCAACTCCCGACCTTCTACTTACAAAGGAGCAATCTACCAAAACAGATCTTGGAGCTGACAATCTTGATGTAAGTAAAAAATTTTGGATGTGGGCATAAGACAGCATTATTTCTTCTCTCCGCTCCAAATGGTGCTTATATGAATGATTATGATTTTATCCATGGTAACCTAAATATTTTTTTTTTCTATTTGGTGTAATTCTTTTGCCTGTATATCTATGTTTACAAGAGATTTTAAGAATTTTATCTGATGTATCTTATGTCTATTACAATGTATGTTATACTCATTTATAAAAAAAATTTAAAAAAAAGTTATTTTTGAGTTCGTATTTATTTGAAATATAAATATGAATTTTTTAAAATTAACTTCCAAAATTGAAGATAAAAATTAAATTTCAAACAATTGAAAACAAGGTTTGGTGGTTCAATGTTGACTCGCATCGCATCAATAATTTCTGGTTATTCTTGATGAGCAATGTCATATTAAACCTCTAAGGATTAGTAAAACATGTTAGTATATGCCTGAGATGCGCAAGTGTATATTATAATCTTTGTACTAGCCTGCACTTTGGTCGACTTTTTGTTAAGGTGCTAGTTCACTGAGTCAGTATGCTGCAGACAAGCATACTACTCCATACACATTATCTTGGCACTGCACCAAGTGCACATGACCACCTCCTAGTTCCGAGCGCCAAGCGAGGAAGCAGTATATCAAATTTCTGAAGTCTTATGTATGTCCCTATGTGTGTTCGAACCCACAACCTCCCGCTCTCGAGGCATACTAACAACCAGTGAGTAAATGATCACAGGCAGTTAAGTAACCGTCGGGTTAATGCTGATTTTCTGTAAGTTCAGTTGGATAAAATTTATAACATTTTTTAATAAATTGGAAAGTACGTGTTTATTTTGAATTTCTATACAAAATCTGAGACATTCAAAATTAGTAGATACATAACAGGCCTGTAGGCAGGTGTTTTAGAAAGGGGTTACGATTTTGAAAAATGTCGTCACATGCACCAAGTGTGCGCCTCACTAGAGGGAGGGAGGTTCTGGGGGCATGCCCCCCCCATAAAACTTTTGAAAATGAAACGCCAAATGGTGCATTTTGAAGTATTTTAATGGACAATTTATAGTCAAATGTGATGTATCTAAATGTTTGGAATTAATCAAAATTAATGTTTATAAACATTATAGTGGTTTATAATTTTCAACGAGGCTTTTACAGTGCTTAATGGTTTTCAAAGGGGGTGCATTCGCACCCCTCGCACCCCCTCTGAATACGGGCCTGCATGATAGCATTAGCATTTCAAGTACGGAACACACTTTTTTGGTTTATAAATCTTGGTTACTGTATTATACTTATAATTACGGTATTATCATGCAAATGCAATCAAAAAATTTAATTATCAGTTAAAAACAATCACAAAAAGGTAATATAAAGCAGCTTAATTCATTAATCAAAATAATCACAAAAAGGCAATTTTAAAAGCATTTCAATACAGTTGTTTTACCAGTTCCGAATTTTTACTAGTTCCGAATAATCCAAAATTTAAATCCCGTACAATTAAAGGAATCGCGAAATAATTTTATCAATATGTTTTGACTTGAAAGTATGGACATTAATTGTTTAAATAATATAAACTTCAACCGCTTCCTAAATGTATGTGCAGGACAGGTCGGCAAATTGTTGGTGACCTAGTTTAACGATATAAACAAATCGTGGTCACGGAAATGCTTTTTTCAAGAAAACATGAAAACAACGTGTTGCCGATGACAGATGCGGGTATTTTGAATGTGTGAAAAGTAAGTACTATTAACAACTTATTAACCATTAAAATGTTGAACTTTTATTTTATCTCGATCTATTAATATACTGTACTTGAATTACTGTGATGATTTTACCAGTTTCGAATAGGTAAAAATATCAACATCGAGACTAATCTCCTACAATGTGCTGCTTGCTATGGAACTCGAGATAGACAGAAGCAATTGTATTTTCCCTTTTTCGGTGGATTTTTATTATTATTATTTTGTTGTACAAATATAAAATGTATTAACACATATGTTAAAGTAATCCATAGACAAAAGGAACTACTTTATACCCCACCAGGGTTTATGTACATGCTAGCTAAATTAATGGGGAAAATGACGGATAAGGCCAAAAAAAAAATAGAAAATAATTGTGAAGACATAATTTAATATTTTACATTGGTTTTAATGGGTAGGGTACAACAGGAAGTCTTGTCAATTTCTTAATTCTTTAGGTGATTGTACTAATGTACCACATTTAAACTTTGAACTCTTTTTGCCTCTAAACAGTTTTCGCTATCATTTCAATAAATTCATTTGTTTATGATTTTGGTAAGGGAATATTTCAGAATTTATTTTTCCTGTTTTTATTTACTGCAGAATGGGAAAAAATAAGAAAGCAAAGCCGGGTAGTCCAGTGGTAGCTGTTGCTTCAAAATTAAAGATAGTTTAAATTGTTCAAAAGTTAAAATATACTCCACAAAATAAGTAAAGGACCACATCAAAAACATGATTTAATTTTGTAGAGTGTAAATCATATCATTTCATATTCACACTTCTCATAATTTCATGAAGGAGATATAATTTCGTACACAAAAGATTAACTTCATAACATCATTTGAAACAAGAAAAGAATAAGAACAAATTACAGATGGATTTTACATATTTCAGTTTTTGGATTTTTATTTCAAATTTCACAATGGTCCCCAACTTTTTTGTTGAGTAGATTTTTTCTCAATATTGTCTTTGTATTATCATCTGGCCCCAATTTCACAATCAAATCTTAACTAAGATTTTCCTTAACTGAAACTTAACAAATTTTAATCATCTCTTTTTGGAACTACTGACGAATATTTTTGTAAAAACTACATGCAGATGTTTTATTCTAGACGTGATTTTCAAAATGAAACCTTAAATTTCTGAATACTTTGAAAATTAACAACACTATAAGGATTTGAAATTTTGCATGATTTAAGTTAAGGAAAATCTTAGCTAAAGAATGATTGTGAAACCGGGACATGGGTGACTGCTCATTTCAAGAATATATAAAGAAAAAATATTAAAATTAATTCTAAAATTACAAATGTTAATCACTAGTACAAATAAAGTAGAACTGTTAAATTTATGCAAATTTCTAAACGAAGGTCTAAAACATTATACTTAAATATCAACTTTATTTCTTTTTCATGTTTATAACATGTATCATACTGAATAATTATTGTAAATCGTTTTAATATTTTGTTGTAAAATAATGTTGTAATCTGTGTACCACCATTGTATATATTTATCATTATTATTACTATAATTGTTATTATCATTATTATTATTATATATTGTACTGTTAAACCTCTAATATTTGATAATAATATCATTGTAATAAAGAATCTTGATAAAAAGTGGTGTTGATGAAAAGTGAGAACTTGTATATGTTTCAGCAATTGTTTTTTTTAAAATAGTGTTGTTAGTGCAATAATATTAAAAATACTCTAGTCTATTTTTTTAACTTATATCTGATTAAGTTTTTATTCAATAATTTATGTTGATTTACAATTTTTGTTAATATTAAATCTTAGGTAAAGATTTTTAATTGTTTTAAAATAAAAAAATATATGTACTGAAGATATATGAGTGTTTTTTTTTTCTTTCACCATTAACAATGTAACCAGAAGAAATGTTTTCCGCCAATTAAGTACGATTTCTGGATGCTACATGTAACAAGCCACACTGCTTAAAAAAAATCATGTATAGTTGCCACGTTATCCCCCCTTACTCTTAAAAGCATGTCGCTAAATTACATCTAGTGAAGTCACCTTTTAATATTTAAAAATTATCACTTAGTTTGGTCTTTATGCGCTATGCAAGGGGAACAACTCGATACTCTCTGCTTTCTACAAGAACGAGAATCAACGTTTCCACACCGTAAGAAAGCATGGACGGAGTTAATGAATTTTCCAACATCTTCGATGTTTGGAATTTTATTAGAAACAAAGAGAGCTTGAACGATGAACAATTTGTAGTAACTAAAGTACAGAAAAATTTTAACAAGAATTGTAAGTGTAACGGGTAGGAGAAAAATGCAGCTACATGTACCACACGAGGTTCTTAAATTAAAGTGTGTAGTTTGAGTGTCATTTTCTCAAATCTTGTTTGAGAAAAAATCCTAATTTACTTATAAAACTACTGATTTTATATAAAAAAAAAATCACTTGAATTTTTATTTTATTAAAGGAATACATTTTGGCTATGAAATAAAATTAATAATTTTATCCTAGCATCAAGTTTTAAATTTCCACTCTATGTTACACTTTGGCTTCTTTTCTAATTGTATCAGTATTATTTTATTCTGGTCTTCTTAGAACTAAACTTTAAACTTCAGACCTTTCATATCTCTTGCATTGGTGAATAACCAAGTAGACATTTTTCAGATTAAGACTTGTCATCTATTTCTTCAGAGGTAATGGTTTTTTAACTTTTTTTTTCAAATGTATTAAATCAAATACTTTTCTTTACATTTTTGAGTAACAGACTAAAAGTAGCCAGCATATAAAAATTTTAAAAGCTAACACACAACAGGAACTATGAGTTAAATGAATGAGGGTATGAAGAAAGGGTAAAAAGGAGCTTCTTGAAATATTTTGAAAATGATAACTTGTTATTTTTGTGATGGAATTAGCTGACAGAGCTAAATGATTCCTTTGAAATGAGCTGTAAAATTTATGTGATTAACTGGAAAGGGTACAACATCTCTTAAATTTTATTTATAAAATTATCTGCAATGCATATATTTTTTTTAATTTTTACTGCTTTCTTATCCTTATTTAATTACCACTGTAATCAACTCTGATGTGTACTAAGAACAATTATTTCTCTTTCTTTTATGTGTTTAATTTTTTGTTATTTTTGGCATCTTGCCATAGCCAATTAAGCTAATGGCATGGTGAAGTGTGTGTGTCAGTCTTCCATCCAATCTATTTTCTGTCAAGAGTAATTGTCCAAACTCAAATTGATTTTATGCACTTGGTTTTGTTTGTCATTTTTCATTCGATTTCATGATCTTTGAATATGTTCATATAAAGTTCACATAAATTATAATCTTATGCTAGACCCTTTAAAACCTTATTTGGTGTTTAAGGTCCCAAGATCGAGTTCTAGGCACTGGGTACATCATCAAAGATGGGCACCATTCACAATAACTATATCCAAAAGAAAAGAAAATGATATGTGCATTGCCTGCTAAATTTTTTGAAAAAAAACTTGTGAATACAGCTGAATTAATAGTCAGTTATGTTTTTATTCTGAGCATGATAAGGTAAGAAACTTTTTTTAATACAAAAATCAAATTAAATCCAGTTGAGCATTGCAGATCCTATTTGGCTTTTTTTTATTATTGTTTGTCTTTATTTTGTCTTTATTTTTTATTTTTATTTAGTACTCGCTTTAAAAAATTATAGTGATTTACAAGTAAGACATATGGATCAATATTGGAACATTTACTACTACATATGTTATCTCACCAAGACCTAAAATTGTGGTAAGACAAAATTAGTTGAATTTTTTCTGGAGATTTTCCAGTTATAATACATCATTGCACAGACTGGTAAATATAGTTCTTATTGTAACCAATTAATTCTTTAATTAGACATTAATTTTCAGCATTTTATGACTTCCATTCATTCAATTTACTAACAAGTGAAATTATCTAAAATAAAACTACATTTATAACAAATAGAAGAAAGTATCAACAATGCTAGATTACATTATTATGCACCTGTTTTTGTTTGGCAATTTTTCATGAAATTTCGTAACATTTTTTTATAGATGCTCATGTGAAGCAAAGGTGACTTCATTAGATGTCGATTATATATGCTCATGTGAAGCAAAGGTGACTTCATTAGATGTTGATTATATATGCTCATGTGTAGCACAGGTGATTTCATTCGATGTTGATTATATATGCCTCCATAGCAAAGCTGACTTCACTAGATGTTGAATATATATGCTAATTTATAGTAGAGGTGACTTCACTAGATGTTAATTATATATGGTTATATCAAGTTTAGTTGACTTCACTAGATGTTTATTATATATGTCATACATAGCAGAGGTGACTTCACTTAATATTAATAATAAATGCTCATATATAGCAGAGGTGACTTCACTAGATGTTGATTGTGTATGCTTATATATAGCAGAGGTGACTTCACTAGATGTTGATTGTGTATCCTGATGTATAGCAGAGGTGACTTCACTAGATGTTGATTATATATGCTGATGTATAATAGAGGTGACTTCACTAGATGTTGATTATATTTCGATCCATATAGCATAGATGACTTCACTAGATTTTCATTGTGTATGCCCATGTATAGCAGAGGTGACTTTTCTAGATCTTGATTATATATGCTGATGTATAGACGAGATAACTTCACTAGGTGTTAAAAATAGTTGCTCATATATAGCAGAGGTGACTTCACCAAATGTTGATTATATATGCTGATGTATAGAAGAGATACATGTAACTTCACTAGGTGTTAAAAATAGATGCTCATATATAGCAGAGGTGACTTCACCAAATGTTGATTATATATGCTGATGTATTGCAGAGGTGACTTCATTACATGCTGATTGTATATGCAGATTTATAGAAGAGGTGACTTCACAAGATGTTGATTATATATGCTGATGTATAATAGAGGTGACTTCACTAGATATCGATTGTATATGCTCATATATAGCAGAAGTGACTTCACTAGATGTTGATTATATTTGCCTCCATAAAGCAGAGGTGACTTCACTAGATGTTGATTGTGTATGCTGATGTCTAGTAGAGGTGACTTCACTAGATGTTGATTGTGTATGCTGATATATAGCAGAGGTGACTTCACTAGATGTTGATTATATATGCTGATGTATATTAGATGTGACTTCACTAGATGTTTATTATATATGCTCATATATAGTAGAGGTGACTTCACTAGATGTTGATTATATATGCTCATATATAGCAGAGGTGACTTTACTAGATGTTGATTATATATGCTCATATATAGCAGAGGTGACTTTACTAGATGTTGTTTATATATGCTCATATATAGCAGAGGTGACTTTACTAGATGTTGATTATATATGCTGATGTATAGTAGAGGTGACTTCACTAGATGTTTATTTAATATGCTCATATATATCATAGGTGACTTAACCAGATGTTGACTGTGTATGCTTATATATAGCAGAGGTGACTTCACTAGATGTTGATTATATTTCCCTCTATAGGTGACTTCACTAGATGTTAATTGTGTATGCTTATATATAGCAAAGTGACTTCACTAGATATTGATTATATACGCTCATATATAGCTGAGGTGACTTCACTAGATGTTGATTTTATATGCAGATGTATAGTAGATGTGACTTCACTAGATGTTTATTTTATATGCTCATATATAGCAGAGGTGACTTCACTAGATGTTCATTATATATGCTCGTGTATAGCAGAGGTGACTTCACTAGATGTTGATTATATTTCGATCCATATAGCATAGATGACTTCACTAGATTTTCATTGTGTATGCCCATGTATAGCAGAGGTGACTTTTCTAGATCTTGATTATATATGCTGATGTATAGACGAGATAACTTCACTAGGTGTTAAAAATAGTTGTTCATATATAGCAGAGGTGACTTCACCAAATGTTGATTATATATGCTGATGTATAGTTCAGGAAACTTCACTAGATGTTGATTGTATATGCTCATGTATTGCAGAGGTGACTTCACTAGATGTTAATTATATATGCAGATGTATATTAGATTTGACTTCACTAGATATTAATAATAAATGCTCATATATAGGAGAGGTGACTTCCCTAGAAGTTAATTGTGTATGCTCATATATAGCAGAGGTGACTTCACTAGATGTTGATTGTATATGCTCATGTATTGCAGAGGTGATTTCACTAGATGTTTATTATATATGCTCACATATATCAGAGGTGACTTCACTAGATGTTGATTATATATGCTCATATATAGCATAGGTGACTTTACTAGATGTTGAATGTATTACAGAGGTGATTTCACTAGATGTTGATTATATATGCTCATGTATTGCAGAGGTGACTTCACTAGTTGCTGATTATACATGTATATGCTGATGTATAGTAGAGGTGACTTCAGGAGATGTTGAATGTGTATGCTGATGTATAGCAAAGGTGACTTCACTAGATGTTGATTATATATGTTGATGTATAAAATAGATAACTTCACTAGATGTTTAAAATAGATGCTCATACATAGCAGAGGTGACTTCACTAGATGCTGATTGTATATCCAGATTTATAGAAGAGGTGACTTCACTAGATGTTAATTATATATGCTGAAGTATAGCAGAGGTGACTTCACTAGATGTTGATTGTGTATGCTGATGTATAGCAGAGGTGACTTCACTAGATGTTGATTGTGTATGCTCATATTAAGAAGAGGTGACTTCACTAGATGTTGATTTTATATGCTGATGTATAGCAGAGGTGACTTCACTAGATGTTGATTATATATGCTGATGTATAACAGAGGTGACTTCACTAGATGTTGTGTATGCTTATATATAGCAGAGGTGACCTGACTAGATGTTGATTATATATGCTCATATATAGTAAAGGTGACTTCACTAGATGTTGATTATATATGCTCGTGTATAGCAGAGGTGACTTCACTAGATGTTGATTATATATACTCATATATAGTAGAGGTGACTTTACTAGATGTTGATTATATATGCTGATGTTTAACAGAGGTGACTTCACTAGATGTTGATTATATATGCTGATGTATAATGGAGGTGACTTCACTAGATGTTGATTTTATTTGCTCATATATAGTAGAGGTGACTTCACTAGATGTTGATTATATATGCTCGTGTAAAGCAGAGGTGACTGCACTAGATGTTGATAATATTTGCCTCCATAAAGCAGAGATGACTCACTAGATGTTGATTGTGTATGGTCATATATAGCAGAGGTGACTTCACTAGATGTTGATGTTATATGCTGATGTATAGCAGAGGTGACTTCACTAGATGTTGATGTTATATGCTGATGTTTAGCGGATGTGACTTCACTAGATGTTGATTGTGTATCCTTATATATAGCAGAGGTGACTTCAATAGATGTTGATTATATATGCTCATATATAGTAGAGGTGACTTCACTAGATTTTGATTATATATGCTGATGTATATTAGATGTGACTTCACTAGATGTTGATTATATATACTCATATATAGTAGAGGTGACTTCACTAGATGTTGATTATATATGCTGATGTATATTAGATGTGACTTCACTAGATGTTGATTATATATACTCATATATAGTAGAGGTGATTTCACTAGATGTTGATTGTGTATGCTGATGTATAGCAGAGGTGACTTCACTAGATGTTGATTTTATTTGCTGATGTATAGCAGAGGTGATTTCACTAGATGTTGATTATATATGCTGATGTATAAAAGAGGAGACTTCACTATATATATAATGTTGATTGTTTATGCTGATGTATAGCAGAGGTGACTTCACTAGATGTTGGTTATATATGCTCATATATAGTAGAGGTGACTTCACTAGATGTTGGTTATATATACTCATATGTAGTAGAGGTGACTTTACTAGATGTTGGTTATATATACTCATATATAGTAGAGGTGACTTCACTAGATGTTGATTATAAATGCTGATGTATAATAGAGGTGACTTCACTAGATGTTGATAAGATTTGCCTCCATAAAGCAGAGGTGACTTCACTAGATGTTGATTGTGTATGGTCATAAAAAGCAGAGGTGACTTCACTAGATGTTGATTATAGATACTCCTGTATAGTAGAGGTGACTTCACTAGATGTTGATTAAATAAAGTAATATATAGCAGAGGTGACTTCACTAGATGTTGATTATATATGCTGATGTATATTAGATGTGACTTCACTAGATGTTGATTATATATACTCATATATAGTAGAGGTGATTTCACTAGATGTTGATTGTGTATGCTGATGTATAGCAGAGGTGACTTCACTAGATGTTGATTTTATTTGCTGATGTATAGCAGAGGTGATTTCACTAGATGTTGATTATATATGCTGATGTATAATAGAGGAGACTTCACTAGATGTTGATAATATTTGCCTCCATAAAGCAGAGATAACTTCACTAGATGTTGATTGTGTATGGTGATATATAGCAGAGGTGACTTCACTAGATGTTGATGTTATATGCTGATGTATAGCAGAGGTGACTTCACTAGATGTTGATGTTATATGCTGATGTATAGCAGAGGTGACTTCACTAGATGTTGATGTTATATGCTGATGTTTAGCGGATGTGACTTCACTAGATGTTGATTGTGTATCCTTATATATAGCAGAGGTGACTTCAATAGATGTTGATTATATATGCTCATATATAGTAGAGGTGACTTCACTAGATTTTGATTATATATGCTGATGTATATTAGATGTGACTTCACTAGATGTTGATTATATATACTCATATATAGTAGAGGTGACTTCACTAGATGTTGATTATATATGCTGATGTATATTAGATGTGACTTCACTAGATGTTGATTATATATACTCATATATAGTAGAGGTGATTTCACTAGATGTTGATTGTGTATGCTGATGTATAGCAGAGGTGACTTCACTAGATGTTGATTTTATTTGCTGATGTATAGCAGAGGTGATTTCACTAGATGTTGATTATATATGCTGATGTATAAAAGAGGAGACTTCACTAGATGTTGATAATATTTGCCTCCATAAAGCAGAGATAACTTCACTAGATGTTGATTGTGTATGGTGATATATAGCAGAGGTGACTTCACTAGATGTTGATGTTATATGCTGATGTATAGCAGAGGTGACTTCACTAGATGTTGATGTTATATGCTGATGTATAGCAGAGGTGACTTCACTAGATGTTGATGTTATATGCTGATGTTTAGCAGAGGTGACTTCACTAGATGTTGATTGTGTATCCTTATATATAGCAGAGGTGACTTTACTAGATGTTGATTATATATGCTCATATATAGTAGAGGTGACTTCACTAGATGTTGATTGTGTATGCTTATATATAGCAGAGGTGACTTCACTAGATGTTTATTATATTTACTTCCATATAGCATAGGTGACTTCACTAGATGTTCATTGTGTATTCCAATGTATAGCAGAGGGGACTTCACTAGATGTTGATTATATATGCTGATGTATAGACGAGATAACTTCACTAGGTGTTAAAAATAGTTGCTCATATATAGCAGAGGTGACTTCACCAAATGTTGATTATATATGCTGATGTATAGAAGAGATAACTCACTAGGTGTTAAAAATAGATGCTCATATATAGCAGAGGTGACTTCACCAAATGTTGATTATATATGCTGATGTATAGTTCAGGTGACATCAGTAGATGTTGATTGTATATGCTCATGTATTGCAGAGGTGACTTCACTAGATGTTAATCATATATTCAGATGTATAGTAGATGTGACTTCACTAGATATTGATGTTATATGCTGATGTTTAGCAGAGGTGACTTCACTAGATGTTGATTGTGTATGCTCATATATAGCAGAGGTGACTTCACTAGATGTTGATTATATATGCTCATATATGGAAGAGGTGACTTCACTAGATGTTGATGTTATATGCTGATGTATAGCAGAGGTGACTTCACTAAATGTTGATTGTGTATGCTAATATATAGAAGAGGTGACTTCACTAGATGTTGATGTTATATGCTGATGTATAGCAGAGGTGACTTCACTAGATGTTGATTTTAATGCTGATGTATAGAAGAGGTGACTTCACTAGATGCTGATGTAATATGCTGATGTATAGCAGAGGTGACTTCACTAGATGTTGATTTTAATGCTGATGTATAGAAGAGGTGACTTCACTAGATGTTGATTGTTTATTCTGATGTTTAGCAGAGGTGACTTCACTAGATGTTGATTGTGTATGCTCATATATAGCAGAGGTGACTTCACTAGATGTTGATTATATATGCTCATATATGGAAGAGGTGACTTCACTAGATGTTGATGTTATATGCTGATGTATAGCAGAGGTGACTTCACTAAATGTTGATTGTGTATGCTAATATATAGAAGAGGTGACTTCACTAGATGTTGATGTTATATGCTGATGTATAGCAGAGGTGACTTCACTAGATGTTGATTTTAATGCTGATGTATAGAAGAGGTGACTTCACTAGATGCTGATGTAATATGCTGATGTATAGCAGAGGTGACTTCACTAGATGTTGATTTTAATGCTGATGTATAGAAGAGGTGACTTCACTAGATGTTGATTGTTTATTCTGATGTTTAGCAGAGGTGACTTCACTAGATGTTGATGTTATATGCTGATGTATAGTAGAGGTGACTTCACTAGATGTTGATGTTATATGCTGATGTGTAGCAGAGGTGACTTCACTAGATGTTGATTATGTATGGTCATATATAGCATAGGTGACTTCACTAGATGTTGATTTTAATGCTGATGTATAATAGAGGTGACTTCACTAGATGTTGATAATATTTGCCTCCATAAAGCTGAAGTGACTTCACTAGATGTTGATTGTGTATGCTCATATATAGCAGAGGTGACTTCACTAGATGTTGATGTTATATGCTGATGTATAGCAGAGGTGACTTTACTAGATGTTGATTATATATAACTTTTAAAGCAGAAATGTTTGCACTAGATGTTGATTATATATGCTGATGTATAGTAGAGGTGACTTCACAAGATGTTGATTATATATACTCATATATAGTAGAGGTGACTTCACTAAATGTTGATTGTTTATGCTGATGTATAGCAGAGGTGACTTTACTAGATGTTGATTATATATAACTTTTAAAGCAGAAATGTTTGCACTAGATGTTGATTATATATGCTGATGTATAGTAGAGGTGACTTCACAAGATGTTGATTATATATACTCATATATAGTAGAGGTGACTTCACTAAATGTTGATTGTTTATGCTGATGTATAGCAGAGGTGACTTCACTAGATGTTGATTATATATGCTCATATATAGTAGAGGTGACTTCACTAGATGTTGGTTATATATACTCATATGTAGTAGAGGTGACTTTACTAGATGTTGGTTATATATACTCATATATAGTAGAGGTGACTTCACTAGATGTTGATTATAAATGCTGATGTATAATAGAGGTGACTTCACTAGATGTTGATAAGATTTGCCTCCATAAAGCAGAGGTGACTTCACTAGATGTTGATTGTGTATGGTCATAAAAAGCAGAGGTGACTTCACTAGATGTTGATTATAGATACTCCTGTATAGTAGAGGTGACTTCACTAGATGTTGATTATATAAAGTAATATATAGCAGTGGTGACTTCACTAGATGTTGATTATATATGCTCGTGTATAGCAGAGGTGACTTCACTAGATGTTGATCATATATGCTCGTGTATAGCAGAGGTGACTTCACTAGATGTTGATTATATATACTCATATATAGTAGAGGTGACTTCACTAGATGTTGATTATATATACTCATATATAGTAGAGGTGACTTCACTAGATGTTAATTATATATGCTGATGTATAATAGAGGAGACTTCACTAGATGTTGATAATATTTGCCTCCATAAAGCAGAGATAACTTCACTAGATGTTGATTGTGTATGGTGATATATAGCAGAGGTGACTTCACTAGATGTTGATGTTATATGCTGATGTATAGCAGAGGTGACTTCACTAGATGTTGATGTTATATGCTGATGTTTAGCGGATGTGACTTCACTAGATGTTGATTGTGTATCCTTATATATAGCAGAGGTGACTTCAATAGATGTTGATTATATATGCTTATATATAGTAGAGGTGACTTCACTAGATTTTGATTATATATGCTGATGTATATTAGATGTGACTTCACTAGATGTTGATTATATATACTCATATATAGTAGAGGTGACTTCACTAGATGTTGATTATATATGCTGATGTATATTAGATGTGACTTCACTAGATGTTGATTATATATACTCATATATAGTAGAGGTGATTTCACTAGATGTTGATTGTGTATGCTGATGTATAGCAGAGGTGACTTCACTAGATGTTGATTTTATTTGCTGATGTATAGCAGAGGTGATTTCACTAGATGTTGATTATATATGCTGATGTATAAAAGAGGAGACTTCACTAGATGTTGATAATATTTGCCTCCATAAAGCAGAGATAACTTCACTAGATGTTGATTGTGTATGGTGATATATAGCAGAGGTGACTTCACTAGATGTTGATGTTATATGCTGATGTATAGCAGAGGTGACTTCACTAGATGTTGATGTTATATGCTGATGTATAGCAGAGGTGACTTCACTAGATGTTGATGTTATATGCTGATGTTTAGCAGAGGTGACTTCACTAGATGTTGATTGTGTATCCTTATATATAGCAGAGGTGACTTTACTAGATGTTGATTATATATGCTCATATATCGTAGAGGTGACTTCACTAGATGTTGATTGTGTATGCTTATATATAGCAGAGGTGACTTCACTAGATGTTTATTATATTTACTTCCATATAGCATAGGTGACTTCACTAGATGTTCATTGTGTATTCCAATGTATAGCAGAGGGGACTTCACTAGATGTTGATTATATATGCTGATGTATAGACGAGATAACTTCACTAGGTGTTAAAAATAGTTGCTCATATATAGCAGAGGTGACTTCACCAAATGTTGATTATATATGCTGATGTATAGAAGAGATAACTCACTAGGTGTTAAAAATAGATGCTCATATATAGCAGAGGTGACTTCACCAAATGTTGATTATATATGCTGATGTATAGTTCAGGTGACTTCAGTTGATGTTGATTGTATATGCTCATGTATTGCAGAGGTGACTTCACTAGATGTTAATTATATATTCAGATGTATAGTAGATGTGACTTCACTAGATATTGATGTTATATACTGATGTTTAGCAGAGGTGACTTCACTAGATGTTGATTGTGTATGCTCATATATAGCAGAGGTGACTTCACTAGATGTTGATTGTATATGCTCATATATAGAAGAGGTGACTTCACTAGATGTTGATGTTATATGCTGATGTATAGCAGAGGTGACTTCACTAGATGTTGATTGTGTATGCTAATATATAGAAGAGGTGACTTCACTAGATGTTGATGTTATATGCTGATGTATAGCAGAGGTGACTTCACTAGATGTTGATTTTAATGCTGATGTATAGAAGAGGTGACTTCACTAGATGTTGATTGTTTATTCTGATGTTTAGCAGAGGTGACTTCACTAGATCTTGATTGTGTATGCTCATATATAGAAGAGGTGATTTCACTAGATAATGATGTTATATGCTGATGTATAGAAGAGGTGACTTCACTAGATGTTGATGTTATATGCTGATGTATAGTAGAGGTGACTTCACTAGATGTTGATGTTATATGCTGATGTGTAGCAGAGGTGACTTCACTAGATGTTGATTATGTATGGTCATATATAGCATAGGTGACTTCACTAGATGTTGATTTTAATGCTGATGTATAATAGAGGTGACTTCACTAGATGTTGATTATATATGCTGATGTATAACAGAGGTGACTTCACTAGATGTTGTGTATGCTTATATATAGCAGAGGTGACCTGACTAGATGTTGATTATATATGCTCATATATAGTAAAGGTGACTTCACTAGATGTTGATTATATATGCTCGTGTATAGCAGAGGTGACTTCACTAGATGTTGATTATATATACTCATATATAGTAGAGGTGACTTTACTAGATGTTGATTATATATGCTGATGTTTAACAGAGGTGACTTCACTAGATGTTGATTATATATGCTGATGTATAATGGAGGTGACTTCACTAGATGTTGATTTTATTTGCTCATATATAGTAGAGGTGACTTCACTAGATGTTGATTATATATGCTCGTGTAAAGCAGAGGTGACTGCACTAGATGTTGATAATATTTGCCTCCATAAAGCAGAGATGACTCACTAGATGTTGATTGTGTATGGTCATATATAGCAGAGGTGACTTCACTAGATGTTGATGTTATATGCTGATGTATAGCAGAGGTGACTTCACTAGATGTTGATGTTATATGCTGATGTTTAGCGGATGTGACTTCACTAGATGTTGATTGTGTATCCTTATATATAGCAGAGGTGACTTCAATAGATGTTGATTATATATGCTCATATATAGTAGAGGTGACTTCACTAGATTTTGATTATATATGCTGATGTATATTAGATGTGACTTCACTAGATGTTGATTATATATACTCATATATAGTAGAGGTGACTTCACTAGATGTTGATTATATATGCTGATGTATATTAGATGTGACTTCACTAGATGTTGATTATATATACTCATATATAGTAGAGGTGATTTCACTAGATGTTGATTGTGTATGCTGATGTATAGCAGAGGTGACTTCACTAGATGTTGATTTTATTTGCTGATGTATAGCAGAGGTGATTTCACTAGATGTTGATTATATATGCTGATGTATAAAAGAGGAGACTTCACTATATATATAATGTTGATTGTTTATGCTGATGTATAGCAGAGGTGACTTCACTAGATGTTGGTTATATATGCTCATATATAGTAGAGGTGACTTCACTAGATGTTGGTTATATATACTCATATGTAGTAGAGGTGACTTTACTAGATGTTGGTTATATATACTCATATATAGTAGAGGTGACTTCACTAGATGTTGATTATAAATGCTGATGTATAATAGAGGTGACTTCACTAGATGTTGATAAGATTTGCCTCCATAAAGCAGAGGTGACTTCACTAGATGTTGATTGTGTATGGTCATAAAAAGCAGAGGTGACTTCACTAGATGTTGATTATAGATACTCCTGTATAGTAGAGGTGACTTCACTAGATGTTGATTAAATAAAGTAATATATAGCAGAGGTGACTTCACTAGATGTTGATTATATATGCTGATGTATATTAGATGTGACTTCACTAGATGTTGATTATATATACTCATATATAGTAGAGGTGATTTCACTAGATGTTGATTGTGTATGCTGATGTATAGCAGAGGTGACTTCACTAGATGTTGATTTTATTTGCTGATGTATAGCAGAGGTGATTTCACTAGATGTTGATTATATATGCTGATGTATAATAGAGGAGACTTCACTAGATGTTGATAATATTTGCCTCCATAAAGCAGAGATAACTTCACTAGATGTTGATTGTGTATGGTGATATATAGCAGAGGTGACTTCACTAGATGTTGATGTTATATGCTGATGTATAGCAGAGGTGACTTCACTAGATGTTGATGTTATATGCTGATGTATAGCAGAGGTGACTTCACTAGATGTTGATGTTATATGCTGATGTTTAGCGGATGTGACTTCACTAGATGTTGATTGTGTATCCTTATATATAGCAGAGGTGACTTCAATAGATGTTGATTATATATGCTCATATATAGTAGAGGTGACTTCACTAGATTTTGATTATATATGCTGATGTATATTAGATGTGACTTCACTAGATGTTGATTATATATACTCATATATAGTAGAGGTGACTTCACTAGATGTTGATTATATATGCTGATGTATATTAGATGTGACTTCACTAGATGTTGATTATATATACTCATATATAGTAGAGGTGATTTCACTAGATGTTGATTGTGTATGCTGATGTATAGCAGAGGTGACTTCACTAGATGTTGATTTTATTTGCTGATGTATAGCAGAGGTGATTTCACTAGATGTTGATTATATATGCTGATGTATAAAAGAGGAGACTTCACTAGATGTTGATAATATTTGCCTCCATAAAGCAGAGATAACTTCACTAGATGTTGATTGTGTATGGTGATATATAGCAGAGGTGACTTCACTAGATGTTGATGTTATATGCTGATGTATAGCAGAGGTGACTTCACTAGATGTTGATGTTATATGCTGATGTATAGCAGAGGTGACTTCACTAGATGTTGATGTTATATGCTGATGTTTAGCAGAGGTGACTTCACTAGATGTTGATTGTGTATCCTTATATATAGCAGAGGTGACTTTACTAGATGTTGATTATATATGCTCATATATAGTAGAGGTGACTTCACTAGATGTTGATTGTGTATGCTTATATATAGCAGAGGTGACTTCACTAGATGTTTATTATATTTACTTCCATATAGCATAGGTGACTTCACTAGATGTTCATTGTGTATTCCAATGTATAGCAGAGGGGACTTCACTAGATGTTGATTATATATGCTGATGTATAGACGAGATAACTTCACTAGGTGTTAAAAATAGTTGCTCATATATAGCAGAGGTGACTTCACCAAATGTTGATTATATATGCTGATGTATAGAAGAGATAACTCACTAGGTGTTAAAAATAGATGCTCATATATAGCAGAGGTGACTTCACCAAATGTTGATTATATATGCTGATGTATAGTTCAGGTGACATCAGTAGATGTTGATTGTATATGCTCATGTATTGCAGAGGTGACTTCACTAGATGTTAATCATATATTCAGATGTATAGTAGATGTGACTTCACTAGATATTGATGTTATATGCTGATGTTTAGCAGAGGTGACTTCACTAGATGTTGATTGTGTATGCTCATATATAGCAGAGGTGACTTCACTAGATGTTGATTATATATGCTCATATATGGAAGAGGTGACTTCACTAGATGTTGATGTTATATGCTGATGTATAGCAGAGGTGACTTCACTAAATGTTGATTGTGTATGCTAATATATAGAAGAGGTGACTTCACTAGATGTTGATGTTATATGCTGATGTATAGCAGAGGTGACTTCACTAGATGTTGATTTTAATGCTGATGTATAGAAGAGGTGACTTCACTAGATGCTGATGTAATATGCTGATGTATAGCAGAGGTGACTTCACTAGATGTTGATTTTAATGCTGATGTATAGAAGAGGTGACTTCACTAGATGTTGATTGTTTATTCTGATGTTTAGCAGAGGTGACTTCACTAGATGTTGATTGTGTATGCTCATATATAGAAGAGGTGACTTCACTAGATGTTGATGTTATATGCTGATGTATAGTAGAGGTGACTTCACTAGATGTTGATGTTATATGCTGATGTGTAGCAGAGGTGACTTCACTAGATGTTGATTATGTATGGTCATATATAGCATAGGTGACTTCACTAGATGTTGATTTTAATGCTGATGTATAATAGAGGTGACTTCACTAGATGTTGATAATATTTGCCTCCATAAAGCTGAAGTGACTTCACTAGATGTTGATTGTGTATGCTCATATATAGCAGAGGTGACTTCACTAGATGTTGATGTTATATGCTGATGTATAGCAGAGGTGACTTTACTAGATGTTGATTATATATAACTTTTAAAGCAGAAATGTTTGCACTAGATGTTGATTATATATGCTGATGTATAGTAGAGGTGACTTCACAAGATGTTGATTATATATACTCATATATAGTAGAGGTGACTTCACTAAATGTTGATTGTTTATGCTGATGTATAGCAGAGGTGACTTTACTAGATGTTGATTATATATAACTTTTAAAGCAGAAATGTTTGCACTAGATGTTGATTATATATGCTGATGTATAGTAGAGGTGACTTCACAAGATGTTGATTATATATACTCATATATAGTAGAGGTGACTTCACTAAATGTTGATTGTTTATGCTGATGTATAGCAGAGGTGACTTCACTAGATGTTGATTATATATGCTCATATATAGTAGAGGTGACTTCACTAGATGTTGGTTATATATACTCATATGTAGTAGAGGTGACTTTACTAGATGTTGGTTATATATACTCATATATAGTAGAGGTGACTTCACTAGATGTTGATTATAAATGCTGATGTATAATAGAGGTGACTTCACTAGATGTTGATAAGATTTGCCTCCATAAAGCAGAGGTGACTTCACTAGATGTTGATTGTGTATGGTCATAAAAAGCAGAGGTGACTTCACTAGATGTTGATTATAGATACTCCTGTATAGTAGAGGTGACTTCACTAGATGTTGATTATATAAAGTAATATATAGCAGTGGTGACTTCACTAGATGTTGATTATATATGCTCGTGTATAGCAGAGGTGACTTCACTAGATGTTGATCATATATGCTCGTGTATAGCAGAGGTGACTTCACTAGATGTTGATTATATATACTCATATATAGTAGAGGTGACTTCACTAGATGTTGATTATATATACTCATATATAGTAGAGGTGACTTCACTAGATGTTAATTATATATGCTGATGTATAATAGAGGAGACTTCACTAGATGTTGATAATATTTGCCTCCATAAAGCAGAGATAACTTCACTAGATGTTGATTGTGTATGGTGATATATAGCAGAGGTGACTTCACTAGATGTTGATGTTATATGCTGATGTATAGCAGAGGTGACTTCACTAGATGTTGATGTTATATGCTGATGTTTAGCGGATGTGACTTCACTAGATGTTGATTGTGTATCCTTATATATAGCAGAGGTGACTTCAATAGATGTTGATTATATATGCTTATATATAGTAGAGGTGACTTCACTAGATTTTGATTATATATGCTGATGTATATTAGATGTGACTTCACTAGATGTTGATTATATATACTCATATATAGTAGAGGTGACTTCACTAGATGTTGATTATATATGCTGATGTATATTAGATGTGACTTCACTAGATGTTGATTATATATACTCATATATAGTAGAGGTGATTTCACTAGATGTTGATTGTGTATGCTGATGTATAGCAGAGGTGACTTCACTAGATGTTGATTTTATTTGCTGATGTATAGCAGAGGTGATTTCACTAGATGTTGATTATATATGCTGATGTATAAAAGAGGAGACTTCACTAGATGTTGATAATATTTGCCTCCATAAAGCAGAGATAACTTCACTAGATGTTGATTGTGTATGGTGATATATAGCAGAGGTGACTTCACTAGATGTTGATGTTATATGCTGATGTATAGCAGAGGTGACTTCACTAGATGTTGATGTTATATGCTGATGTATAGCAGAGGTGACTTCACTAGATGTTGATGTTATATGCTGATGTTTAGCAGAGGTGACTTCACTAGATGTTGATTGTGTATCCTTATATATAGCAGAGGTGACTTTACTAGATGTTGATTATATATGCTCATATATCGTAGAGGTGACTTCACTAGATGTTGATTGTGTATGCTTATATATAGCAGAGGTGACTTCACTAGATGTTTATTATATTTACTTCCATATAGCATAGGTGACTTCACTAGATGTTCATTGTGTATTCCAATGTATAGCAGAGGGGACTTCACTAGATGTTGATTATATATGCTGATGTATAGACGAGATAACTTCACTAGGTGTTAAAAATAGTTGCTCATATATAGCAGAGGTGACTTCACCAAATGTTGATTATATATGCTGATGTATAGAAGAGATAACTCACTAGGTGTTAAAAATAGATGCTCATATATAGCAGAGGTGACTTCACCAAATGTTGATTATATATGCTGATGTATAGTTCAGGTGACTTCAGTTGATGTTGATTGTATATGCTCATGTATTGCAGAGGTGACTTCACTAGATGTTAATTATATATTCAGATGTATAGTAGATGTGACTTCACTAGATATTGATGTTATATACTGATGTTTAGCAGAGGTGACTTCACTAGATGTTGATTGTGTATGCTCATATATAGCAGAGGTGACTTCACTAGATGTTGATTGTATATGCTCATATATAGAAGAGGTGACTTCACTAGATGTTGATGTTATATGCTGATGTATAGCAGAGGTGACTTCACTAGATGTTGATTGTGTATGCTAATATATAGAAGAGGTGACTTCACTAGATGTTGATGTTATATGCTGATGTATAGCAGAGGTGACTTCACTAGATGTTGATTTTAATGCTGATGTATAGAAGAGGTGACTTCACTAGATGTTGATTGTTTATTCTGATGTTTAGCAGAGGTGACTTCACTAGATCTTGATTGTGTATGCTCATATATAGAAGAGGTGACTTCACTAGATAATGATGTTATATGCTGATGTATAGAAGAGGTGACTTCACTAGATGTTGATGTTATATGCTGATGTATAGTAGAGGTGACTTCACTAGATGTTGATGTTATATGCTGATGTGTAGCAGAGGTGACTTCACTAGATGTTGATTATGTATGGTCATATATAGCATAGGTGACTTCACTAGATGTTGATTTTAATGCTGATGTATAATAGAGGTGACTTCACTAGATGTTGATAATATTTGCCTCCATAAAGCTGAAGTGACTTCACTAGATGTTGATTGTGTATGCTCATATATAGCAGAGGTGACTTCACTAGATGTTGATGTTATATGCTGATGTATAGCAGAGGTGACTTTACTAGATGTTGATTATATATAACTTTTAAAACAGAAATGTTTGCACTAGATGTTGATTATATATGCTGATGTATAGTAGAGGTGACTTCACAAGATGTTGATTATATATACTCATATATAGTAGAGGTGACTTCACTAAATGTTGATTGTTTATGCTGATGTATAGCAGAGGTGACTTTACTAGATGTTGATTATATATAACTTTTAAAGCAGAAATGTTTGCACTAGATGTTGATTATATATGCTGATGTATAGTAGAGGTGACTTCACAAGATGATGATTGTGTATGCTCATATATAGCAGAGGTGATTTCACTAGATGTTGATGTTATATGCTGATGTATAGCAGAGGTGACTTTACTAGATGTTGATTATATATAACTTTTAAAGCAGAAATGTTTGCACTAGATGTTGATTATATATGCTGATGTATAGTAGAGGTGACTTCACAAGATGTTGATTATATATACTCATATATAGTAGAGGTGACTTCACTAAATGTTGATTGTTTATGCTGATGTATAGCAGAGGTGACTTCACTAGATGTTGATTATATATGCTCATATATAGTAGAGGTGACTTCACTAGATGTTGGTTATATATACTCATATGTAGTAGAGGTGACTTTACTAGATGTTGGTTATATATACTCATATATAGTAGAGGTGACTTCACTAGATGTTGATTATAAATGCTGATGTATAATAGAGGTGACTTCACTAGATTTTGATAAGATTTGCCTCCATAAAGCAGAGGTGACTTCACTAGATGTTGATTGTGTATGGTCATAAAAAGCAGAGGTGACTTCACTAGATGTTGATTATAGATACTCCTGTATAGTAGAGGTGACTTCACTAGATGTTGATTATATAAAGTAATATATAGCAGAGGTGACTTCACTAGATGTTGATTATATATGCTGATGTATATTAGATGTGACTTCACTAGATGTTGATTATATATACTCATATATAGTAGAGGTGATTTCACTAGATGTTGATTGTGTATGCTGATGTATAGCAGAGGTGACTTCACTAGATGTTGATTTTATTTGCTGATGTATAGCAGAGGTGATTTCACTAGATGTTGATTATATATGCTGATGTATAATAGAGGAGACTTCACTAGATGTTGATAATATTTGCCTCCATAAAGCAGAGATAACTTCACTAGATGTTGATTGTGTATGGTGATATATAGCAGAGGTGACTTTACTAGATGTTGATGTTATATGCTGATGTATAGACGAGATAACTTCACTAGGTGTTAAAAATAGTTGCTCATATATAGCAGAGGTGACTTCACCAAATGTTGATTATATATGCTGATGTATAGAAGAGATAACTCACTAGGTGTTAAAAAAAGATGCTCATATATAGCAGAGGTGACTTCACCAAATGTTGATTATATATGCTGATGTATAGTTCAGGTGACTTCAGTAGATGTTGATTGTATATGCTCATGTATTGCAGAGGTGACTTCACTAGATGTTAATTATTTATTTAGATGTATAGTAGATGTGACTTCACTAGATATTGATGTTATATGCTGATGTTTAGCAGAGGTGACTTCACTAGATGTTGATTGTGTATGCTCATATATAGCAGAGGTGACTTCACTAGATGTTGATTATATATGCTCATATATAGAAGAGGTGACTTCACTAGATGTTGATGTTATATGCTGATGTATTGCAGAGGTGACTTCACTAGATGTTGATTATATATACTCATATATAGTAGAGGTGATTTCAATAGATGTTGATTGTGTATGCTAAAATATAGCAGAGGTAATTTCACTAGATGTTGATTATATATGCTCATATATAGCAGAGGTGACTTTACTAGATGTTGATTATATATGCTGATGTATAATAGAGGTGACTTCACTAGATGTTGATAATATATACTCATATATAGTAGAGGTGACTTCACTAAATGTTGATTGTTTATGCTGATGTATAACAGAGGTGACTTCACTAGATGTTGATTATATATACTCATATATAGTAGAGGTGATTTCACTAGATGTTGATTGTGTATGCTAAAATATAGCAGAGGTAATTTCACTAGATGTTGATTATATATGCTCATATATAGCAGAGGTGACTTTACTAGATGTTGATTATATATGCTGATGTATAATAGAGGTGACTTCACTAGATGTTGATAATATATACTCATATATAGTAGAGGTGACTTCACTAGATGTTGGTTATATATACTCATATGTAGTAGAGGTGACTTCACTAGATGTTGATTATATATGCAGATGTATATTAGATGTGACTTTACTAGATGTTGATGTTATATGCTGATGTTTAGCAGAGGTGACTTCACTAGATGTTGATTGTATATGCTCATGTATTGCAGAGCTGACTTCACTAGATGTTAATTATATATTCAGATGTATAGTAGATGTGACTTTACTAGATGTTGATGTTATATGCTGATGTTTAGCAGAGGTGACTTCACTAGATGTTGATTGTATATGCTCATGTATTGCAGAGGTGACTTCACTAGATGTTGATTATATATTCAGATGTATAGTAGATGTGACTTTACTAGATGTTGATGTTATATGCTGATGTTTAGCAGAGGTGACCTTACTAGATGTTGATTGTATATGCTCATGTATTGCAGAGGTGACTTCACTAGATGTTAATTATATATGCTCATATATATCAGAGGTGACTTCACTAGATGTTGATTGTGTATGCTGATGTATAGCAGAGGTGACTTGACTAGATGTTGATTATATATGCTGATGTATAATAGAGGTGACTTCACTAGATGTTGATAATATATACTCATATATAGTAGAGGTGACTTCATTAAATGTTGATTGTGTATGCTGATGTATAACAGAGGTGACTTCACTAGATGTTGATTGTATATGCTCATATATAGCAGAGGTGACTTCACTAGATGTTGATCATATATGCTCGTGTATAGCAGAGGTGACTTCACTAGATGTTGATTGTGTATGCTGATGTATAGCAGAGGTGACTTGACTAGATGTTGATTATATATGTTGATGTATACAAGAGATAACTTCACTAGATGTTAAAAATTGATGCTCATATATAGCAGAGGTGACTTCACTAGATGTTGATTGTATATGCCGATTTATAGAAGAGATGACTCCACTTCATGTTGATTATATATGCTGATGTATAGTAGAGGTGACTTCACTCGATGTTGATTGTATATGCTCATATATAGTAGAGATGACTTCACTAGATGTTGATTATATATGCTGATGTATAGCAGAGGTGACTACACTAGATGTTGTTTATATATGCTCGTGTATAGCAGAGGTGACTTCACTAGATGTTGATAATTTTTGCCTCCATATAGCATAGGTGACTTCACTAGATGTTCATTGTGTATGCCCATAAATATGATATCATAAAGTAGAAGTGACTTTGCTAGATGTTGAATATTTATACATTCATGTAGCTGAAGTGACTTTACTGGATGTTGATTATATATCCTCACATATGACAGAGGTAAGTTATTGCATAAAGAATTTTGGCTGGTGACATCTGATCTGATTTGCTATTAGGCATCGCATTATTACCAGAAGGTCTGTTGTGTGACAATTGAAAAAAATTTTGATTGTTTTTGTTTTATACAACATTAATTTTTTTATTGTCTATTACACAATATGACACAATCATCGTATAGTATGTGTGGGGGGAGGTGTGTGTGTGTGTGTGTGTTTGTGTGTATGTGTGTGTGTTTTGTGTATATATGTACATCGAAAAATTTGATCCAAAATGTTTTGGTTGCCATGAGTTATCTAACATTCAATCAACCTATTTGCTCTATGGACATTGTTTTAAATATATTTTGTGGTGTTACAAAACTGATTTCAACCCCCAACCCCCACCCCCAATATTTTGTTACAAATATGATTAAGTGTTTATCATCTTGATGTAGCTTAAAGTTGCTCATAAAATTGTGTCAAAAATACAATATGTATGTTGCAACATCAAGAAAATTATGTAACTTTTGAATTTTTTGGGCATGATGATATTAAATATTTATTTAAGTATCAAAATATTTATAAAAAGATATTCTTTAATAAATATCAGTTATGGTCATATTTTGATAAAGATTGTAATTTAAATTGAATTTGAGATTTTAAATGTTATAATCTGATTTTTGTTTTAGTTGTTCCAGACTTAAAAACCTCGAGAATACGATTCTCTGGAAATTCTAATATATCTGGACCAGTTAAAAATAATCAAGCATTTGTGTTTGTTGGTTCTTGCGACTTTTCCTGTATTCATGGTCACAGAAGAAAACAAGCGAAAAAAAAAGCATTAGATGAGGTTTGATATTGTATATTTTTGGATAACTTTTTAGTCTAATTTTTTATAACCTGCGCCGCCAGAGATGAAAGCAGGTCTAGTAATGACTCGAATCTGTCAGTCAGTCCATCTGTGCATTTCGTGTAACCTATAACTCCTATAAACTTTATCCTTTATTCTATTTACTTTATTGAAATTGTGAAAATAGCATGGGATACCGACATCCTTTTTCATGTGTATTTTGAGTCGGATATAAATCTTCATAGTAAACCAACACTTCTTAAACAAGAGACAGTTTAATTATTTCAGGTATAAATCAAAATTTTGAAGATAAAATATTTTTTTGAACATGTAATTGTTTTTTTTCACCTCTACTATATATGAGTATATATATTCAACATCTAGTGAAGTCACCTCTACTATATATGAGTAAATATATTCAACATCTAGTGAAGTCACCTCTACTATATATGAGTATATATAATCAACATCTAGTGAAGTCACCTCTACTATATATAAGTATATATAATACACATCTAGTGAAGTCACCTCTGCTATACACGAGCATATATGATCAACATCTAGTGAAGTCACCTCTGCTATATGTTACTATATAAAATCAACATCTAGTTGAGTCACCTTTGCTATACACGAGCATATATGATCAACATCTAGTGAAATCACCTCTGCTATACACGAGCATATATAATCAACATCTAGTTAAGTCACCTCTACTATATATGAGTATATATATTCAACATCTAGTGAAGTCACCTCTACTATATATGAGTATATATAATCAACATCTAGTGAAGTCACCTCTACTATATATGAGTATATATATTCAACATCTAGTGAAGTCACCTCTACTATATATGAGTAAATATATTCAACATCTAGTGAAGTCACCTCTACTATATATGAGTATATATAATCAACATCTAGTGAAGTCACCTCTACTATATATAAGTATATATAATACACATCTAGTGAAGTCACCTCTGCTATACACGAGCATATATGATCAACATCTAGTGAAGTCACCTCTGCTATATGTTACTATATAAAATCAACATCTAGTTGAGTCACCTTTGCTATACACGAGCATATATGATCAACATCTAGTGAAATCACCTCTGCTATACACGAGCATATATAATCAACATCTAGTTAAGTCACCTCTACTATATATGAGTATATATATTCAACATCTAGTGAAGTCACCTCTACTATATATGAGTATATATAATCAACATCTAGTGAAGTCACCTCTGCTATACACGAGCATATATGATCAACATCTAGTGAAGTCACCTCTGCTATATGTTACTATATAAAATCAACATCTAGTTAAGTCACCTCTACTATATATGAGTATATATAATCAACATCTAGTGAAGTCACCTCTGCTATACACGAGCATATATGATCAACATCTAGTGAAGTCACCTCTGCTATACACGAGCATATATGATCAACATCTAGTGAAGTCACCTCTGCTATATGTTACTATATAAAATCAACATCTAGTTAAGTCACCTCTACTATATATGAGTATATATAATCAATATCTAGTGAAGTCACCTCTACTTTATATGCATATATATAATCAACATCTAGTGAAGTCACCTCTGCTATACACGAGCACATATGATCAACATCTAGTGAAGTCACCTCTGCTATATGTTACTATATAAAATCAACATCTAGTTAAGTCACCTCTGCTATACACGAGCATATATGATCAACATCTAGTGAAGTCACCTCTGCTATATGATACTATATAAAATCAACATCTAGTTAAGTCACCTCTACTATATATTAGTATATATATTCAACATCTAGTGAAGTCACCTCTACTATATATGAGTATATATAATCAACATCTAGTGAAGTCACCTCTGCTATACACGAGCATATATGATCAACATCTAGTGAAATCACCTCTGCTATACACGAGCATATATAATCAACATCTAGTGAAGTCACCTCTGCTATATGTTACTATATAAAATCAACATCTTGTTAAGTCACCTCTACTATATATGAGTATATATAATCAACATCTAGTGAAGTCACCTCTGCTATACACGAGCATATATGATCAACATCTAGTGAAGTCACCTCTGCTATATGTTACTATATAAAATCAACATCTAGTTAAGTCTCCTTTACTATATATGAGTATATATAATCAACATCTAGTGAAGTCACCTCTACTATATATGAGTATATATAATCAACATCTAGTGAAGTCACCTCTACTATATATGAGTATATATAATCAACATCTAGTGAAGTCACCTCTGCTATACACGAGCATATATGATCAACATCTAGTGAAGTCACCTCTGCTATACACGAGCATATATGATCAACATCTAGTGAAATCACCTCTGCTATACACGAGCATATATAATCAACATCTAGTGAAGTCACCTCTGCTATATGTTACTATATAAAATCAACATCTAGTGAAGTCACCTCTACTATATATGAGTATATATAATCAACATCTAGTGAAGTCACCTCTACTATATATGAGTATATATATTCAACATCTAGTGAAGTCACCTCTACTATATATGAGTATATATAATCAACATCTAGTGAAGTCACCTCTACTATATATGAGTATATATATTCAACATCTAGTGAAGTCACCTCTACTATATATGAGTAAATATATTCAACATCTAGTGAAGTCACCTCTACTATATATGAGTATATATAATCAACATCTAGTGAAGTCACCTCTACTATATATGAGTAAATATATTCAACATCTAGTGAAGTCACCTCTACTATATATAAGTATATATAATACACATCTAGTGAAGTCACCTCTGCTATACACGAGCATATATGATCAACATCTAGTGAAGTCACCTCTGCTATATGTTACTATATAAAATCAACATCTAGTTGAGTCACCTTTGCTATACACGAGCATATATGATCAACATCTAGTGAAATCACCTCTGCTATACACGAGCATATATAATCAACATCTAGTTAAGTCACCTCTACTATATATGAGTATATATATTCAACATCTAGTGAAGTCACCTCTACTATATATGAGTATATATAATCAACATCTTGTGAAGTCACCTCTGCTATACACGAGCATATATGATCAACATCTAGTGAAGTCACCTCTGCTATATGTTACTATATAAAATCAACATCTAGTTAAGTCACCTCTGCTATACACGAGCATATATGATCAACATCTAGTGAAGTCACCTCTGCTATATGTTACTATATAAAATCAACATCTAGTTAAGTCACCTCTACTATATATGAGTATATATAATCAACATCTAGTGAAGTCACCTCTGCTATACACGAGCATATATGATCAACATCTAGTGAAGTCACCTCTGCTATACACGAGCATATATGATCAACATCTAGTGAAGTCACCTCTGCTATATGTTACTATATAAAATCAACATCTAGTTAAGTCACCTCTACTATATATGAGTATATATAATCAACATCTAGTGAAGTCACCTCTACTATATATGAGTATATATAATCAACATCTAGTGAAGTCACCTCTGCTATACACGAGCATATATGATCAACATCTAGTGAAGTCACCTCTGCTATACACGAGCATATATAATCAACATCTAGTGAAGTCACCTCTGCTATATGTTACTATATAAAATCAACATCTTGTTAAGTCACCTCTACTATATATGAGTATATATAATCAACATCTAGTGAAGTCACCTCTGCTATACACGAGCATATATGATCAACATCTAGTGAAGTCACCTCTGCTATACACGAGCATATATGATCAACATCTAGTGAAGTCACCTCTGCTATATGTTACTATATAAAATCAACATCTAGTTAAGTCTCCTTTACTATATATGAGTATATATAATCAACATCTAGTTAAGTCACCTCTACTATATATGAGTATATATAATCAACATCTAGTGAAGTCACCTCTGCTATACACGAGCATATATAATCAACATCTAGTGAAGTCAACTCTACTTTATATGAGTATATATAATCAACATCTAGTGAAGTCACCTATGTTTTACACGAGCATATATAATTAACATCAAGTGAAGTCACCTCTACTATATATGAGTATATATAAGAAACATCTAGTGAAGTCACCTCTGCTATACACGAGCATATATGATCAACATCTAGTGAAGTCACCTCTGCTATATATGAGTATATATAATCAACATCTAGTGAAGTCACCTCTGCTATCCACGAGTATATATAATCAACATCTAGTGAAGTCAACTCTACTTTATATGAGTATATATAATCAACATCTAGTGAAGTCACCTCTGCTATACACGAGCATATATGATCAACATCTAGTGAAGTCACCTCTGCTATACACGAGCATATATGATCAACATCTAGTGAAATCACCTCTGCTATACACGAGCATATATAATCAACATCTAGTGAAGTCACCTCTGCTATATGTTACTATATAAAATCAACATCTAGTGAAGTCACCTCTACTATATATGAGTATATATAATCAACATCTAGTGAAGTCACCTCTACTATATATGAGTATATATATTCAACATCTAGTGAAGTCACCTCTACTATATATGAGTATATATAATCAACATCTAGTGAAGTCACCTCTACTATATATGAGTATATATATTCAACATCTAGTGAAGTCACCTCTACTATATATGAGTAAATATATTCAACATCTAGTGAAGTCACCTCTACTATATATGAGTATATATAATCAACATCTAGTGAAGTCACCTCTACTATATATGAGTAAATATATTCAACATCTAGTGAAGTCACCTCTACTATATATAAGTATATATAATACACATCTAGTGAAGTCACCTCTGCTATACACGAGCATATATGATCAACATCTAGTGAAGTCACCTCTGCTATATGTTACTATATAAAATCAACATCTAGTTGAGTCACCTTTGCTATACACGAGCATATATGATCAACATCTAGTGAAATCACCTCTGCTATACACGAGCATATATAATCAACATCTAGTTAAGTCACCTCTACTATATATGAGTATATATATTCAACATCTAGTGAAGTCACCTCTACTAGATATGAGTATATATAATCAACATCTTGTGAAGTCACCTCTGCTATACACGAGCATATATGATCAACATCTAGTGAAGTCACCTCTGCTATATGTTACTATATAAAATCAACATCTAGTTAAGTCACCTCTGCTATACACGAGCATATATGATCAACATCTAGTGAAGTCACCTCTGCTATATGTTACTATATAAAATCAACATCTAGTTAAGTCACCTCTACTATATATGAGTATATATAATCAACATCTAGTGAAGTCACCTCTGCTATACACGAGCATATATGATCAACATCTAGTGAAGTCACCTCTGCTATACACGAGCATATATGATCAACATCTAGTGAAGTCACCTCTGCTATATGTTACTATATAAAATCAACATCTAGTTAAGTCACCTCTACTATATATGAGTATATATAATCAACATCTAGTGAAGTCACCTCTACTATATATGAGTATATATAATCAACATCTAGTGAAGTCACCTCTGCTATACACGAGCATATATGATCAACATCTAGTGAAGTCACCTCTGCTATACACGAGCATATATAATCAACATCTAGTGAAGTCACCTCTGCTATATGTTACTATATAAAATCAACATCTTGTTAAGTCACCTCTACTATATATGAGTATATATAATCAACATCTAGTGAAGTCACCTCTGCTATACACGAGCATATATGATCAACATCTAGTGAAGTCACCTCTGCTATACACGAGCATATATGATCAACATCTAGTGAAGTCACCTCTGCTATATGTTACTATATAAAATCAACATCTAGTTAAGTCTCCTTTACTATATATGAGTATATATAATCAACATCTAGTTAAGTCACCTCTACTATATATGAGTATATATAATCAACATCTAGTGAAGTCACCTCTGCTATACACGAGCATATATAATCAACATCTAGTGAAGTCAACTCTACTTTATATGAGTATATATAATCAACATCTAGTGAAGTCACCTATGTTTTACACGAGCATATATAATTAACATCAAGTGAAGTCACCTCTACTATATATGAGTATATATAATAAACATCTAGTGAAGTCACCTCTGCTATACACGAGCATATATGATCAACATCTAGTGAAGTCACCTCTGCTATATATGAGTATATATAATCAACATCTAGTGAAGTCACCTCTGCTATCCACGAGTATATATAATCAACATCTAGTGAAGTCAACTCTACTTTATATGAGTATATATAATCAACATCTAGTGAAGTCACCTCTGCTATACACGAGCATATATGATCAACATCTAGTGAAGTCACCTCTGCTATATGTTACTATATAAAATCAACATCTAGTTAAGTCACCTCTGCTATACACGAGCATATATGATCAACATCTAGTGAAGTCACCTCTGCTATACACGAGCATATATGATCAACATCTAGTGAAATCACCTCTGCTATACACAAGCATATATAATCAACATCTAGTGAAGTCACCTCTGCTATATGTTACTATATAAAATCAACATCTAGAAAAGTCACCTCTACTATATATGACTATATATAATCAACATCTAGTGAAGTCACCTCTACTATATATGAGTATATATATTCAACATCTAGTGAAGTCACCTCTACTATATATGAGTATATATAATCAACATCTAGTGAAGTCACCTCTACTATATATGAGTATATATATTCAACATCTAGTGAAGTCACCTCTACTATATATGAGTAAATATATTCAACATCTAGTGAAGTCACCTCTACTATATATGAGTATATATAATCAACATCTAGTGAAGTCACCTCTACTATATATAAGTATATATAATACACATCTAGTGAAGTCACCTCTACTATATATGAGTATATATATTCAACATCTAGTGAAGTCACCTCTACTATATATGAGTATATATATTCAACATCTAGTGAAGTCACCTCTACTATATATGAGTATATATAATCAACATCTAGTGAAGTCACCTCTGCTATACACGAGCATATATGATCAACATCTAGTGAAGTCACCTCTGCTATATGTTACTATATAAAATCAACATCTAGTTAAGTCACCTCTGCTATACACGAGCATATATGATCAACATCTAGTGAAGTCACCTCTGCTATATGTTACTATATAAAATCAACATCTAGTTAAGTCACCTCTACTATATATGAGTATATATATTCAACATCTAGTGAAGTCACCTCTACTATATATGAGTATATATAATCAACATCTAGTGAAGTCACCTCTGCTATACACGAGCATATATGATCAACATCTAGTGAAGTCACCTCTGCTATATGTTACTATATAAAATCAACATCTAGTTAAGTCACCTCTGCTATACACGAGCATATATGATCAACATCTAGTGAAGTCACCTCTGCTATACACGAGCATATATGATCAACATCTAGTGAAATCACCTCTGCTATACACGAGCATATATAATCAACATCTAGTGAAGTCACCTCTGCTATATGTTACTATATAAATCAACATCTAGTAAAGTCACCTCTACTATATATGAGTATATATAATCAACATCTAGTGAAGTCACCTCTACTATATATGAGTATATATATTCAACATCTAGTGAAGTCACCTCTACTATATATGAGTATATATAATCAACATCTAGTGAAGTCACCTCTACTATATATGAGTATATATATTCAACATCTAGTGAAGTCACCTCTACTATATATGAGTAAATATATTCAACATCTAGTGAAGTCACCTCTACTATATATGAGTATATATAATCAACATCTAGTGAAGTCACCTCTACTATATATAAGTATATATAATACACATCTAGTTAAGTCACCTCTGCTATACACGAGCATATATGATCAACATCTAGTGAAGTCACCTCTGCTATATGTTACTATATAAAATCAACATCTAGTTAAGTCACCTCTGCTATACACGAGCATATATGATCAACATCTAGTGAAGTCACCTCTGCTATATGTTACTATATAAAATCAACATCTAGTTAAGTCACCTCTACTATATATGAGTATATATTCAACATCTAGTGAAGTCACCTCTACTATATATGAGTATATATAATCAACATCTAGTGAAGTCACCTCTGCTATACACGAGCATATATGATCAACATCTAGTGAAGTCACCTCTGCTATATGTTACTATATAAAATCAACATCTAGTTAAGTCACCTCTACTATATATGTGTATATATAATCAACATCTATTGAAGTCACCTCTACTATATATGAGTATATATAATCAACATCTAGTGAAGTCACCTCTGCTATACACGAGCATATATAATCAACATCTAGTGAAGTCACCTCTGCTATATATGAGTATATATAATCAACATCTAGTGAAGTCACTTCTGGTATCCACGAGTATATATAATCAACATCTAGTGAAGTCACCTCTGCTATACACGAGCATATATGATCAACATCTAGTGAAGTCACCTCTGCTATACACGAGCATATATGATCAACATCTAGTGAAATCACCTCTGCTATACACGAGCATATATAATCAACATCTAGTGAAGTCACCTCTGCTATATGTTACTATATAAAATCAACATCTAGTTAAGTCACCTCTATATATGAGTATATATGATCAACATCTAGTGAAGTCACCTCTACTTTATATGTGTATATATTATCAACATCTAGTGAAGTCACTTCTGCTATACACGAGCATATATGATCAACATCTAGTGAAGTCACCTCTGCTATATGTTACTATATAAAATCAACATCTAGTTAAGTCACCTCTGCTATACACGAGCATATATGATCAACATCTAGTGAAGTCACCTCTGCTATATGTTACTATATAAAATCAACATCTAGTTAAGTCACCTCTACTATATATGAGTATATATATTCAACATCTAGTGAAGTCACCTCTACTATATATGAGTATATATAATCAACATCTAGTGAAGTCACCTCTGCTATACACGAGCATATATGATCAACATCTAGTGAAGTCACCTCTGCTATATGTTACTATATAAAATCAACATCTAGTTAAGTCACCTCTGCTATACACGAGCATATATGATCAACATCTAGTGAAGTCACCTCTGCTATACACGAGCATATATAATCAACATCTAGTGAAGTCACCTCTGCTATATGAGTATATATAATCAACATCTAGTGAAGTCACCTCTGGTATCCACGAGTATATATAATCAACATCTAGTGAAGTCACCTCTGCTATACACGAGCATATATGATCAACATCTAGTGAAGTCACCTCTGCTATACACGAGCATATATGATCAACATCTAGTGAAATCACCTCTGCTATACACGAGCATATATAATCAACATCTAGTGAAGTCACCTCTGCTATATGTTACTATATAAAATCAACATCTAGTGAAGTCACCTCTACTATATATGTGTATATATAATCAACATCTAGTGAAGTCACCTCTACTATATATGAGTATATATAATCAACATCTAGTGAAGTCACCTCTGCTATACACGAGCATATATGATCAACATCTAGTGAAGTCACCTCTGCTATATATGATTATATATAATCAACATCTAGTGAAGTCACCTCTGCTATCCACGAGTATATATAATCAACATCTAGTGAAGTCAACTCTACTTTATATGAGTATATATAATCAACATCTAGTGAAGTCACCTCTGTTTTACACGAGTATATATAATTAACATCTAGTGAAGTCACCTCTACTATATATGAGTATATATTATCAACATCTAGTGAAGTCACCTCTACTATATATGAGTATATATAATCAACATCTAGTGAAGTCACCTCTGCTATATATGAGTATATATAATCAACATCTAGTGAAGTCACCTCTGGTATCCACGAGTATATATAATCAACATCTAGTGAAGTCACCTCTGCTATACACGAGCATATATGATCAACATCTAGTGAAGTCACCTCTGCTATACACGAGCATATATGATCAACATCTAGTGAAATCACCTCTGCTATACACGAGCATATATAATCAACATCTAGTGAAGTCACCTCTGCTATATGTTACTATATAAAATCAACATCTAGTTAAGTCACCTCTATTATATATGAGTATATATGATCAACATCTAGTGAAGTCACCTCTACTTTATATGTGTATATATTATCAACATCTAGTGAAGTCACTTCTGCTATACACGAGCATATATGATCAACATCTAGTGAAGTCACCTCTGCTATATGTTACTATATAAAATCAACATCTAGTTAAGTCACCTCTGCTATACACGAGCATATATGATCAACATCTAGTGAAGTCACCTCTGCTATATGTTACTATATAAAATCAACATCTAGTCATCTAGTTAAGTCACCTCTACTATATATGAGTATATATTCAACATCTAGTGAAGTCACCTCTACTATATATGAGTATATATAATCAACATCTAGTGAAGTCACCTCTGCTATACACGAGCATATATGATCAACATCTAGTGAAGTCACCTCTGCTATATGTTACTATATAAAATCAACATCTAGTTAAGTCACCTCTGCTATACACGAGCATATATGATCAACATCTAGTGAAGTCACCTCTGCTATACACGAGCATATATGATCAACATCTAGTGAAGTCACCTCTGCTATACACGAGCATATATAATCAACATCTAGTGAAGTCACCTCTGCTATATATGAGTATATATAATCAACATCTAGTGAAGTCACCTCTGGTATCCACGAGTATATATAATCAACATCTAGTGAAGTCACCTCTGCTATACACGAGCATATATGATCAACATCTAGTGAAGTCACCTCTGCTATACACGAGCATATATGATCAACATCTAGTGAAATCACCTCTGCTATACACGAGCATATATAATCAACATCTAGTGAAGTCACCTCTGCTATATGTTACTATATAAAATCAACATCTAGTGAAGTCACCTCTACTATATATGTGTATATATAATCAACATCTAGTGAAGTCACCTCTACTATATATGAGTATATATAATCAACATCTAGTGAAGTCACCTCTGCTATACACGAGCATATATGATCAACATCTAGTGAAGTCACCTCTGCTATATATGATTATATATAATCAACATCTAGTGAAGTCACCTCTGCTATCCACGAGTATATAATCAACATCTAGTGAAGTCAACTCTACTTTATATGAGTATATATAATCAACATCTAGTGAAGTCACCTCTGTTTTACACGAGTATATATAATTAACATCTAGTGAAGTCACCTCTACTATATATGAGTATATATAATCAACATCTAGTGAAGTCACCTCTACTATATATGAGTATATATAATCAACATCTAGTGAAGTCACCTCTGCTATATATGAGTATATATAATCAACATCTAGTGAAGTCACCTCTGGTATCCACGAGTATATATAATCAACATCTAGTGAAGTCACCTCTGCTATACACGAGCATATATGATCAACATCTAGTGAAGTCACCTCTGCTATACACGAGCATATATGATCAACATCTAGTGAAATCACCTCTGCTATACACGAGCATATATAATCAACATCTAGTGAAGTCACCTCTGCTATATGTTACTATATAAAATCAACATCTAGTTAAGTCACCTCTATTATATATGAGTATATATGATCAACATCTAGTGAAGTCACCTCTACTTTATATGTGTATATATTATCAACATCTAGTGAAGTCACTTCTGCTATACACGAGCATATATGATCAACATCTAGTGAAGTCACCTCTGCTATATGTTACTATATAAAATCAACATCTAGTTAAGTCACCTCTGCTATACACGAGCATATATGATCAACATCTAGTGAAGTCACCTCTGCTATATGTTACTATATAAAATCAACATCTAGTTAAGTCACCTCTACTATATATGAGTATATATATTCAACATCTAGTGAAGTCACCTCTACTATATATGAGTATATATAATCAACATCTAGTGAAGTCACCTCTGCTATACACGAGCATATATGATCAACATCTAGTGAAGTCACCTCTGCTATATGTTACTATATAAAATCAACATCTAGTTAAGTCACCTCTGCTATACACGAGCATATATGATCAACATCTAGTGAAGTCACCTCTGCTATACACGAGCATATATGATCAACATCTAGTGAAGTCACCTCTGCTATACACGAGCATATATAATCAACATCTAGTGAAGTCACCTCTGCTATATATGAGTATATATAATCAACATCTAGTGAAGTCACCTCTGGTATCCACGAGTATATATAATCAACATCTAGTGAAGTCACCTCTGCTATACACGAGCATATATGATCAACATCTAGTGAAGTCACCTCTGCTATACACGAGCATATATGATCAACATCTAGTGAAATCACCTCTGCTATACACGAGCATATATAATCAACATCTAGTGAAGTCACCTCTGCTATATGTTACTATATAAAATCAACATCTAGTGAAGTCACCTCTACTATATATGTGTATATATAATCAACATCTAGTGAAGTCACCTCTACTATATATGAGTATATATAATCAACATCTAGTGAAGTCACCTCTGCTATACACGAGCATATATGATCAACATCTAGTGAAGTCACCTCTGCTATATATGATTATATATAATCAACATCTAGTGAAGTCACCTCTGCTATCCACGAGTATATATAATCAACATCTAGTGAAGTCAACTCTACTTTATATGAGTATATATAATCAACATCTAGTGAAGTCACCTCTGTTTTACACGAGTATATATAATTAACATCTAGTGAAGTCACCTCTACTATATATGAGTATATATAATCAACATCTAGTGAAGTCACCTCTACTATATATGAGTATATATAATCAACATCTAGTGAAGTCACCTCTGCTATACACGAGCATATATGATCAACATCTAGTGAAGTCACCTCTGCTATACACGAGCATATATGATCAACATCTAGTGAAATCACCTCTGCTATACACGAGCATATATGATCAACATCTAGTGAAGTCACCTCTGCTATATGTTACTATATAAAATCAACATCTAGTTAAGTCACCTCTACTATATATGAGTATATATAATCAACATCTAGTGAAGTCACCTCTGCTATATATGAGTATATATAATCAACATCTAGGGAAGTCACCTCTACTATATATGAGTATATATAATCAACATCTAGTGAAGTCACCTCTGCTATACTCGTGAAGTCACCTCTGCTATATATTACTATATATAATCGACATGTATTTATATTTTTATCTTTTTATTAATTAATTAATATTCATTCATTCATTTATTTATTTCTATCTTTATTTTTATCTTTATTAAGTTTTTATTTATTTATTCATTCATTTATTATTTTTTTTATTTTTGTTAATTTATTGATTTATTTATTTACTCTTCTTTTTATTTATTTATTTATTCATTTATTGATTTTTATTTTTATTTATTTATTAATTTATTTATTTATTTATTTGTCAGTTTTGGTTAATGTAAATGAGTTCAAGTTTGGGTCCGGGGGAAACTACATTTACAATACACGAAGAAGTACAAACTAATCGATAAACCGAGGTGACTTCACTAGATGTTGTTTAGACAATACGCAACAATACATTCAAATACTCTGGGATAAGTAACGGTTGGTAGCTAAATAAAGAGGTTGTCGGTATAATTAATTCGGATGAACATTTTCATTATTGAATTTTCAATGATCAGCACAATTTTATTTTGTTATTGCAAGAAACATGTTAATAATAATAATAATTATTATCTCAGCTCAAACTCAATTACAATAATTGGTAATGGCTAACATAAACTATAATATACAAACATAATGAAAATGAAATCATAAATAAATGATATTGATAAAGGTACATATAAAAGCTTTATATAAGCATATAAAATAAATATTTAGCAAAAACGTGATGTAACACTGCAAAATGCAAGTACAGTTATTTAAGTTTTTTGAAAAATTTAATAGATTACAACATTCCATGGTTTAGTATCAATTTACTATATGTCTACCTGCATTTGTGCAATTTTGAACGAAATTTAATGTAATTTTAGAGTTCCTCTTTTGATGAAATTAAAAATAATCTAAACTTTTAAAAGGGTATCTAGAGTATCAAAAGTTTCAGTGAAATTAGTTTTTTTTTTTTTTTTTTTAAAAAAAAAAAAGTAAATTCCGAGTTTGTATGGGCATAAAAATAGGAAATGTATCTCGACTTCTATGGCGTTTTCATCCAAACAGGAGCAAATGCTATTTAGGTAATCAGTCTTATTGTATCTCCCCAATTCAATTAGCAATTATGAGCACTTAGTCTGAATTAAGCAAATGATACACTATTAGAATGGTTTCATAATTTTTCCCTTCATAAAAATATTGGATTTAATCCATCGGCAGATAGACAGACATTTCATTAATACAATCTGTGAATGCATTTAGGGGAGAACTATTTCAAATAAAAATACGGCTTTTTATGACATTATGGATTATTATGATTTAGGGGACGCCATTTAACAAATACTTAACGTTACCGTTTCCTATTTGTTTGTTTGTTTTCAGTAAGATCGCCAGACTATTTGCGTAAGGCTATTTTCTTGCAAACTAAACTGCAGAAATGGTCGGAATGATGAAATCTAACAAGTTACTAAGTTTCGTAACAATATGTTGGAAACTTGGAAAGTTTCTGTAATTAATATACGTACTGTCTATTGCACTTTTCAAACAATTTTGGAAATATCACCAGGTGAGCGTTAAGGCCCATTGGGCCTCTTGTTGAAACATTGATCATATCGGATATTTTAATATCATATATTTTAATTAAATGTTTCTCATCATAAAATAATTCTGCTTCATAATCATGTTTCCACTTCCAGGTGGTGAGCAGGAACATGTGTTCATTTCAACTGGCAGGAGTGAACATATATATATATATATATATATATATATATATATATATATATATATATGTCTTTCTCTATTCAAGTACATGTATTTGTTCTTATATAAATCCGGGTTTGTTCATGGATTAATTTGATAGTGCTCGTTTGATCGCCCGGCAACATGGAAATTAAAATAACGGTTAAAAATAACACACGTTTTCAGTCGCTTTTTATCGTACATTGTAAAACGATGATTTTTTTCTGTCTTTATTATGCAATTAGTCCAGAGTACGAACCACCAAACCCTTAAAGCATATATTTTTCCCATTTTCCTCGAATATTTTATCCGATATGAATTAAAACATCAAAATGTAGATTGGATTATTAGATTTCTGTGAAACTCAATAACTAATTTGTACAAAAATCTAGGTCAAGACGGGGAACCGTTGAGTTTAAATTAATTTATTCGAACATTTTGTTCCGGTGAATGAACAAGAGCTTGTCTTCAGATGTTTTAGACGATGTATTCTTAGATAGACATTATAAAGTTTACACACATCTGTGTTTTTTCCCTAATAAACAACTGTAAAATGATCTTAAATTGCTTTAAAAAATGAAGTTTAAAAAGAATAGATCTTATATATTTTTGTGGAGTATGCTTAGGACGAGTTGCATTTAAAGCTGCATTAAGTTTTCCAAAGAAAAAAAATAAAACGGTGCTAATCTTATTATTGATGTTCCTAATGTTACATTTGGTACAAGCTCATAATTACCATCGTTAAAAATTGACCAACCCGTCAGAGGATTCCGTTTATTTTAAGACATGAATTTTTAGAAAATGAATCCCACGGATCGTGGTTAGAGAATATTAGAAAATTGAAAAACTTAATGCATCTTTAAATACTCTAAACTAGACGAGATAAGGGAGAAAACTGCAGAGGGATTTTTTAAAACATCTCTTTCAAACCAACATCCCAAATAAGACGTACATGCTCCGAGGTGAATAGAACTGACGGACTTCTTTGGTTTATGCACCTGTGACTGAGCGTTCTATGTTATATGCATCTGTGTCTGAGCGGTCTGGAACGCGTTCCTACAGATCGCAGTGCCTTTATCCGCCTAGGTTCGAAACTTGCTTGGGCAGATCCCAAGCAATTTTTTCAGTTTGCTTATCGAAAGTCTGTGGTTTTTCTCCTGCCACTCTGATTTCCTCTCCTTTCTCAGAACAGACCACCTCGAGATAGGTGGAAGAATCTTGACTTCGGCGTAAATAACCAAAACTCTGATCTTTCTGTGTCTATTTTTGCAATGGCGATAAAAAATAATAAATTTTATGAATTTTATTATTTCTTACTACATGTATTTATAGGAACAATCTATTGTTAAACTTGTACTTAAATGCGATTTCCCATAAATTCTGTCTTGGAAGCATACGCACTAACGCTTCCCCCGATTCGGTTGGTTCCGGTGATGTATGTTACTTTAACATACACTTCGTCACCCGGATTCAGCTGTAAAACAACAGACGTTAATTTGGTCAAAAAGTTTTCTTTGTTATTGTTTAAAGACATAAATCCTATTTCTTCTGAGTTTTTCATTATATTAACATGAAGCATGTGGTTAGCGTTATAATACTTGTTTGTCATTTTTAACTGAAACGAGTACAGCCCTCTTTCCTCAGCGGTATATTTTCCAGTTGATGGATTGTATCCTGCACCAATATTAGTTATTACTCTGTCAAACTTTATTACTTCGTTAAGAGATGGGGTGTAGTCGTTTGTAGTGAACTGGGAATAAAATGCGTAATCTTCTCTTGTATCATCGCATACTGATCCCTCAATCATGGAACCTTAAAAAAGAGGAAAGTGACATTAAACGAAGTTATTTGAGTTTAGAGTTTATTTTTGGCTCTTAGGTCATTGAGCAGACTATGAAAAGTAACATTTCATTGAAAAATATGTATGCACTTTGTATGCTTACTAGCCAATCAAACCAAGAGCACAAGGCAAATTATTATTATCGTTATTATAATATCATATTTTTTTTGTTTATTATTATTATTATTGTGAAATAATTAATTTGTTTTACGCCCAGGTGCGGCAACCTCTTTGATTGAAAAACCAAACCAAGACGGGCTGGCTGAAAGCAAGCACGTGTATAGTCGTCATGATCAAGATGTGTCTCGCATAATGCTTTTTTTATTTTATCGTAAAAACATTTTTAAAAAGTGCATGTCATTTAAAAAATTAAATTTAATGAATATTTCAAAAAGTTTGGATGAAAATGACAAACAATAAATGTATAGATAGAATAGAATCACTCTGCATAATAATCTAGACCAATTTTAGTCAGTTACTACAAAGCTTTGGAAAATTTTAAATACTAGTATTTGTAAATGCTTTAAATTACTAGTATTTGCTTTAATTTCCACTTACAACTGGTATTAAAAATATTTTTTATGAAAAAAAAAATCAGCAAAATTTTAATTTCCACAAAAAAGTTTAAGAAAACATTCAGTACTAATGAGTGACATAGTATTCACTACTGGTTTTACAGTTCTGTCATACTGAAGAAGATTTACCAAAAAATTATGAGAAATTGTACCACTAGCCAATACTAATGTGAAATTCTATAAATTTTTAAGTTTTGTCTTCTTAATATCTGCCGAGTTACAATCAAAATGTATGAAAAACTGAACTGAAGATAAAAAAATGATTATTTTCTATCCATACACATGTAGTTTATTTTATAAATAATTAAAATACCCCAATTATGTTATTTTATTGGTATCAATGGTGATTGAAGTAAATGTATTAAAAACAATTTTTAAATCCATATTCTTAAGACAGAAGTTTTGAAGAAATGTAACTGGGATTAATTAATAGTCAAAAGTTCGAATAAATCATCATCATTATCTTCATGATGACATGTTACAAATTATTATTTTTTAGTTAAAATTATTATTATTATTATTATTATTATTATTATTATTATTATTATTATTATTATTATTATTATTATTATAAGTAGTGTTATAATCATTTCAATACTGACTAAAGTGAAGTTGAAAATATTACATGAAATAATTGCTTATGCTGACTTTAAGTTGACTTGTAGTGATGCTTATATTAATATAATATTCTAACAGAAAGAATATTTAGGCCTCTTCTAACAGACATCAATTTTATTTCTATAAGCTTAGCAACTGGCAGCAATACCTGAATGTAGTAATTTTTTTTACACTTTAGTCAAAATTCTTTCATTTATATGAGATGATCGGTTCTGAGATGGTGGAGGAATGTAGAGTGCCCTAAGAAAACTTCTGATCTTTAGCAAGCGCAAGCTGACAAACAACTTGATTAAGATCTGTACCCAGTGAGATTCAACCCTAGGTGGTGAGAGGTGCTTAAGACCATTTCTCCACCAAAGGCCTTTTAACCTGATCATTGTTAGATCCTTGTATTTCTATTTTGGACTAAGAACAAAACCAAATATGTTACAAATAGAAGACAGATTTTAAATGTCGCCAATTTATCTGATTTTTACTATGGTATTTGACCATTCAACTTTTCAATAATATTTTATATTTTAGACATTTTTAAGATTCATTTTTAACAATGATACAGTATTAACATTTGTTATAAATTAAAAATTATTTATCAGTGTGTGTGTGTGTGTGTGTGTGTGTGTGTGTGTGTGTGTGTGTTCTTTTCTTGTTGGTACCTTTTGAAAATGTATCTTGTGCGTAAAACATAGATAAAAAACATTACAGTCAAATACATAGCTTGGTAAGGTTTATATTTGCTTTGCTTGAAGGGTACTTTACGCTCAAGTCAAGATGGATTAAGTTTAGATTACACTTCTTTATTACGAAGGATATTAACCCGGGTACAAATTTGACCACAGGGTTAATTTTTCAAACTTAAATATTCAGACCAAGATGTTGAATTTAGACCCTAATCAGCTGAAAAATGAGCCGCGTCGTAGAATATTGATCAGTAAACCAGTTCTAAATTCAACAACATAAAAACACGTATAACTGAATTGATATAATTAACAACTGCGATTTATTCAATTAACAATGGGACTGTTTTAAAATGGTGTTCATTGTCAGCATGAAGGCAACAACTTTGCAAGCAAACGGAATAACGCGCCTTATTCCGTTTGCTTGACGTGATAGCCATGTTTGCTTACCATGGTAATGTAGTTCCGGGTTGTAGATTGCATTTTATATGTATTCATACACGGAATGACAAAATTTTTGGCGTTCATTGTCAGTAATGAAGGCAACGGCTCTCAAGCTTGCAGCTTTGGGAATTTCACAACACAAATGAAAATATTTAATATTAAAAGTTAATTCGTTCCCTTCATTATCTTTTAGACATACAATATAATTAACACATATATATACATGTATCTTCAATTCCAAGTAGACAGCATGTATAAAACATTCGGAACTTTATAAAGATAAATTAAAAGTCCTTGAACTATCTGAAGAACCCTTTATAAATTAATATGCAAGTACACGTAATTTATTTATAGTAAATTATTTCTAAAATTCGCATTTTAAGTATTTTGGAAAATTTAAGGGTTTGAAGTTAATTAGAAATAGATTTTCATGCAAACTCAAACAAAGTTAGTAACAACAGGACGGTACTTACTACACTAACTGTACATATTGTCGCCCATTTTAATTAAGTACTACGGTAAATTTTAATGTCATCTTAGGAAATGTCAACAACAACATTTCGTGACCTTCTATCATTTTAAGACATATAACAAGCCAATGCATACAACGACAATCGTTTACTAGAAACCCAGAAGTCTTAACAGGTTTGACTGCATACTGATATACAATGGACATTTATTCTTTTCTCTCATTTAAGCCCGTCATTCAATACTTCAGTACTTTGATTTTGTTAAAAATATACTTTAATAAAATATTACACTACTTTTTATAACACAAAAAGTTTGGTTTACCTGCAAGTACACTTGATCCAATAAGTAGCAAGGCTACCAACATCATTTTCAGTAATTTTAAATCGGAACTACAAAATAATAATCATAGAAAAAATTAAAAGCAAAAATTAAATTTACAAGAAAAGTCAGCTCACCCGAAAACATACAGAACAAAACGAATAAATAAATAAATAAATAAATAAATAAATAAATAAATAAAGATGATGATGGTGATTATTATTATTAGATGATGATGATGATGATGGTGATGATGATAATGATGATTATTATTATTAACAAGTGTTTTTGTTTCAAAAAATTAGAATTGCCCGTCAAACATATCTTGGTGAATATATTTCATATTTTAACAGTAAAATTGATATAACTAAAAGACTGTACCTTATAGGCTGAACTATATTTGATGATGTACACGCTCTGAAAATAATAATTATGATATGATCAGTATATATATATATATATATATATATATATATATATATATATATATATATATATATATATATATATATATATATATATATATATATATATATATATATATAGAATTGATTAAAAAATCTAATTACAGGGACAACAGACGGTTGAATTGTATTCCGGCTCGAAGGCCAGTGGTAGAGCTTCTGCCATGAGAGTGGAAGGTCGAGGGTTCAAACCCCGACCGGGTCGTAAATTATACTTTATAATTTGGCGCTCGACACTAGCACATCACACGCATACATGAACTTGTTCTTAGATTAATCCATCGAGATTTATAATTTCGTTCTCTCTATATATAGATGGTGAATACGTTTTCATTTCAATGATTTGATTGCAATAAAAATAGATAGGTAGATAAGTTTTTTTTAAAATACATTTCTAATTAACTGTGAATTTTCTGTGTCATATTCAGGGAACCGTGATAAAAGACATGGTATGTGGTACCTGGAGTTTAGGATCCAGTCCATTCAAAGATAAGAGCTAGAATATTTTCAGACGTTTTTAAAGACAGGAATCAGCCACACATATTTATTAAATAAATAAATAAATAAATAAAAACGTATACTGGTACCAGCTACTGGCTGCAATGGCTCCACGGTGGAGGTCTATGACATGAAGCCCCCAATTTTACTTTTGGGCGACTGGGGTTGATTGTTTTGAAACGCCTACTCTACTTATTTTAATTTTTGTGGAAAACACCGATACGATGAAGAGGTAATAATTTTATTTTTAATTTCTAACAGAATCAAATAAAGTCAAAAATATTTGTTCATATTTGTATTTATTTTCAATAACATTCTAAGTTATCACTTACCATTTGTTTGAACAACCGAGTCTTAAAAGATTTGGGAAGTTGGGAAACTTTAAAAGGAAGGAGTTCACAGCATTGATAGTAAACACGACGTCTTTGCTATAGCCTTTCATTGTGGAAGATGCTTTATCTTAACTAATACTTAATATCTATAGCTTCTAAAGACAGCATGATAAGCCGTAACCCTCAAAGTTTTAAGTTTTAAAAATTAACAGTATTTTAATCAATTTTAATATAGTTTAGCTTAGTTTTTAATTATGTGAACATTTTAACCTACCAAAGGGTGTTCCTGTAAAAAGTAAGATTATACAAACAACAACAACAACAACAATGGCGTTTTCCAGTTCCATTAACAGTTATTCGAGGTTAAAAAACTTTAAAGTGCCTTGTTCACGGAGAGTTGCCTATGAACTGTCAAAAAGAAACGAATTTGAAATAGTATATAAAAGAAATAATGACTCAATTGATCCCAGGACTGATAAAGGACCGCGTAGCGCAACGCATGAGTTAGTTGAAGACGGAAAACTGTCGTTAGAATTTACAAACATAGATTTAATTGTTACAGTAATTTCTATTCTGTTTTTCTTTTATGATGTTGTGTCTGACATTATATTGGCTTATGAATATTACAGCCTCGGTCGGTGGCTACATTTTGGTCTCACAACCGCCTTCATTGCAGCGCCAGCTGTCATTTCAAACATCCACAGTATTGTTTGGTACAAAAAAGACTACATTGTCGAGAAAGAAACGCGCGAAAAAGATCACAATTTTATAGAAACTTCAAGGAAAGTGTGGTACTGTAGAGTCATGTTTACTATTCCTTTTATGCTTGGACCAGTTGTTAGGTAATTCAATAAGATTGTTCTTCCCAATTTTTGCATTTAGTCCGTGGTGGATCAATGTTGATATGTGGGTAGCTGAGTTGGTTAAGTGCCCTGCTAGTATTGGGAAGGTCCTAGGTTAAAATCTAAGTCTGGCTTCTGCATTTTTACTATTCCTGTTAGTTGGGGGCTCTTCCAGCCTGGGAAGCCTGGGATTGACTGAACAACTGGATGACACCTGGGTAGAAGCCAGTAGTTTCGATTTTAGTACAAGGTCGAGCCAATAAGTAACCAGGCTACTCCATGTACTATTGACTGACATGGGCCCCTAAATACCTTAGCAATGGTCAAATGACAACTAGAGCATCAGTATGCAAAATCTTGTTGAAACAATTTAGGTCAAAAGATGATTTTCTTTTGCTTCTGGTGACAGTAAATGAGACTTGTGTTCATTATTATGAGGCAGAGAATAAATCTCAGAGTCATCAGTGAGTAGGGCCTAGGTCTTTGAGGACAAAAAATTTCAAGATGCAACCATCTGCTGGTATTTTGTCACAGTATTTTGTGACACAACAGTTTTTGTTATGTTGGACTTTTCGCCCAAAAGAAGATAGTACAGAAACTTGAGTGTACTATGCAAACTTGCTAGACCAGCTGTGAATCACCGTCCATGAAAAATGGCATGGTTAACTTTTGTTGTTTTGCTGCAACCGATAAATGTGAGAGTCCACAGTTGTTAAGTTGCAATGGATGCTGTAAAGTGAAATGGGTATGATTTAATACCACCTCCTGCCTATTCCTCTGACCTATCTCCTAGTGACTTCTTCCTATTTCCAAACTTGAAAAAGAATATTTGTGGACATCATTTTTGGTCTGATGAAGAAGTTGTAGTTGAGGGGTGGGTAAATTGAACAGACCCTGATTTTTTCAGTCCTGGGCTAATGGCACTTAAACACTATTAGTCTAAGTGCATCACACTAGAGGGCAATTACATTGAAAAAAACAACTTGTTCATCATGTACTGGTAGTTTAACAAAAAAAAAAAAAAAAAAAAAGGCGGATCAGTAACCTATACTTATAGGGTACCTGTAACCAAAAATTTTTTTATCACAATTGTTTTATATATTATTTAAATATAACAATATTGAAAACTGCATCAAAATTGGTGACAAAATAAAAAAGTTACAGCGGTTTGAAATCCACATTTTATAACTTTCTTTTTATCGAAAAGTGAAACGCCTCGTTTTGAGTTATAAACGTGTGACGTCATTGCAGTATTAGAAGTAGTGTCTAACTTAATAGATAGTAGTAACAATGATGATATATTGATGTATGTAGAAGAAAGTAACAACTGTGACATGTACCTATTTATGTCAAATAGTTCGTCATTATTTCGGGAAGCAGTAGACAATCTTTTCAGTGATGAATTTGGAGTTAAACCGTTATTTATTCGAACCAGAAACGGTCGAATCTGATGAACATATTGAGTCGAGTCCCGACCTGCATTTGGTTGCATAGCTGTTGAAAAATACTTGACGAGTGTTAACTTGTCAATAACACGAAAAATGATTATATCTGTGACTTAAGAAAATAAATTATTTTATGAAGTCGGACTGGACAGACTCGAGAATTACGAAATGCTGCATAGCTATAACAAAAAATACGCGACTAGTTTCAACTAGTCAAATACACGAAAAATTAATTTTATCGTCGACATTTTAAAATGAATTAAATATCAAGTCGGACTGGACAGACTACCGGATGAATATCATTGAACTTACTGTGGTGCCATGTGCTGATTTTGAATTTCTTTTAAAATAATGCATTCAAAATTTTGAATTCATTATTTTAATAAAAATTCGAAATCAGCACATGACAGTGGCACCGGGTAAAAATCAATACATAAAAAACCAATCGACTATGTTCTTTTATGCAATGTTTATTGACAGTTGAAATTAAATGACCGTGATGTAGAAAACTTTTAAGTAGTCTGGCGGCATCGCATTTCCTCGGTAATTGGAAAATGTTCACACAATTAAAGTTTGTAACATAGTTCTTTTCAACTGCCCGATGGTTAATTAATGCTGGGCTAATAAAAAAGAAAAAACAAGGTATTCCATCTCCAATTATTTTACTCGAAATATATTATAATTGTTTAAAATGAAATGACACGGATTTTAGAATGAAACCACATTTAAAAAAAACGAGATAATAATAATAATAATAATAATAATAATAATAATAATAATTTTATGAATTTGTATATATAGAATAAAGAATTTAAGAATATCACAGCTTAATGTATGCCCAAATAAAAGTGAAAACTAAAATCTAATAAAATCAAATGCTGTAAGTAGATCAAGAAACATGTTTTAAATAGACTATTCTGGTCGTCAATTTTTTTTATTTTGCCTGAAAGTTGTATTTTATAATATTAATAATAATAATAATAATAATAATTATTATTATTATTATTATTATTATTATTATTATTATTATTATTATTATTGACATGAAAACTAAGAAAGAATTCTTTTTCTTACTTTTTGAAATTTACAAATGAAATATCCATTTTTTCCGGAGTGAAATCTTTATACTTTATATGACAAATAACGTTTACCAAATAAAAATATTTTACTTTACTCGAACTGTAAATATATTATTGTATATTACCGGTCGTAAGATAACTTTATCAACATGCAAATCAATTTTGCAAATTATAAGTGACATCCTGTTAATTACAGGTGTGGGTCTAAATCTAAGGAATGTGTCTAATAAACAAAAGGATTAATAATAATCTTAATTATCGGTACATGTCAAACGAATGTTAATTCCACTTCGTTAAATAGTTTTCCCGTAAAATAATCATAAAAAGTTAAACTACGACTTCGTATTTGACTTATTTTAGTAGTTGGTAAATAATATTCTGTGGAGGTATGTTACTGCTATGACGTCACAACACGGGAGCCTCGATATCGACCTTTTTGATTTGGATTTCTAGAGATGTATTAGAAAATCGCCGATATCTACCTTATTATGGAATGAAATTTTATGGAATTTTCGCTACAGTCATATTTAAGTACGACAAATAAAATATGTCAAAACTGAAAATCGTTACAGGTACCCTTTATGGATGACTGTTGAATATCAGAAATTTAGCCCCCAAACCATCCCCCCAGGTTAATTCACTCTCTAGTTGTTTTATTTGCTTGCTATTAGCAGAATATGCAAGTGGAAATAGACCACCCACAACCTTTTACTTAAGTGAATGATACCTGCCAATTTTGCACTCTTGTTTTAATTTAAATTTTTTTTTTAGTTGTTTAGAACCACTAGTTTTCAATACTCTACATTTCACAGAAACCGTCAATCGCACAAAATTTACTGGTCCATGGGACTAGCTGCTAGAAATTTTACAGGTCTTAAAAAATTGTTAACTTCAGCCTGGATACCTGTTGATTTTTAGCCCTGCATGGACAGGATTTTTAGCTCACCTGAGCTCAGAATGATGAGCTATTGCTATCCATCTTCATCTGTGTGTCGTGTGTAAACTTATAACATATTAATCTTCCTAATTAATTAATCTTCTCGAAAAACCACTGGGCAAAATTTAATGAAACTCGGTTACCACCAATTGCTAAAAAATTATATATAAATATATATTGATCAAACATCATATGTTCAAAGGTCAAAATCATAGAATGCATAGGTACACTGAAATGGTTAATGATTTGAAAATTAATTATTGAACTGTAGTTACTACATGCATATTAGCTACTTTTAAATAAAATGTGACTTGATATTTCTGATTAAGTGTTTTGGCAGTTCTAAACTTGAGAAAACTTGGAAAGTTTCTTTAATTAATATGTTGTCTATTGCACTTTGTAAACAATTTTGGACTTATTCTCAGGTGAGCATTAAGGCCCATGGACCTTTTGTTTTATTTTCAGCCTGTTCTTAGTCTAGACTTCATTTCAAGGTACAAATTTGTTTAATATTTTCTGTAATCATAATTAAATGTAACTGACTAACATTGCATAAAAAGTGTTCGAATAAGATTACTGCTTAATTATAAGTTCACAGTAACACATCCTCATAGAGAACTTGCACATCATTAAGAAACAAAGGAGTTTATACATTACAGTGAAACTGTTTTACAAGTTTTACTAATATTATAAATTTTGCTTTAAAGATAAAACTGAAAAATCTGTTTTATTTCATTACTTAAATTTATCTAGGCACATAGAGTACATTTATCATGGAATCAAGTCCAGATCTAAATGTCTGCCTCAGAACATAAAGGAACATCATCATCAGCAGATGTTATTCGAGGACATAGATGCTGGGTTAATGAGAATGTTAGAAGGATTCCTTGAGGCAGCACCGCAGTTAATATTACAGATGTACATCCTGATTACAGAAAGGCCTGAAGAAGCTATATACATGAGTAAGATTGGTTTTGGTAAATTTATGCCATAGGGAACTAAAACACTGTCACCATTGAGGACGTGACTGTGTAACTGTCTATAAATAAAATCAACATTGTTCCCATGCCTCCTGCAGTGAATTTGAATAGCTCTCAACTTTGTTCAATTTGTTGTTTCAACAGGTTAATCACATGGGAAATGATGATAGTAGTTTGTCATATTACCAAAAAATGCATTTGAATAAAAATTATAATGGATTATTTTGGTAGTCAAAGATTTCTGATTGTTACATTAAAAAGTTGGATATAATCTTTAAAGTTTAATACATATTTGTGAATGAAACAAACTTTTATATATAGTTATGATACAAGATCACACAGTGGCAAGATATTGTGATACAAGGTCACACAGTGGCAAGATATTGTGTGATATTATCTGTTTTCATTGACTACCCATCTGTCTCCTGGTGGTTTCTAAATAATAATTTGTAGGTTTATTGAAGGATTTTTCTTTAAACACAATTTTAGTACATGTACTATGAATTTAAAGTGCATGCAAGTTTTTTAGAACAGTTTTAAGTTTTTAAAACCAAAAGTCAGAAAACTATGTTGACAGGGAAAATAAATCATTGACTAAAGTAATATGCTTGGCGAAAGAACAGTCACTACCCACTTTCAAGTCTTGGGTCAGACCCAGTCAGGGTTGGAACCCACATATATCCGCAGTATGCAAAGGTACTGTTTAATATACAATTAGATGCTGTATATTATTTTTTCATTTATTTTTACCAATCATCTGTTGTGTCTAATATTGGTCAACATTAAAATGATATAAAATTATACTGAATAAAATTATATAATCATTAATGGCAATGTAACAACAAAACCAAGTTTGAATCAACATTTAATGTCATATGATAGTTAAATGAGAAGATTACTAAATAACAAACAAGTCATTTCTAAGTTATCAATGTCTGATTTAGGAATACAATTTCAAAATTTCTTTTATTAAAAGTATACAAGAATTTAATGTAGATATTTCTGTAATGGAGAGATTTGAATTTGCAATTGCATCCTATTGCAAAAAAATATACAAAAACAGATTTCATTGGAAATAAAATTTAACTATAGTAATCTTTGATGAGTATTTCCAGTTTGAGCAATGATTAAAGATATATTTTTATTTTTACAGCATACATAAGACCAGTAGCCATGTTAGGTTCCTGGATAGGTGTTACCTGGTCCCTTGTGTCCTATTACAAGGCAATGAGGGCTGTTCATGAAGTTAGAGATGGGACAGCAGAGACAGTTACTGATGTGAATAGCTTCTTTAAGTTTCTGTTTAAGACTGGGAGTTACTTCCTTTACAGAGCCAGTGAAGTTGGACCACGGGTCGTAATTATAGCATTGTTTGCATCACAGTTTTCTTATTTTATATTTGTTGCTCTAGGAATTCATTGGTTAATCATGTTTGTTTGGTTACGATGTCAAAAGACACACTTTTATAAAGATACAGAAAGGAAGAAACGTGCAGAGATAGTTTTTAATATGATAGTCGCCTATATTTGTATCTTTTGTTTTTTAAACCCTCGTGATGGGCACACACGATATAGAGCATTACTTTACTATATATTATTTCATGTAGAAAATTTAATCATGATGCTGGCATGGCTTTACTTTACAGATGACAAAAGTGACTGGTTTTATTTTGCCACTATGTTATTAGTACCATTAGGTTTATTCTTCCAGATTTTCTTTCAGTTGTTGTTTTATAATTGCTTTCACACAAAGAAAAATGAAATCAAATGTTGTCTGTGGCCTATAGAAAATTATAACTGTTTTGTTTCTGTGTGCCATGAAGTCGACTTGGATCGACCACCAGAGCCAGTTGCTGTATAAAATTCAACAATGATAAGTTACTGATTCTAAAAGTTTGTACTGATCAAGAACCATTGATCGGTCAGGTTAAGCTGCAGCTCTCAAAAAAAAAAGGATTTTTTTTTTAAATTAGGAGCCTGAAACAATAAAATGTAAATGTTACTCTTATGTTAAGTGAAAATTTCTGAAGTTTCCATTTTATAGTTTTTCCAACACTGAATTAAAATTAATGAATGTTTAATTTTCAACACATAACAGGCTAACACTTACGTGAGTTTAGTTTGCCTCATAAGTGAATATTTTTTACCAAATTGTGAAATATGAAAATAAAAACAACTATTTAGTTTAAATAGCAAACATCAGCACTACTTTTGATCAGTCATGAATAATTCTGTCAGATGACTTGATGACATGGAATTACACCTGGTGTAGGACATGATTGGTGTCAGACTTGGAATTACACCTGGTGTAGGACATGATTGGTGTCAGACATGGGATTACACCTGGTGTAGGACATGATTGGTGTCAGACATGGAGTAACACCTGATGTAGGACATGATTGGTGTCAGACTTGGTATTACACCTGATGTAGGACATGATTGGTGTCAGACATGAAATTTCACCTGGTGTAGGACATGATTGGTGTCAGACTTGGAATTACACCTGATGTAGGACATGATTGGTGTCAGACATGGAATTACACCTGATGTAGGACATGATTGGTGTCAGACATGGGATAACACCTGGTGTAGGACATGATTAGTGTCAGACATGGAATAACACCTGGTGTAGGACATGATTGGTGTCAGACATGGAAATACACCTGGTGTAGGACATGATTGGTGTCAGACATGGGATTACACCTGATGTAGGACATGTTTGTTGTCAGACATAGAGTTACACCTGATGTAGGACATGATTGGTGTCAGACATGGAATTACGCCTGGTGTAGGACATGATTGGTGTCAGACATGGGATTACACCTGGTGTAGGACATGATTGGTGTCAGATTTGGAATTACACCTGATGTAAGACATGATTGGTATCAGACATGGAATTACACCTGATGTAGGACATGATTGGTGTCAGACATGGAATTACACCTGGTGTAGGACATGATTGGTGTCAGACATGGGATTACACCTGGTGTAGGACATGATTGGTGTCAGATTTGGAATTACACCTGATGTAAGACATGATTGGTATCAGACATGGAATTACACCTGATGTAGGACATGATTGGTGTCAGACATGGAATTACACCTGGTGTAGGACATGATTGGTGTCAGACGTAATTACACCTGGTGTAGGACATGATTGGTATCAGATTTCATGTGATATACATCATTTATTATATTTATAAACTAACTGACAATTCAACATGAGGGTATGAGGTAGTGATGATTATTGTTGAAGTTTCTACCCTACATCACTATATTATTGTAAAAAATTATGTATTAAAATAAAATTGTTTGAAATGACCAGCAGAATTGTCACTTTACTCATGTGACTTTTTTTTCTACCTCTTCATATCTCAGAAATCTTTTATGTATTTATGTTTGAGATCATGATTTGCAAAAATGTTTCCATTTTAAAAAAACAAGGGAAAAAAAAAACAACATTTTTTTTAAAAACTCATTTTTTTTCAACTCAGGGTAAAACTGATTCATTGCCACCATTTGTAAAGTTAATTTATTATTTATTATTATTATTATTATAATTATTATTATTATATTTTATTTTTTGGTCATAGTGAGTTTGACAAGAAATGAAAAAAAACTTGCTAAGCTCAACATAAAATAACTACATGTTATTGAGGATTTTAAAATACTGTGACATTGTATACCAGGGCCTAGTATTTGCTTTTGTTTAGGTTGTGCTGGCAAGCCTGTTTTTTGTTTTTGGAAATTTATAATACGATTTTGAATACATGCACTTTAATTGTATGGACTTGATATACATACATGTACTAGTACATGTATTTATTTCTGCAAACATTTAATGCACAAACTTTTTAAAAATATCTCTAACTCTGCTTTCAGATGGTATACCTGCTAGAAGCTTTGCACTGTTGTTTATATGTTATTAAACAAGCAGGTGGGATTTTGCCACTGGGTTTAGTTAATTTGTGTTAATTCAAAAGAATCATGTCATACTACATTACTTTTAGCAATCTCAGGATATAAATTGAGAAAATCTTTATTAGAAAGTTTTATGATTTCTCTTTGTCTTATTTATCCAGAAGATCAGTAAATTGACTGGAACATACTGGGCACATAGTATCACTGTACATGGTCAGTAGCAGGGTGTTTAGGTATATTTAAGCTAACTGTAATCTTCTGTATACTCTTTGTTTGAAATGCCAATGAATATTTTACAAGTCAATACAGATTCATTCCATGCTCATTTGGACTGTCTCATAAAAATACAAATTAGCTAGTATTTCTATGGGAAGATTGCAATTTTCTGTTTTTATTCTGTTAATTTTATGACTATATTGTTTAAAAAAAATTAATTGTTATAGGAATTTATGTTTTTGGGAATAGATGTTTTGCTAGGTATGTTGGTAATCTTTTTTATAAATGTCTTACTTAAAATAAAGCTTCATTTTTAATTTTTGTAAAACTATCATTAATTAGATCTGAATCATTAATTCATTGAATTTTTTTTTTATAGAAACCTGTCCTTGGAAACAAACTACATACAGCATCACCTCAAAAGTATTCACAGAAACATTAACAAGGGGGAAATTAAAACCTGTATGAAAAAAATCTAAAAAAAATAACTTTCCGCAATTGGTCGAAGCAACAAATATATCCCAGTAATTAGTAAGATGCTCCTTAACATGAATACAAGCCATTATTTGCCTAGGAATGGAATGATACAGGTTTTTTACATACTGTAAACCGTGAAAATTTAGCAGCAGTGTTATTTTAGCGCAATTAGTGGGAGAATTCAACCGCTAAAATAAAACTGTCACTAAAATTTTACAAAACTTAACAGGGAAATACTCATGATCCCCTGAAACGACAGTCTTTGATGATGTTTAACTGCTATTCTTGTTAAATATTATACCCGTCATATAATTATAATAATGATCAAAGAAAAAAAAATGTTTTTAAAAAGGATTTGATCATTGAAAAGATATTTCGATCTACACATACATAAAAATCAACAAATAAGTTTTAATTGGTCCAATTAGTTCATTTCTGTTTCAGCTTAGAGAACGATATGCACACACATATGGCTTCATGTACTTAATTAATATTACTAATCACCTGTTCATAAGTAATTACGCATGTGTATAAAATAGTGTTTATAGTATCTATGTATACAGTTGGCTTAATTAAGATTATTTTATTGTCTGGTACAGGTGTAAATTTTGGGGTCTCAAACAGGGTAATCACTGCCGCTAAAATAAAACTGCGCTAATACAGCTGGCACCTTAAAATTGCTAAAATTTCTATGTGCTAATATAAAGCAGTTTACAGTATATTAGAGAGTTAAGCTAACCCAAATGTACATCATTCCATCAAACACCTGATCCTGGGTGTTAATATGTCTGGAGCAGTTTCTTAACCTCTGCTTTATCCACTGCCAAAAATTCTCAATTATTTTAAGGTCTGGTGACTGGGAAGGCCAGGTCATGCCATCAGTTCCATTATCTCTCTTCCACTCCTCAACGATTCTGGCCTAATGAACTGGGGCATTGTCATCCTGGAAGTGGTAATGTCCATCAATGAAATGATGGGCTAAAACAGGCAAGAGATAATTATCCAGTATATCTCAATATTTAGCACCATTAATGTTTCTGTCTACCTTGCATAAAGTACCAACACTAGTAACTAATGCAGCTTAAATCATTCTGGACGAAATGCTTCCTCTGCAGTTCTCCAAATGTACACACAATGATTTTCTTCAATTACTACCTTAGACTCATCACTAAATATCACCTGACTCCAAGGATTTTTGACTGTCCACCTTCTCCACTCAAGACACCAAAAGAAAAAAAAACGCTTTCTTTTATTCACTTTTCTAATGACAATTTTCTTATGAATTACACATCTAAAAAGCTTTTGCTTGTGCAGATATCTCTGAATAGTCTTCTCATGAACTTGCACATTACCTGCATTATTAACTTCCCTGGTATCATCCTGTAAAGGCAACCGATGATTCTTTTAAAAATCCGGAACAAACCATGCTCCAGCTTGAACACTCATCTTTCTGGGACATCCTTTCCTGGGCTTATTTTCAGTATTTTTTTGTAGCTAAAATTTTCTTCCATACTAACAGAATCATAGACTCTGGAATTTTGAACAATCTGACAATTTCACAGTTTCTGTGACCCTCTTGTTTTAATTCTACAACAGCTTGTTTATGATCCTCACTAATTTCATCATAAACAAACAGGTTATTTACGACCAAGGTTAATGCAGATGACATATGTGACATCACATACAAGAATGAAAATGTAAGAAATTGTATGGATCATCTAAAACATTTTTTTTTACTATTAACTGATTACAGCTCAAATCAAATCAGTATTAAAAAATCAATTTCCACCATTTTGTTATTTTGCGAATACTTTGGAGCTGATTCTGTAGCTCTTGATAATGTTTTTTTTTTTTTTTTTTTTTTTTTTTTTTTTTTTTTTTTTTTTTTTTTTTTTTTTTTTTTTTTTTTTTTAATTTATTGTTATATTGTTATAAATAACCAAACCTGCTACTCTAACTATAGCGTTTGTCTTAAGAACAGTAGATGTCATTAGACTAAAGCCTTTACATGTTAAACAACACTGAATATCATATTTTGAAAAAGAGGAATGTTTTTTCCTTAAAAATTTTATGATTTCTAGCAGTTGTACAGTTCATTTTAGAAATAATTTTAGAAAACATTGCTTTTCTTAATTGTTAAAGTATTTAAACTAATTTGATTGTTTTGTTATAAGATATGCTTGTAGATTCCATTATAGTTTTTGTATGCCTATGGAAATTGTTATTAAGCAAATAATACTGTAGACAATGCTAAAATGTGTTTTTTAAACCTAAGTTTAATGTTTATTCTATGCAAAATTTTGATTCATTTATGAATTATTTAATGGGGTTTTATGTCCCAGTCAAAAATATTTCACTTATGTTGAGAAGTCACCTGCTATAGGTAAAGTAGCAGAAATTTTTACCTTTGCAGTGTGTAGGGAGCAATGTGCATGGAGGGTTCTTCAGCAAGCCATGGCTGCCACGACACGGGGCATTGGTTTTAATGTCTCCTACAAAGGACTAAGTAGCTTTCATTTCTGAATGCTGAGTGCTTGGTGAAAGAACAGTCACTACCTATTTTCAAGTCTTGGTTATACCCAGCAAGGGTTCGAAACCCCCTCCCCCCTCCCACATATGAGGTGAGCACTCTACCAACTGAGCTACCTTAGTGGTACCATTCTATGCAAAGAGAGAAGAGTCATATCAATATTTTATTTATTGTAATCTACGAGTATGTTATGTAATAGTTTATATTGTTTCACATATGTGAATATAGAGGATAAGGGATGGTGTGAGATAGTATGAGGTATCTTTTGTTAGTGTTACTATACCCTCTTGCAAATAAAGTGTATATGGATTATGGGGGTATTTAGGAATAAACTTGTCTATTTAGCTGTCTGTCTTAAGACAATATGACAAATTTTAAATTGACATATGTATTTGGTATGTAGCTTCAATGCATAATTACAAAGTTTAAATTTCTGTTTAGTTCATTTATACAGGTGTTATTGCCCTAAATAAAAAAAAAACTCTTTAAAAATCTTTTTCTTAGATAGTAAATTTATTTTAAAAAAGACCTGACATCATGCCTAATACCTGCAATTTCTTAAGTATGTAGTTTATACAATTTGTGAAAAAATTCTAAAAATAGGCAACACAATTTTTGTTTTTAATTTTTGAATTGCATAATCTTTACACTTTTACAGGCTTTAGATCAATCTTTAAGTCCTATTTACTTTTTTGCACTAAAATAAGTTGAAAAAATTGGTATTTTTGATTTTTCAAGATTTTTCTCAAATTAAGTTCTCATTGTCATAAGTTTCTAATGCCTGATCATTATTCACTATCAGGTTTTCTATTGTCATCTGGATATTAAAATATTAATAAGACATAAATAATTAATTAAACTTTTTATATTGATCCATCTATGTTGTATTCATATCTGTGGAACTGATAAAAACCTTTCTTTTTAATTTTTTAATTAAGAATCATTTCCGACAAAAAAAAAAGTTTATTATCAATAACTTCATATTCATTACAATATTCATTGCATTTTGTAAAATATAAAAATTATTACAATATTATATTTAATTTTAGCATAATAAAACAAAAAGTACAAATTATAGGTACCTCATACCATCTTATACCTAACAAACCCAGGAATCACAGAGTATAAAATGTACTATCATTTTTATGCAAAATTATATGAACCCAGTACTTAATATATTTATATTTAGATACATAAAGTAAATTGTAAATATTATTAGGCCAGTGTGCATTACATTTAGTATATAAAACTTTTTCTTAACATTTTTTATTTAAAAATGTTAATGGACTAGATATGCCAACAGATGTGCTGGGATTAGATATGCCATAAGATGTGCTGGGATTAGATATGCCATAAGATGTGCTGAGATTAGATATGCCAAAGGCTGTTCTTTGGTATTGTTTTGACTGTGTCCATCAGGCTCTTTGCAATATGTAGATAACTAGTTTCTGTTAGAATTTTTATGTTGCAGAAATGATTTCAGTTAGGATTTTTATGCTGCAGAAATGATTTCAGTTAGGATTTTTATGCTGCAGAAATGATTTCAGTTAGGATTTTTATGCTGCAGAAATGATTTCAGTTAGGATTTTTATGTTGCAGAAATGATTTCAGTTAGGATTTTTATGCTGCAGAAATGATTTCAGTTAGGATTTTTATGCTGCAGAAATGATTTCAGTTTGGATTTTTTTGCTGCAGAAATGATTTCAGTTAGGATTTCAGTTAGGATTTTTATGCTGCAGAAATGATTTCAGTTAGGATTTTTATGTTGCAGAAATGATTTCAGTTAGGATTTTTATGCTGCAGAAATGATTTCAGTTAGGATTTTTATGCTGCAGAAATGATTTCAGTTAGGATTTTTATGCTGCAGAAATGATTTCAGTTAGGATTTTTATGTTGCAGAAATGATTTCAGTTAGGATTTTTATGTTGCAGAAATGATTTCAGTTAGGATTTTTATGCTGCAGAAATGATTTCAGTTAGGATTTTTATGTTGCAGAAATGATTTCAGTTAGGATTTTTATGCTGCAGAAATGATTTCAGTTAGGATTTTTATGTTGCAGAAATGATTTCAGTTAGGATTTTTATGCTGCAGAAATGATTTCAGTTAGGATTTTTATGCTGCAGAAATGATTTCAGTTTGGATTTTTATGCTGCAGAAATGATTTCAGTTAGGATTTTTATGCTGCAGAAATGATTTCAGTTAGGATTTTTATGTTGCAGAAATGATTTCAGTTAGGATTTTTATGCTGCAGAAATGATTTCAGTTAGGATTTTTATGTTGCAGAAATGATTTCAGTTTGGATTTTTATGCTGCAGAAATGATTTCAGTTAGGATTTTTATGCTGCAGAAATGATTTCAGTTAGGATTTTTATGCTGCAGAAATGATTTCAGTTTGGATTTTTATGCTGCAGAAATGATTTCAGTTAGGATTTTTATGCTGCAGAAATGATTTCAGTTTGGATTTTTATGTTGCAGAAATGATTTCAGTTAGGATTTTTATGCTGCAGAAATGATTTCAGTTAGGATTTTTTTTGCTGCAGAAATGATTTCAGTTAGGATTTTTATGTTGCAGAAATGATTTCAGTTTGGATTTTTATGTTGCAGAAATGCAAAATTCTTGATGGACTAAAGATACAGGCTGTGCTGTTTTTCTGACTAGCCTTTGTTTTGTTTGCAGTCATTATACTCTTTGACAAGATTGTAGATGGTGTTTTTACCAAGTATGTAGTAATCATAATTGTAGATCAGAATTGGAAGTTAGTGTAGAACTAGTGGTAGAATTGTCAGTGTTTAACCCATTACACCAAATTATACTTTTTATTTCAACTATACAATGTTATTGTAATTATTTTTAAAAGCCTTATTGGCCAAGTGGTTCAAAGGACTGACATCCAGATCTAAGGGCCTTCCATTGGCTAGCTAGAATGAAAAAGTTTGTTACTTTGCTTGCCAAAAGAGGCTCCAGTTTCATCCACAAACCAAGAACTTAAAGTCTTGATATAAGTGAAATAATTTTGCAGGATATAAGGTGCCATACAGCCAAACAACTCTTACATGTATATTTAAAGTACATTTGTAGAACTAAAAAGTGTATTAAGTTATGATATTGTTTCAGAATTTTTGCATGTATATACATAATTTTGTAATTATAAATATACCGGTTATAAATATCATATTTGCAATTAACAGCATCTTATATTACCCTCTTCATAAGTTTCAAATTAAAAATGTTGAAGTGTTAAATTAATTTTGAAGGCTAGCTATGAAATAGTAATTAATTTTTTTCACACTATGATTGATGATTTATATCAGTAATTCATAACCCAACATACTATACACATAATTTTTTATTTAAAACTATAGACATAAATAATTTTATACCAAGTTTCATAATCATTCTTTCACTTCGTATTAACAAATTTTGGCAATTGTCAAATCTTCATGCTAATTTATGCGACTACAAATAAAATGATCAGAAAAAATTGGAAACAAAAGAGATTTTTAATTTGACACCTTACATTGTTAAATATTGTGAAAACTGAAAAAAATTAAATTCCAAATTGTCAAGGTGATTGTGGAACAGTGGTATGCTAATGGTTCACATTATTGTGCATATTTCTGTTTCATACATACATGTAGAATAATTAAGAAATAGTTCATTTATAAAACATTTTATTTTGTTACGTACCAGTCGTGGAAAATGTTTTTGTACCTTTTGGAGGTTTTGAATGACACTCCGTTATTTTGTCATATTTATTTTGCCAAAATATTAAATCAGTATATACATTCTATAAATTACATCAAATATGTTTATTTTATGTGATTAAGCTTATATTTCATGGAGTGACTGAGCATACAGATTCAATAGAACCATTAAGATTTACAAATATATCTTTTGTAGATAAAATTTTTCTTTTGAATAGTGGTTCATTCTGGATCAAGTAGGCCAAATGATAAAAACATGCTGGTCCATTAAACCTCTACCAAAAGCTTATCTTTCACATTTACTTTGGATTATGAGGAAAGTTATCATTTTTCTCATCACTATGGGGACAACTTGTTTTAAACACTTGTACAGAACTTGTTTAGCTCTTTGTCATCCCCCATGCATGGGCGTCTTTTTATTTTTTGAAAAATAAAGAAAAGTGAATTTTTTTTCCACTCCTTCTTTGAATGACAAGAAAAGTATTCATCTCTTCCATCTCTACAGAAACTGTTTCTATTTTACCTCTTTACTGAAAGTGCTCGTTTCTTATGCAGAGAATTTTTTCTCTTTCAACTCTATTTATGGTGATTCTTTTACATCTTCCTTTGATGGTTTTTCTACCTCTTCTTTTTCTATCAATTTTAAAGTACTTATTTCTGTAACAGCTACAATATCCCCATGTTTGTCTGTTCTACCTCTACTTTAGATCCTATAATATAATGTAAAGCTCATTTTGTATAAAGTCATATAATTTTCTTAAATGTGTTCCTAAAACTAGGTAATCATAGGTCTTATCTGATATAATGATTTTTATATACATGTAATTGTTTCAAGTAATTTTGATCATTGTGAAGACAGTATGCATTTGTTGTTTTTGTTTGAGGATATTTTTTAGAAGTTTGTACTTAATCTAGTTTTGTACTTATATTTTATATTCAATACATAGAGGATATTTAACAGTGAAGTATGAATATGAAATTTATTTTGTCGAGTGGAGTGAGAAAATATTGATTTTCTCACTTCACAAGACAAAATAAAATTCATAATCATACTTCACTGTTAAATGTTCTATTTCTTTATATCACTGTTTGAATTGTTTTTGTATCCGACATGTTTGGTTAATTAAAACAATGGAATGCGCTGTCGCCGTACAGATGTGACCGTTGTTGACGATAATAAACAACATTGACAAGGTACACTGTTATTCGCTCGTCTAATGGTTGTCCATTTCGGAAAAACATGCAGCACCCAAGTGTGACGAGAAACAAGTACAGGGCACCCGTTCGCAATAATAAAAAGGGGAGTAACTCTAATTAAAAACCCTCTAAATTGCATGTGAAAGAATTCGGAGTGAAATACAATATATTTTATGTATATTAAATATATGTATTTCACTGCTGTAAAAATATGTGTTTTATCAGTTAAATATTTTCCATTATATCATTATTGATATAAAATAAAGATATATATTTAATTGGTAAGTTATATTATGCATACTCATAACAATATTTTTACAGACTTTAAAGTGACCTTTTTCTCTATTTTTTATCTTTAATTTAATTAAAATTTAATACATGTATTAAACAGAAAATGAAATAATAGAAATTCAAGAAAAAAAATATTTTTAAAAAAATTGGGGAAAAGACCCAGAAAGTTTTTTAATCAAATATTGTTTTACACATACTCTTGCAGTTTTTGTTTGTTTTGATTCAGTAAATTTGAGGTATGAAGTTAAGAAATGGACCCTTTTATCTGTTTATTTTGTCATATACATTGATATGAAAAAAGTGTATATAAATACTTATTGAGACTGGGTGGTCTTAATGGAGACTAACACAGTACCTCTTGTAGCCTTGGTTTAAATTCTAGTAAGGTTGTTGTGTCAAAAATATTGACTATGGTATATATATATTTTTTTTTTTTTAGAATTTTGTAGAATTGTTGGAAAATATATGTTCTGGTGTTCATTTTTTCCATTTTTTTTTTTTTTTGACCAATTAAATAAAGGTATGGATTTTAAACTTAATTTACATATAACAGTTATAAATATATAGCACAAATATAGATTCTTATAAAATTAATGTATACATTTCATTAACATGATCATTAAAATAGTGTAATCCTAAAATTGGTTTTGATTATATGCTTCGTACTTTACATTTATATAAAATAGAGATGAGCTTAACACAGTGAATTTATCCCATACAATGAAGCCAAGATATAGGATTGTTTAATGCAAAATATAAAGAAAATAATTTGCCTATTTTCATAGTAGTGTATATGTTTGATTAATTGAATTGAAATTTTTTATTATTGTATAAACATTTTTGGCAACAGTTTTTTTCTTTATATATTCTTATAATTTATATTGCATGTCATATTTTTATAGTTTTATATCAAAATTGTGATTTATAAGATTTAAATACAGTTTACTTTTATGGTAATGTTTGTATTTTTTACAGTTTGTTAATAAATTATTCTTAAAGTTAAAAATTTTGTTTGTTATGTATAAAGAGCATTGTTTCCACATTGTCACGATTGTGATTAAATGTTGAAAAATTATGAAATCTCATTCAAGTAGAGAATAACTAGAGGAACAGTTCAAATAATGGAAATATAATAAAACACAAACATACTGATCCGTGTCCAATTCACAATCCCAAAAAACAAAGTAAAATTTTTGAAAACTGACCAATTTAGTCACACACGTGAACTTCCATCAGGCAGATGCTCCGGAAAGGTAAGCACCTCCTGTCTAGCTAGCTACATCCATCACGCGCAAGGTCAGTTTTGAGAATGAAAGGAAAAATGAACTATGTTGGGTCAAATAAATCTAGTATAAGTTTGGATACAGTGACTCCATACTTATCAATAATATTGTGACGACAACCATAAAACTTTTAAAGGGACTTGATTAACCTAGGCTTGCAACAATTTAATTGTAAACAGTTTACTTAGTTGTAGAAAGTACCGGTTATGAGAACAAGCGCTACTATAAAGTATTAACTGTAACATATACACCATATGCCGGAGAAGCAAAGATATAACTGCAAAGAAACGGAAAGTTAACAATATAAAAAGTGAAGTCATCACGTTTGTCGTATTGCTTCAGATGAACCTTTCGTGGGTGTCATAATTGATGTATAAGTCCAAATATGACGCAGAACATGAAGAATCCGCCGTGTCTTTTATTTCAAGCTCACTTTGATAGATGGCAATAACATATTCTCCAAAGTTGAGATTTTATATATTTGGAGTTGAATGATTTAGTGACAGTCTTCTCTCAAGATTTGAGATTGTTCTGTAAAAATTCTGATTCATATGAATAAAGAAACAAATCAACAAGCAAAGGTACAGAGTTTGTGCCCATTGGTAAACCGATTGTTTGTTGGAAAATTATATTGCCAAACACAACAAATGTGTTGTCTCTGTTACAGATATTATTTTAGTTAATTTATTAAATTATCCTTAAAGTCAAAACTACCTGTAGTTAGTAGAGGAGTTGCATTTAGTTGAAATTTCACTTCGAAGTGAATATTCACTTTTGTTTGTATTGCTTGAAAAAACATTAACACCATCCTGTCAAAACAACTCGGGTCATTAAGAGTGATTATGAGCAACTCAAGTTCATTAGCAGTTTAGCTTATGGCAACATTTTTCTGATAGGCAGCTTAGTCCTGTCAATCAACCGTTTTTCTGTTTTTATAATTTTGCTTAGGTTAACTTTAATCATTCCTGAAAGTTAGTTTAAACCATAAACATGTTGTTTAAATTTGGATTTTTCTTGCATTCCTTCATTGAAGTAATGCCAGTTTTGCTACAGTTATTGACTACAATGACCAACGCCAGTTTAAACTTTATGGAGGATGATGATGAATATCACGGTGCAGTGTTCATCAAGTAACACTATACGTGTATTACAATTACTGATTATTAGTGAAAGTATGATCAAAATTGACCAAGAAACGAGTTCACGAGTTAATACAAATAAACAAGCAATTAAATATATACTATAATAATATTAATAAAGGAATATAAAAATTAAAATATTTATTAAGTGTGAATGAAATGTAATGAAATGATACACGGTGTTACTCTCTCTCTCTCTCTCTCTCTCTCTCTCTCTCTCTCTCTCTCTCTCTCTCTCTCTCTCTTGGGAGAGTTTGAGATGCCTATGCAGTAATCTGACTTTAAGAAATGATCAATCAGAGCAGAAAGAAGAATAATTTTGTAATAAAATGCAGAAAGAATTTTAAAAATATGTTAAAATTTCATGGAGATATGGATGAAAAACTAAGGTTGGGTGAAAAACCTTTGTTACCTTTATAATATATAAGTATACCCCAGGATCAAAATTTTGAGAAAACGGTAATTTGCAATTTTCTTTATTTTTTGTTAATTTTTTAGTATTTTTCACATATATTTCTTTAAATTTTAACACTTTTTTCTGTCATAGGAATGCTTCAAGCGCCTGTGGCCCTCATTAGGAAAAAGAATTATGTGATTAATCATTTTTCCTTTAAATTATGTGATCACTTGTTCATTCGTGGGAGGAGCTTTTGCCAATGATTAGTGTTGTTTTAACAAGGGATTAAATCAATTAATGGATTGTTTATTCAAGTTATACAAACAAAAGTGAATATTCACATCAAGTGAAATTTCAACTAAATGCAACTCCTCTAGTGAGTTACAGTAATTAATTTTTTTATAAGCCAAAACTACTTATATAATTAAATTAGGCCAAAATTATCCCTCAGGGTACCTCTTAAGAGTCAATCTCTGTATGTTCAGTCCACCTATTGTCCAGTCATCATTTTTGTAGGGTCACTTGCACTATTATGTAAAAGTTTGAAGTCCAGTTTTCTTGTTTGTCAAGTAAGTAGTTTAAGTCTGTGAGTGCATGGAAATTTTGTTGGATGAATGATTTTGAGGGTATAAAAGCAGGTGTGAAAGTGAATTTGGAGTGCAGAATATTATGGTCAGAAAGAATGACAGGTGGTAAAATTAAAGGAAGTTTAGAAGATAAGGGTTGTGTGAGTATTGAAAATAAATATAAGCTATTTTAAAATTATTTTATTTAAAATACAGTTAAACTTAACCAAACTTTAAATTTATATTTTTACAACAAAAGTAATTACATTGTCTTTAGAATATTTAAATCTGCAAATTCTGCATTTGGTGCTATATTGAGTTTAGGTGAAATATTTGAGATGTTTTTGTGATATAATGTGATTTGTGGAATATGATTTTGAAGAGATTTATTTAATAATTATAATGACTGATGAGATAATGTCATATTATATAATTGAGGGGTCAATTATAATTCATGAGTTTATTGAGCACCATATTAGGCACCTTTTGCTTTATTTGGAAATTTAAAATTATAATAATAATAATAATAAATTTAGTCCATTAAAATTTCAAAATTCTTAAAACTGCTTTGTTTCTGATAATTTTAGTTTGGCTTTAAAACCTAGTCAGAGGAAATTATAAATTTGATCAGTAGAAATAAAATGAGAAGAAATTCCAGATTAATGAGATGAACCTGCAAATATTTAACTTTGAAGTGAAGAATTATGAGATTAGCGTATGTTATGTAATATGTATCGTGACAGATATTGTTAGTAGTGTAGTTGGTGATCTGATTAAAGTAAATTGTAACTGAAAATGTATTGGTGAAAATTGGAGAACTAACTGTGTTATTTGGAAAGAATTGTATAGAAGTGGAAATTGAAATTGTGAATATATTTTGTGAATTTGAATTGTGAATAGATGTGATGATGAAATACGACATTGAACTTTGTTGATTTGACAATGTGAGAAAATTGTGAATTACCGGTAGATTGAAGTCTCAAATGTATTTGTAAAAAGAATCGGTTGGAATTTGCTAATAATTAATGACATTTTTTTTAAAAATTTTATGTGTTGAGTTTTTTTTTTAACAAATTGTTGCCAATTTACTGAGCCATTGGTAACAGTCTCTCAAAATCTTTAACATTTTGTTGATGGTATCTTTAGTACATTTTTGTTTGCAGCTCGTATGGTGTTTTACAAAATAACCAGAATCCCAGTTGGGCACTAAATATTTATATCTTGTTTACCGTTTTTGTAAAAGATCGATAAGTGATTGATTTATTTTAGACGTTCTTTCAATTTAGAATGAGGGATAGTGGTGTAAGTGGTAGAGAAATCAAAAGATTTTATATTTTTTTCTGAAGATAGAGCATTAGAAACAAGATGGTAAAGTAGTTCTTTAGCATTTTTGAGAATCCACATTTGTTTGATGTCAGATGAGGAATAGACTGTTTCTGAATAATTCTGAAGGCCATCTTTAACGACTGTCAAAATTTGTGTCAGAATAACTGATAATAATTACGTAGTACATTTGGAGGAACCTGCTATAAATCTTTCCTCGAATCAAAAACAAGTAAATAAATAACACAGATACCAGTTAAATTTTGATAATCCAGATATGCACATTTCGGAAATTCATTCCTCATCAGTGACACTAAGACCGAAAAAAGTGATAGATAAAAAAATCAGCCAAACAGTTGAAAATGATGAATCCAAATTTCCAAAATTATATAAATCCAAATCCAGCCAAGGAATGCTTTGCATGAGGGAACAAACCTTAGATATAAATAAATTTCAAATTTTAGACAGCTGAAAATTTTGCTAAATGGAAATTATATGTCTATGAACATGCTTTCAATTGTCACCATGTTATATTTCAGATGGCAAATGTAGAGCGCTCAATAGAGTGTTGTCTACACAGAAGAAGTGCCAGTTCTCATAAGGAACTTGGAAAAAAAAACAACAGAGTAAGTATGCAGACTGTAATACACCACCTTCAATTTTAGTAACCCCTTACATGCTTTTGAACCAATAAAACCATTTACTGCCTAGGTCTAATCTCTGCCCCTCAATGTACCGTTAGCAACACCTTTAAGTGGTGCCTTTTAATGAGTAGTGGTTTATAATAAAGTCGTTATCCATCTGGATGGTTTTCCATTTGGTTGCTTTCAAGAACCACCAAGAGGCTTTTTACAATTTACAAGTATCTTCCGCAAATTTTAAGATGATTTCAAATATTATTAACGGATCAACCCAAACTTCTTCAATAAAGGTAATCACTTGACAGCGATTATTATGTAAACATATAAGATGTTTGTCAATATGTTTTAATTCATAATAGATCTATCAGACATACCTGTTACATTGAATATTGTTAACTAGTTATACAAATATAATTTAAAATAGCCTTAAAGTTTTTCTGAAACCTGTAAAATGACCGCTTAAATTTAAGAAAAGTAACACATATACCTGCCAGTATAGGACCCAAGTGAAAAGTACTACATGATTAGGCCTCATTTTTAAACAGACAATGAAATCGAAATAATTTTGGCATTAGCTAAAGCGCTTATCAATGAAAGGTCAGAAGAATTAACGATAACCTCTTATAACAAATTGCATGTTGAAAGTTCTATCTGCTCTACACTGTGATAATAAACAAAATTAGTAATAAAGGTCCTGAATGGACATAGCAAAGGTGAAAATGAAAAGCAAAATGTACAATATATTTGTACAATTCAACTGTTCTAACTGCAAAATTCTTTTCATTGGTTATTTAGTTTTTATGCACCCAACTGTAAAAATGGGGGTGCATACTGGTTCTGTTTGTTCCTTCCGTCCGTCTGTCTGTCCCCAACAGTTTCCATGCATTTAAAGAACCAACCACCGTTTTTCCAATTGATTTTAAACTCGGTCAACTTCTTGTGATGAGACATCGCATGAGATTGCAAATCGGGTCACTAAGTCAAAGGTCAAAGTAACAGTTTCCATAAATAGAAATTCAGTTTCTGTCCATTAAAGACCCACCGTTGGCCGATTGATCTCAAACATGATCAACTTATTCCTTGCAATTGTGGAAAGACATATCATGGGTCACTAAGTCAAAGGATAAGGTAACAGTTACTAAAAAAAGAAATTCAGTTTTTGAGCATTTAAAGACCCGACTTTTGTCCGATTGATCTCAAATTAATTCGGTCAACTCATTCTTTGAGATGAGACATCGCATGGGATTGCAAATCAGGTCACTAGGTTAAAGGTCAATGTAACGGTAACTATTAAAAGAAATTCGGTTTCCGAGCATTTTAATTAAAGGACGTGCAAGAGGCAGGAAATCAACTTTAATGCAACTTTTTGCTAAAAATCCGCAACAGAAACTTTTGTTTATAAATATTTTTCAACTGATCAACTGATTACTAATTTAATACTAAAATTGTTATCATCACAGGTCACATGCATACTTCACCTGTTGTACAAACAACTAAAGGGTGATTGGGAAAATCCCTGTTGTTATCCAAAGAAATAAAAGAATTAACCATTAGTTATCTTGAACGGAACCAGCTACCCCTGGTGTATGATTCCCCTGGTCACTCAATCACCTGACTGTATAATACCTTGTTGAGGTTCAAAACAGGAGCAGGTGTTTTCCCAGACAGCATGATAACGTTGGGCCAACGTTGGCCCAACGTTGTAAACTAACGTTGGACCAACGTTCTAAGTGCAAAGCGGCCCAACGTTGGCCCAACATGTTGGGCCTACGTTGGGCCAACGTTGGCATTGTGTCGGTTCTACGTTGGCCCAACGTTGGCATAATGTTGGTTCTACGTTGGGTCAACGTTGGCATGATGTTGGTTCTACGTTGGCCCAACGTTAGCATAATGTTGGTTCTATGTTGGCCCAATGTTGGGCCAACATTGGCATAATCTTGGTACAACGTCGGCCCAACGTTGGCATAATGTGGTTCTATGATGGCTCAAGGTTGGCAAAATGTTGGTTCTACGATGACCCAACGTTGGAAATATAAAGTTATAGTTGAGCCAAAGTTGGTTCTACATTGGCCCAATGTTGGCATAATGTTTGAGTTATGTTGGCCAAACACTGTTAAATACAAAATCAAAGTCGACCAGTATTGGCATATTACTGGTATGTTTGTTCTTCATTGGACCAACAATGTCATTTACACCATAACTTTAAGACTATGTATATCTTTAAGTTCTTGATCAAATAGGTTACTTGGTGTGGTTGTTGAAAGCACTGTGGTTAACCTAACCAAAGTGTAAGTTTTTACGATTTTTCATATTTATACTTTTTCTGTCAGAAAAATTGTAAGCTAAAAAGTTTATATATATTTGTAAGTACAATAATCTAACATTTTCAGAATTGTTATGAATAATTACCACTTTTAAATTGCTGTTGAACAACCAGACCCAGGTGATTAACATTGGTTTAAGGCCCTATTCTTGGTATAACAGAAAATCATAAACAATAATAATATGCTTCTCAACAATTTAATACATGCATTTAAAATAAACACTATGGATTACAGACAGATTAATCATATAATCATATATGTCAGCTGTAAACAGACTGTCTAAATCACATATGAATTATTTGGTTTTTAAGATACTTGCGATACAGTTTGTTTTGTAAAATAAAAAAGAAGATGCTGCTGTTGTTGTTTGTAAATTCCAGCCCCCTATGGGCTAACTACTAAATAGTGTGTTCTAAAAATATCCCTGTAATACATAAAGCGCCAAATTTCAATAGGAAAGTTTTTAAGAAGAATATTTGTTACAAAAACTTTGTAATAACTTTTCCAATTCCATAAATAATTCCAGTGAAGATCCTAGGAACCATAACATATATTTAACATGTCACAAATAATTGCCAAATTTGTACTTTTTGATACTCTCTGAATCTTCATGGTGACCAACATTGCCAATGGCATACAAGGATGTAACAGAATCTAACTTTGTCAAATCAATAGTATGTATAATTCCATTTTGTTGTATTTTTCTGTAAGTTGACTATTCAGACTTTCCACCATGTTATCTGTTAAAAATGAAATTGTATACTGGTAAATAAATATGATAAACAAATATTATAAACTGACATACACTTTCATATGTACCAATGGCACTATTTTGCAGAAAAAATGTGTAAATTTAAAATTATTTACAGAATTCTAGAGCATTTTTGAAAAAAAAATGACTTAAGAGTAAATTTCTAATGATTAGCTATTGGTTTTTAATTGAGATCCTTATATTTTATTGTGTTGTGTTTCATCTATCTTGTTTGTATTAGATTGTATCAAATATGAAAAAAAAAACCAACTGAAAACTTAAAAGATTTAGACACGTATAGATTTAAATTTCATACTCTGGTCCTAACAACTTACAGTCTACTAGCAGCAAAATGTACAAATTGACATGTTTTGTTACTTGTACATTGAAAATAAAAGAACCAAGAAACTAAGACAAAATTTTTAAATTTTGAATTCATAATTTTTTTGCACATCTTTTTTCTTTTTTGGCTTTTTGTTTTTTTTAATTATTATTATATATTACAGTACTTAGTGGTTTTAGTGTACTTTATAATAGTATTTTAGTAGTCAAAATCGCATGTTTACATGCCTATCGCCACATAGTTTGATTACCACTTGAACAGTTCCAAGTGTCAGAAAGTTATTTTAATATTTTGAAGATTGTTGGTTTTCTTTGAGCACTTCGACTTTCTCCACCATCTCAGATCTGACTTCTTGGTATAAGTTGATATATTTGAACTAGTTTTGTAGAACACCATTACTGATATATTATACTACATTGTAACATATAATATACTAGTAATTTTGAAGACCATTGAAATAGTAATTTTAACTACTAACTTCATCAAAATATGACCAAAGTCTGTACTTTTGTTAAAGAATTTATTCAAGAAAAAAATTGAAAAGGAAAATAAATAAATAAATAAACAAAAGGCTACATTTAAAAAGTAACTATTTTGACTTGATCTGTGTTTGATGATCGGTACAAAGCAACAATAATAATAATAATAATAATAGGAAGAATGAAGGTATAAATAAATTGATAGATAGATAGAATGAATAAATAAATAAATAAATAAATAATAAATAAATTAATTAATTAATTAAAAAACATAGACTATACATTTACAAATTAATTCTTACTTGATGCGTATTTGATAATCTGTGTAATACATATAATAATAAGAAGAATAAATAAATAAATAAATAAATAAATATTGTTTTCAATTCAGCTCATAGTTTGGAGGTTAAGTAGTTCTTAAAATTTAAACACGATAGGTAGATTTAGTAAGAAATAGGCATTTTTAATTTCAAAGACATCCCAAATGGTAATAAGATCATATGCTTTTGTGAAAAATCCACTGGGATGTTTTAATACCAATAACACATTATGAATGTGAATGTAAATTAACCATAATGTATCTTTTTTTTTTTAATTTTGTAGTTCCGTTTGTTATTTTCTAATGTTTAACATATAAGGTGTCTCTTATCTAGCATGTTTTTAAAAAACAGAATATACTAATTATGTACTATGTAAGAATGGCAATGTTTCATACATTGTATGAGAGAGAGAGAGAGAGAGAGAGAGAGAGAGAGAGAGAGAGAGAGAGAGAGAGAGAGAGAGTTTACTAGTATTATTTCATAATAATGAGAGAGAGAGAGAGAGAGAGAGAGAGAGAGAGAGAGAGAGAGTTTACTAGTATTATTTCATAATAATTATACTCACCAGCACATCAACCTTCTCTTGAAAATTTGAATATTCAAAAGTTCCAATCAAACTACCTCAGGTAACAGTTGTTACAATCTCTCTCTATCTGGCAATGCTATTGTGTGCACTAACCCTATCTAGTAATTAAATAGTTCTTGATGTGAATGTGATAGTTGGAAGGACAATGGTCAGACTAGTGTCAATATATTTATGAGGGGAAATGACCAAAACTCAATTACTGGTAGAAGCCTCAGGGATTTTACTGATCATTCAACACACAAAAAATTCTTTTTAAACCTTTCTCATTTGAAAAAACTTCTATTTGGGATTTAAGTCAACAATTTCAAGTTTTTGAAAATCAAGCAAATCAAGTTCTTTGTATTATTGTATATTTGTATAACATCATTTATCTTGGATAAAATCAAGTAATATATCCTTAGTATCAGATGTAATGTTTTGCCTATGTTTTGAGTATCCCATTTTATATAGAAATCAAAAATTAGCACATGAAAGTAATATTATTTGATAAAATAAATGCAATAGATGTATAAAATAAAAAGATAATATAAAAGAAAAAAATCAATAAAACAAGCAAACAAACTAATAAATAAATAAATTAATTAATTAATTAATTAAATGAAACAAAGCTAAACATTAAACAGATAAAGTCCTATAATTGTAAATATATATATATATATATATATATATATATATATATATATATATATATATATATATATATATATATATGTTGCCCAAAAATGTGTTGTCTAACATAAAATGAGGACATAATGTAATTACATTGCACCATGATACAGTTGGTGTTTATTACAACATTGATCCAATGTTGGACTTACAACATTGGCCCAACATTACACTAATGCTGTTAATCTAACACTGGATTTACAATGTTGGTCCAATGTTAGATTAATGTTGTAAATCAAACATTAAAATTACTACGCTGACCTAACGTTGGACCAACGTTGTTAATCCAACATTGAAATGACAATGTTGGCCCAACGTTGGACCAACGTTGTTAATCCAACATTGAAATGACAATGTTGGCCCAACGTTGGTCCAACATTGGAAATCCCATGCCAACGGTTGCCCAACGGTACAACCATATCCCAACGTTGGCCCAACGTTGACATGCTGTCTGGGTTTAACCTTAGCCAGTACATGTAATTACCTAAGGCATTGGTTCATGATAGACTTAGTGACCACTTTACAATTACAACTTTGCAGGTTGGTGCATTGATGTTGTTCTCAACATAGCTCTTGTTTTAATGTTTCATTGGTCAGTGCTATTGCTGATCTTAGGTTTGAAGTTCAGATGACGTGAACACTTAAATTTGTTTATTCAACACTTCCCTTTGTTCTGTAAAGCGGCGGAATGTTTACTCTGGGAGCATTTATGTCTTTATGTGTAGGGGCCCCCTACAGAAGGAGGCCAGGTTTTTGAAGCTCTGTTTTGCAAATGAAAACATAACTCAATTTGAATTGAAAAAGGGGCATTTATTTAAAATGCCAGAAAAAACATTAATAATGACATCTATTTAAAATGCCTAAGATAATATGAATGACAACAATTATTATATAATAATAAAGTTACAATTACAAAAAATTGTCTCTAAAACAAATAATGCACTACATAAAAAGATACAATGAGAATTCATTAATAATATGTACTAGTTAAAACATATCAATTAAGACTAGACCTGAACCTACTAATAAACTTTTAAATTGCCAATACTCATATTTTTACAAAAAAAGCTGGGGGTTAAAACCTCCAAAATCCCCCCAGCCGAAAAAAAAACCTGGTCAATAACCTGAGTGGTGTACTGTAATTAAAAGGACTTGTTATCATGCACAATAAAAATGCCATCACAATATAACTACAGGCATAAATGTCATAAATGCATGAAACATTATTTATCAATGGTTACATAAACAGGTAATCCACCTTTAAAAGTCACCGAAATGAAATTATTAGTGAATGACGACTGTCTCAGACAGACCTCAAAACAATTAAGATCACTTTTACTTGAAAATACTAGATATGGTTAGCTGGCTCAAACAGGCAACTCAAGAATTAAGTCATTTTTAAATCAAAATGCTAGATATGGGACGCTGTCTAAGACACCCAACCACATAGTAATTTTTACCTGAAAACATTAGAAAGGGGCAGCTGACTCAGACAGGCAACCCAACCACCAAATTATATACATTAAAGCACTAGGTATGGGCAGGTGTCTCAAACAGGCAACCCAACCACAAGGTCATTTTTACATTAAAATACCAGATATAGGCAGCTGTTTAGACACACAGTCATGTTTATATCAAAGCACTAGATATGGGCAGCTGTTTCAAACAGACCACCCAACTACAGAGTCATATTTACATTCAACACTAGATACAGGCAGCTGTTTCAGACAGGCAACCCAATACAAAGTCATATTTGAATTAAAACACTAGATATGGGCAGCGGTCTCAAAAACAAGTAGCCAAACAGTTACCAACAAGTCATTTCTGTATTAAAATACTTTAAATGGGTAGCAGTCCTCCCAACATATGAAAGAAATCAGAGGTAGAATTAATGATGTGGGTGTTACACTCTATCAACCACTGTACCATACTACTTATGAGCCATAACCGTGTTGGATAGTGATCTTATAAACTATTTGAAATATGACATGAGTCCAAACAGTATGAAATGGTAAGGTAGTTTGAAAATTATCATTTTTATTGATACAGCCTGATTTCTAATTTAGTAAAACCTAATGACCTGAAAAATTCCTGTTGACCCTACCATGAATCGGTCTCTTTTGTTGGATGAGAGAGTATTAAATAAGTAAGCAATATGGCTGTCTCAGACAGTTAGTGAAGGATGAAACAGAAAGGGGCAAGTATAATAAAGTAACATCTCTCTTATCCTAGCAAGTGAGCATCTTTAATCTAACATATTTTCTGAATGCGTTTGATTTCCAGCGACCAAGTGATTGAATTTGTGTATCGGATAGGTTTTTGTGATAAGCATTTGTAGCATTGCCTATACGTAGACTGTGTGATTTGTATAAGGAAGGATTCAGCTTGCCTCTGATAATAATGGATTTGAACATGGATGAAAATTGTAAAGAGGTTACTTGTCTGCCATTTTGGTGTATATAAAGGTAGTCAGATTGATTTTTAGGACGTTGTTGTAGGTAACAATGTAATAAATAGACAGGACAGTTGATGTTGTGTGATTGTTTTAAGGACAGATGGGCAGAATGAGTAGAGTGTTTATAGTGATTTAAAGTGATATGGAGGAAAACTTCTTCTTGAGTAGTTTTAATGAAGGAGATATCTTTGAGTTTAAGAGTGTGTTTTAAAGCATTGGATAGAGTATATTTACCACATCGTAGCATGGCATGAAAGGCTAACAGTAACATAGACTTAACCATGATTTGTGTGTAAGAGTCAGTAAATACTGTATTGCTGATTGAAACTAGTTTGTGTAATAGAGCTAATGAAATGGGACGACGAGAGTCTGGAATGTTGGAATTCTGAGAAATATTGCCTATGCCTTTAAGCAATGTTTTTATAATAGGATGGGACATATGGAAAGTGTTATTTTGCAAATTTATTAAATAAGCGATGACACCTGTCCTTTGTTCGTATAGAGGAAAGTTTAAAGCCTGTTAGGTGAAGGTAGGCAATGAATTTTGACAACTTTGAAACATTAATTGGAAACAAAGGTACAACTAATTTAGTTGCACAAAATGACTGGTACTGATGTATGGCTTGTTTGTAGATGTTCCTTGTTGCATGAGAAAGTGAATGTTTAATCAGATGACTCAGAGCTGATCTGAAATAATCTTCTGAATATGCCTTGTAACGTCCACAGGATGGTCTTCTGATAGAGGGGCCAACTCCTTGAATTTCTATACCTGGAAACGAGAGAGTAAGTCAGGTAATATATTGTTAACACCTGGACTGTGCACAGCATGTATAAGGATATTATTTGTCATAATAATAAGTGCTAGGTTTCTTATAAGTGTCATGACTTGGGAATTGGTAGAAGTCATGGAATTAATGATGTGAACTGCAGCTTGATTGTCAGAATGAACAATGCTGCAACGATTGGCAAAATATGGTTTCCAGGTTTCGAAAGCTAGAACAATGGGAAACAATTCTTTGTATGTTATATCAAAAGAGCTAACTTGAACTGGCCAAGGGCCATAGAACCACTTATGTTGAAAAACTGACCAAAAACCAAGAGAGCCTGCAGCGTCAATGAAAAGATGGAGAGATGAAGAAGTAACCCATTTTTCAGGAGCCACAACACTTACACCATTAAATTGTGTAACAAAAAGACGCCAAGCTGCCAAATCTTTGCGACTTTGTTTATTGAGAGTTATTCTGTGGCGAGGGTGTTTGATACCTCTAGTAAGATCAATTAAGCGTCTCGGAAATGGTCTACCAGGTTTTACAACCGTACATCAAAAATTTAACAGGCCAAGAATTGATTGCAAGTCTCGTAGAGTGATTTTTCTACACTTGGAGTAGTGCAACAACAAGGCCCGTACTTTTGTTAATTTGTCATTGGGTAACCTAGCTTCCATGTGGGCAGAGTCTAGTTCTAGACCTAAAAAGGTGATACAGGTTGTTGGCAAAACTGTTTTTTTTTTTTCATTGTTATGGGAACTCCGAGAGAATTAAATAAAGACAAAAATGAGTTTAAACCGTTTGTACATTCAGAGCTGTGCGATTGTCCCATAAACAGAAAATCATCGAGAATGTGGTTGACGTGGGTAATATTGTAATGGGTTCTAAAAATCCACTGTAGACTTGAGCTTAATCGTTCAAATATTGCACTTGAGCTGGAAGCACCCATAGGTAGGCATTTGTCATAATAGAATTTGTTTTTCCACGAGATTCCTAAAAGCTCAAAATCAAGAGGATGAATGGGTATGAGGCGGAAAGCTGATTCAATGTCTGTTTTGGCCATGGGGGCATGTGGGCCTAAAGAAAGCAGCATGTTAAACAGCATCATCAAAATTAGCATATTAAACTGCTGACAATTCTTCTGAAATGAAATCATTAATAGAGGAGTTGGACGGAAAACTTAAATTATTTATTAGGCGAAAATCATCTGGTGATTTCTTAGGAACAACCCCGATGGGACTGATTTGTAAATTGGGAAATAGGGGTAAAGAATAATGCCCTGAAATTCTGCCTAGGTCAATCTCTTTTTGCAATTTTGCATCAACTACCATGGGGAAATCAAAGGTTGATTTCAGATTTTGAGAAGATTTGAAATAGCGAGGCCCTAAATAACCTAGGCGAAATCCAACAGAAAACCCGTCTATTAGGTAACGGACATGAATGAACCCTGTGACAAGTTTGGTAAACTCGACTAAATTGATCGGTGTAACTATTTCATGGTGTGAGGACTGAGGGTTTAGCTGTTGGTTTGTCTGCAGTTGTTGTTCTGGATAAGGGCTGAGATTGAGGTAGGGGTTGATTGAAGGACTTAGAGCATGAGAGAGCGGAGTGGTTACCCCGACACCATCCACAAATATGTGGAAATTTGCAGTCTCTAGTGGAACAGTAGCCGGATTTATTGAAGACCCAACAGGTTTTGGTTGTGAATGGGGTCGAAATCCTGACTGAGATCGGAATCTGGATGAATAAAAATTGGAATATGTGCGACTGAGTTTCCGGGCACGAAAAGGCTGGGCCTGAGGGGTTGCATACTTGATCCATAGCTCTGTATGGATCGTATCCCAATGTAGACGGTGTTTTGTTTTAGCCCTCATTGATCGAAAGGCTTGGTCATAAAGGTAAAAACTTAAACCTGGTTGTCTAGAGACAAGATTCCTTATTGTTTCCATATACTTAAATAGAGCAGGACCCTCCTTGTTATGTTTTCCTGAATAAATGGCAGCATATCTCAAACATGCTGAGGTCCACTGTTCCACATTAAAAATTTTCCCTTTGTTGGTTTTTGGAACAACATTAATGTTGTTCCTAAAGGGTTCAATTCCCAACTGAAACTGTTGTGCAGTGGAATTTGTAATTAGTTGTGAATTAGGGAGTAAAACTTCTAAATCAATGTATTTATTTGACTGAATTTTCTTGCAAACTTTTTAGGTATTTGGGAATGGATAGGGGCTGAAATATATTATAGCCCACCTGAGAGTTCATTAATATGTGGATACATCATATCAAGATCAGAATCTGATGAACTGTTAGAATGTTCTACTTCACGTTTCTTGTGTTTTTGTTTCCTGTGTTTCTTGTGTTTCTTCAGGTGGCGAGATCTTCCCCTGTGTGATTGAGACTCACTGGAAGACGTAGACTCTCTGGAGTATCTGTGGCGAGATTTATCTCGACTCTGTCTAGGACTTGGGCTTTGTGATTCATTTCTTCTTTCCCTTGAAGTTAAATGAAGAGGAGACTGAGAACGGACTCTGAAAGGGCTTTGTTCCCTATCTGCACCTTTAAAATTGAAAAGTTCTTGTCTCGGATATGTGTCATCAAATTGAATGTTATTTATAGATGCGATATGTTCATGATTTATATTGGTATTGTCTTCCGCTGCCTCTGACGGGTCAGGCGTATATGGTTTACGTTGTTTCGTACTCTTTTAGGTTGTCCCATCTAAAATAGAGGAAAAGAAATGTATATAGACATCAAAAAGCTAAGAGTAATAACAAGTGATTTGGAATGACAGCTATAGAAACTGCGATATGTAAAAGTTATGGAATAATAGCATAAATGATAAGATTATGTGAACAAGCATTTTTTGATCAGGATGATCAACAAAATGAAATCTTGAATCCAACAATTATGGTAAACAAACAATGCCTCTAAACCAAATATGGAGGACCAATTTAGAATGTCTCCAAACCAATTATGGAGGAAAAGTATAAATTGTCTCCAAACCAATTATGGATGACAAATAAAAATAATGTCTCCAAACCAATTATGGATGACAAAGAAACCTTGCTCTTAAACCAATTATGGAAGAAAAATATAAATTGTCTCCAAACTATTTATGGATCACAATAAAATTATGTCTCTAAACCAATTATGGATGACAAATAAAATTATGTTTCCAAACCACTTATGTATGACAAATAAAATTATTTCTCCAAACTAATTATGGAAGAAAAATCTAAAGTGTCTCCAAACCCCTTATGGACAACAAATATCAAAACATGACCCCTTGTAGATGCAGGAGGACAAAATAGCTGTTAAACAAATATGGTGCTAACAGAAAATTTTCCAAACAAATTATGGATAACAAGAATGAAAAGTGTCTCCAAACCAGTTATGGATGACAACAAACATATGGTTATAATAAATATTTGTAAGCTAATGAAAAACTTAAGATATAAGATTGTCAGATCTAGATTCACACAAAACTGTTGGTATTTGTAATAGGTTGAATAGAATCAAAGTTCTTGATGTTGTTTGTTAAAAAAAAAAAAAAAAAAAAAAAAAAAAAAAAAAAAAAAAAAAAAAAAAAAAAAGAATGTTTCGAAAATATTTCTTATATCCGGTATCATTCAAATGGACTCCATCTGGAAGTAATGCAGCCTCTAAAGCTAAGAAATCAAACAGGCCCTTATGTTTAATAAAAGTAGTTAGTTGCATTTGTTTAGAAAGAGCGTTATGTAATATCCTGTTACATGTACTCGTTCGATCATTAAACCACTTCGTGGAGATGACGCTGTGTCCGTGTGGTTGCAGGTAAACGACGCAGAATTTGTAAAACAATCACATGTCTAACGTGTTTGTTGTGAATTAAATGTTGAATGTATTGGATAATATTGCCTGCCACATCTGTAGGGGAAAAATGTGAGTCGCATTAATCGTTCGAGCCAATAAATAACCATATTTGGCGCGAAAACATCCATCGCAGTGTCGGAATATAAATGTCTAATTGTACCTCCAGGTTGGCCGGAATATGCAAAAACGAAATCTCCCGAATCCAAATTGAAAGAATTATTGAAATCATTGTTCCTTCTGATAAAATCATCTAATCTGGTGATGAAAGAGTGTCCCTGGACTAAAATTTTTGTAGGACTTACAGTATTTCCCGCCATTATTTGTTTACAAGCTCCTATTGTTTGTTAAATCGGGTGTAAAGCATTAGATTATGGATAGATTATATAACTTAATAGACAGTGTAGCTATCAAAATACCTAAAGTGTTATATAACTTCTTCCAAATGTCCCGAGAAGAATAAAATCCTGATAAATCTTTTTCTATGAAAACATTACAGCAGATCTATAGCCCTGAAAATCATGACTCTTAACGGCTTTGCTATATGGATATGTGCCGGCACATATCCATATAGCAAAGCCATTCAGAGTCATGATTTTCAGGACTAAGCAGATCTACTATATATGAGTGAGAACCTAAAGACCGGATATTAGAAACTGAAAATATAACCGCACCGCGTTAGAACCTTAAGACCAGGAATTTGAAACTGAAAATATGACTTGAAAAACCCCTCCTGACAACATAAAATGCATTTATTGCGATTTAATACAGAGCTCTTCTTAAGAATTATAACATACAATTAAAATACTTCCGCTTACAAACATTCAAACTATTCACGCTACAACAATGCACTTGAAAAAAATCAAGGTGACCGATTATATGTGAATATCCAAATAATCAGAGGTGGTAAGTTATAATTTTTACATATCAATTATATTGTTCTATTTCTTTAGACATTAATCAAACAATATTTAAAAAATGAGACTGTAAACTATAGTATGCAGTATGTAAAAAACTGTTTTGTTTCAATTGATCGGTTACATTCAAATATATCGTATAAAACATTAAAATCAATAGATTACTAAGTATATGGTTCGAGTTAGCGATATATTATTGTCATTAAGTAGTGCCATAGAACGTTATCTAAAACGTATTTTGCAAACTATTGAACTGTTATCTTGATAAGTAGTTTAACATGATTGATTTTTCACTCTTATTTTATGGAAAATGTATTTATTACAAAACTTATTGCACCATTTATTGAACGTTAATAAAGTTATCCAGTCTAAATACAGAACTCACTGAAGTATATAAATCTTTACCATTGCACAGTTTACAGTCCAAGTACAAAACATGTGCAGGTAGAACTTGTTAAAACTGACTGTTATCTGACAGTAATTTTGTTGAGTACAATTTACAATTGTCTACGTGTATTATTTCACCGATGTAGATACGCGTGGTTAAGTCCTTTTGAAGGTAAAAAAAGTCTGCATTGAAAATGTGCATTTTGTCAATCTTTTGGACGACAATAATAGACTTTGTAGGAAAATAAGGTAAATATGTAAATATGTTTTGTAAAGAAAGATGACACTATTTTAAAAATCGGAGTGGCTATTGCCAAGTACTTGGTAATAGTCAAAACACTATTGCCACGTATTACGTTTTTGCTATTATGGAGATGTATGTCGCTGTTGGTATTAATAATTGTTTAACTTTGCATACTTTATATATCTTCGTAATTATTACTGTCCATTTTTTGTATTAATTGAGATAATTAACGAAATTGAGGGAGGACTATATTTTGTCATAGCACAGCCATAATGAAGGCGTACTAACACATTTTTCTTTTCTTTCAAGTAAAGTAGTGCACTAAAGTAGTACGCTGGACATCTTAACAACGTGGATTCGCAATTCGGATAATACTGTTCTGATAATATTAGGTCTCTGGAAGACTATCAACACTCCAGCAACATATAAATCCAAATATTTATAATTTTAACAAAAAGTGCATATATCTTAATTGATCTTGGAGCTTGGGGACCAGCATGGCATACCCCCCCCCCCAACCCACAGGCACTTGTTTCTTTCTATTATTGGGGCAAATAGTTGGCCTATACTCTAACTATTTGCCCCAATAATAGAAAGAAACAAGTGCCTGTGCCCCAACCGCCCCTCACACTTAACTATGTTTTATATGAGGCATTTGGGGTCGATCTTGTGACATGTATTGTTACATTGTCATATGCACAGTATGAGTAATGAATTTAATATGATCTTGACCCACTTAAATTTGATGCAAGAATTTTGTGGAAGCTTGAGATCAACATTAAACTCAAGAATTTTCTGCAGATTGTAATCGAAGTTTTTCTGACAAACCTAATGTCTGGCATTGCAAATTACTCTTTATATTTTGGCTGCAGTCAATTAGTCACTGGCCTCTCACCAAGGTGCCCTACGTTCGATTACCAGGCTTTTTATTTGGTATGCCATTAGTACTGAATGATAGCTGAATTGTGTGACTGTGTGAAGATATATTGCCATAGTACAGAGAGTAGAAATCAACTTTTTGTTAAATTTTTTTCTAAATGTATCAGAAAAGATCAAAGTTTCATTTATTTTCAGTGAAATTTTGTATTTACTGCTTGAAGACGATACAAATTTCAAATGGAAATTTTACATAAATTGATAGCTTCCATATTTCATCTCAAATGTTACGAATGCAAAGCTGAACTAAATTTCAATAGTATAGATGAACCTTCTATTTCATTTTTTTTTGTGTGTGTTCTTTTTTTCACACCCAGAGGTATATAGATGTATGAAAAATTAATGTAAATAAACCAAATTCCACAAATGAAAAAAAAATTGATCAATAAAGTCTTATTCATATATTACCTACAGGTAATTTGAGGATCTTATGACATAATTTGTGTTATGTAACAAAATCTGTATTCATCTTCCTAATTTGGATTCGATACAATTTTTTTTTTTAGTTTATGAGCAACTGACTTTAAATTTTATAACATTTTAGTACCAATATAGGGATCACAACTATAGACAGAAATGATATGCCAAATTATAGAGACAGGTTAAGTAACTTAAGTTACATCTACCTTACAGAGTGACATAAGCAAATTGTATTGATTAATAAACATGTTAATCCAATTACATGATTAGGGCACATGACCTACAGGTAATAAACTTGGCACTGTTCCATGTAGTATTTTAACCTGGACATTCAGAAGAAAAATAGTGAACTGCATGATTTTTAATCTAGATTTGCCCAATAGATTCACATCTGTACTTGTAAAGTTTGCCATTGCATCACATAAGTAGGGATACTACATTACTTATTTCAGTACTTTTGCCAAAAATACAATAGATATTGCAATACAAATCGAGTTATTTCGCAAAAGATAGAGATTGCTTTTCATATACATATGATGCATGATTCTTAAATTTTTAAGTATTAACCAGTATTAAGGATGTGCTAAGAGAACTTGTATTAAATGTTGCCATTCATTTATTCATAAGAGTTTGCTCTCAAGTTTCATGATTTCAAGAAAGAATTGACCATTTACAAATTCAGTTAAATTTTATAGTGAAATTGTCTCAAACCTGTTCCACTTAATGTTTTCATAGATTATAAATGTATTTTTTAGTTTCACATATCAAATCACACCTAATTAATCATTCATAGACAACATTATACAAAGAAATAGGAAAAATTTGCCTTTATAATTTCCAGTACCAATATTAATCCATACATGTGCATGTATATACCAAATGATTAAAATACTCATAGAAGAACATTTTTCTGCGTTTCTATATATTAGCAGTTTCATGAATATGTGTGTTTGTGTGTGTGTGTGGGGGGGGGGGGGACAGTCATAAGAAAAAAAAATAATTTTGAAAAAAAATAACATATACACAAAATGTTTTGATAGTACAGGAAACTGAAGAAGCTTGTGGTTTAACTTAAGCTTGGTCTGTAACATATATTAATATTTAATAATTTTATTGTTTTGTTTTTATTTTGAAAAAAATAACATATACACACAATGTTTTAATAGTACAGGAAACTGAAGAAGCCTGTGGTTTAACTTAAGCTTGGTTTGTAACATATATTGATAAAGACAAGCTCTTTACTCAGTGCAAATGATATATTTTTAAACAATGTTTACCAAAGTTATAATTTTTTTCAACTATTGATAAAATGTGTGAATTTAGACTGAAGTCCAAACGTAAGCTGTTTTTGAAGATAAAACTTAAATTTTATAAATTTCTTCAAAATTTTCTTCGATTTTATTATAAAATGACCTGAAATGAACATTTTCTCCTATTTCTATGTATCTTACTTAAATATTTCTCTTATCATAATAACAATAACAAAGTTAAGTCCACACTTAAGTCTTGTTTGCGATCTTAGGGCAAGTTTGTTAAATTATTATTGAAATTTTATCATTTATAACCCAATATCAATATAATAAATGAAAAAATATCTGTAATTCCAATTAAATGCTGTATGTGACTTTTTTTCCAATGACTTTTTTCTTATGACTTTTTCCTAGATTCTTAATTTGTATATATTTATTTATAAATTCAATTTTTTATCTTATACAATAATGTGTGTAAACAACTACCATGAATGCATCCCAATTTGCCGTTAAAACAGTTGAAAAAAATTACAAAAATATGAAGTGAATAATTCCTAAACAATAGCAATGAAGCAGTGTAGGAAAAACATTAAATATTTAATTCCTTTTCATTTTATAATTATGTTCCTGTTGTTTATTTGGAGTTTTAATTCTTATATGAACGTCATCAGTATTATGCAGTGTCTTAGCAAGCTAAAAGTTGTCTTCAGAATGCAGAACAAACACATTAATTAATGAAGTTGTTTTAAAAAGACCCTATACAATAGAACATCTGTGCAATGTGTTTGATTATTATATATTTTACAACACTTCTTATGATACTTGTAGTCATATTAGTTGTTGCATTGTGTCAACAAGGATTTGTCATGACTTATTATATATGACATGAGTAACTCATGTCAAAAGGCATGGTGTCTTTAAATACTGAGCTTGAAAATCCTACTGGCAAACCAGTAAAAATCATCATAATGGACAACAACAAGAAAATATTGATATATGGCCATAGTTTTATAAATCATCTTTATAGATAAATGCAGCAAAAACAGGTGAAAATCCATCTGAAATTTCAAGTAGAGATGATAGGGTTGAGTGGTGGAAGAACAACAGACTTACTTCGAAGAGCATGCAGAAATTCTTCATTCAAGAAGTACAGATATGTTTTTTTACAGACAGGGGGCAATGATATATCTCCTGATTCCAATGCCCATCAGATAGCAGAAGATATAAAACAATTGGCAAAGTTTTTTAAACAGAATGGGGCCAAAGTTGTAGTGGGCACACTTTTCCCAAGAAGAAAATTTAGAAAGCACCCAACTATGTCCATCAGTAAATATGACCAACAAAAAAAGCTGGTGAACAAAATTTTGGAAGAAATCTTAAGAGATGAAGACATTCTTGTATGGCAGCATCGACGATTTCCATCAAAGAATCATTTTCTTGATGGTGTACATCTGAATCCTGAAATTATCAAGTGGGACTTTATTGTTCTTTAGGTCTTGAAAATTGTATTCGAAGTCTCACTGATCAAAAGTAACAATTAGTTCTTCTAGTATAAATTCATTAGAGATCAAATGCTTACATGTAACCAAGACGAGAGATTTTATTCCTAGCAGAAATGTTACTCAATTGCTGAACAAAAAATCTGATACAAACATTTAAAAAAATTTAAGTCAATATTATATAGGAGATAACACATGAGCAATGCAATATAGAAAAAAGATATTGCTGAAGAATTTTTTTAAAAATGGTTTTAAACTGTGTTTTTTCCCATGACTCGCTTTAGAACAATAAAGCCAAGTTGGTTTAAAAATGCCCTAAATTTCCTTTTTTCTTCTTTATTTATTCATTTTTAAATTTGCTCTCTGATTCAGTTTTATTTATTTTTTTATTATTTTTTTAATTTTTTTTTATTGTTTACAATTTTCTAAGAATAAAAAAATTCTTGTTCTATTTCTACCTAAGGCTGTATATTCCTTTCATTTTTAAGATGGATATCTCACTGTAAAAAAAATTCACATTGTACTGTAATCAACTAATTTTTTGTTAAAAAAGCAAGAAATTTTACTACTGATATTGACAATATAGTTCATTTTTCATTACCACTAAATAACAACAGAATTTAGATAGCAACTATAATTAAGACAAGACCGTTGTATGAACAGTGAAGTTGAATGTCCCTTTCGATATTCATACGCGATGTTAGTGATCAGACTCGAGAAATTAGTACACATAACACAAGCTGATGTTTTATATTTCAAACAAAATTTAGCATTATAATTTGGTTTAATTGGGTTTCTTTACATTTCTTAACTCGTTTTAGTATCAAATATATACTATATAGATCATTTTAGCTGATATGTATTACTTGGCCGTACGGTTCGCAACACACGTAAAATAGTGCAAAGTTTGCGATTTAATTTCTTGCTTGAAACTTATTTTTTCTCCATGAAATTTTTTTCAATGTTTTTATCCTTTACCATTTTTGATTTCGAAGTCAGTTTGGCTATATAGACAACGATATTTTCCAAAAACGTATACGTGGCAATAGCCATTCCATTATTACCAAGTACTTGGCAATAGCCTCGGCCTTTAAAAATACTCAGTTTTAATTACTAACTCAGGTATGATGTTTACATCGTAATTTGTAGTTATATAACAAATACCTATAAAAACAGCCGAATGAAACAGCGAAACAAAACATACAATGATTATTATAAATGGAAATTAAAAAAAAGCTAAATGAGCCAGAAACATTGTAAACCAAAAATTATATGCTTCGGTTTGATTTGAATATCTTATTTTGTCTGTCACTGATAAACATTTAAAACACAGGTCGACGTCTATGTACATTCAACACAGAGCGACTAGACAATTCCGAATCATTGCAACGGTAAAGCAGGCTATTATAATAAATATATCAAATCTCTTAAAGCCGTAACCTAGTGCACTGACTGTTTGCTTTTAAAGAAAAAAAATAATCTAATTTGAAATTTTTAAATTTAAAGATGAAAAGTAAATAAATTATGACAATGATATGCTGAACATATTCAAAAAATCAAAGAAAAAAATTACGCAGACGGGTACTTGATGTACAAGCAAAATTATAACCAGTGTAAGAATGTGCCTATAAAAGGACAAGTTCACGTGGTATGTATGTATAATAAAGAGGCAGACAGCTTGTGTGTATATAGAGTAAATCACACACATAAATCACTATCGTAAGTTATGTTGAAGTTTTCTTAAAGTCATTGTCTAATCTTAAATACAATAAACATATAAACATATTATAACATTTTGTGATGATAAAATTAGTACAACTTAATTATAGTTAGTTTTTAGCTTACCTGACCGAAAGGTCATGTGAGCTTATGGCATGGCGTGGCGTGTGTATGTGCGTGCGTGTGTGCGTCGTTAAAACCTATTTTCGACTTCTGTAAAACTGCGACACAGATTTCAGTGATACTTGGACAGAAGCATATACGAGCTGGTGGTCATTTGTGATTTGTGCAGCTAAAGGCAATTTTCTTGCAAACATTAAGAGATAAATGAAATCAAAATATTGTTAGAATGTTCTGAATGGCAAAAATAAACAAGGTACCAAGTTTCTTAACTAAATGATAATCAATGTAGGAGTTGTTGCCCCTGAAATGTTATTTTTAGCTCAACTGACCGAAAGGTCATGTGAGCTTATGGCATGGCGCGGCATGTGTATGTGCTTGCTTGTGTGCGTGTGTACGTGCGCGCATCGTTAACACGTATTTTCGACTTCTCCTCTGAAACTGCTTGACAGATTTTAGTGATACTTGCAATTGGTCAGAAGCATGTATGAGCTGGTGCAATCCAGATTTGTTCATGGCGTTGCCATGGCTACCAAAACTATGTCACGGTGACCTAGTAATGCAAAAATCTTGAAAAATCTTCTTCTCCGAAACCGATAATGGGAGAAAAAAAAATCTGATGTTATATTTGGTTTCTCTAGGGTCTTAAGTCTATGTTCATTTCGTAAAATTAGGTAAAAAATTGGGTGACTCGTTTTTGCGTTTAATTAAAAAAAATTCGTAAAATGGCTTCGAATTGTTATAACTTGACTATTTGAACAGATAATGACATTGTGTTTTCAGTTTTGACTTTTCTTTTAATAACCTCTTAAATGGGGTCAAGGTCACAAATCAAGGTCATGATCTAATTTGTGGAGTTTTAGGCAGTTTTCTTGTAAAAACATAAACAGATATTTGAAATCAAAACATTGTTAAAATGTTAAGCATGACAATATTTAACAAGGTACCATTTTTAGTAACTATATGATAATTCATATAGGAGTTGATGCCCCTGAAATGTTATTTTTTGCTTATAAATACTAAAATTGTGCATAAGCTTGAAAACTATTATCTTATTGTATAGTCTATTATTATCTATACATGTATTGCATGTATATTAGAATATTGTAGGTATTAATATGATGATGATTTTGATATATGGTTCAAGGTCATACATTTAAAGATAAGGTCATAACTGTGTAAGTGTACTGAGATTGTTAATTTTCTTGAAAACAATTTTTTTTTTGTAAAGCAATGTATGTTAGAATATGTAGGTATTGATATGACAATCATTTTAATAGATGGTTCAAGGTCAAACATTCAAAGGTCAATGCCATAGCTGCATAAGAAGACTGAAATTGTATATTATCTTGAAAACAATTAACTTTTTTGTACAAAAATGTATATTAGAAAATTGTAGGTATTGATATTATGACCATTTTGATTTATTGTTCCAGGTCAATTATTCATTGCACTATAGTTAATACATGCATATTAGCTATTTATAAACGAAATGTGACTAGATTTTTCTGAATAATTATTGTGGCATTTCCAAACTTGAGGAATTTTGTAAAGTTTTTGTAATTTAGTTCTTTGCAAACGATTTTGGACATATTCCGAGCTGAACGTTAAGGTCCATGGGTCTCTTGTTTATAAATCTTTGAGTGAAAGAAACGTTATACCATTTTAAAGTCTGAAAGACTAAATTTGCATTTCGTCGATATTGAGACCTCTATGTCAACGAACTTTCATAAAGTCTTTGAGTACAATATTTTTAAGTTGACAATGAGTGATCTTAAAAATAACGAGTTACATTCTCTGTAGTATGTTCAAAACTATTTATTTAAAAGCATTTACTTCTTATTTCAATGCACAATGAGTTTTGTATTTTAAAGCATACGTTTACTTCTTATTTCAATGCACAATGAGTTTTGTATTTTAAAGCATACGTTTACTTCTTATTTTAATGCACAATGAGTTTTGTATTTGAAAGCATGTGTTTACTTGTAATTTCAATGCACAATGAGTTTTGTATTTGAAAGCATACGTTTACTTCTTATTTTAATGCACAATGAGTTTTGTATTTGAAAGCATGCGTTTACTTGTTATTTCAATGCACAATGAGTTTTGTATTTGAAAGCATATGTTTACTTCTTATTTTAATGCACAATAAGTTTTGTATTTGAAAGCATGCGTTTACTTGTTATTTCAATGCACAATGAGTTTTGTATTTTAAAGCATACGTTTACTTTTTATTTCAATGCACAATGAGTTTTGTATTTAAAAACATACGTTTTCTTGGTTTTTCAAAGCACAATGAGTGTCGTAAGTCCTATTAAAAAAAACCCTTGAATGTTCCAAATGTCCACAATATTTGATTAAATGGGGTTTTACTTCCCAGTCAAAAATATCTAATTTTTATCGAGACGTCACCAGCTTAAAGTAAAGTAGCAGAAATTTTTACCTTTGCAGTGCGCTTAGAACAAAGTTGCAGGGAGGATTCTTTAATGTGCCACGTCTGCTGTGACACGGGGCATTAGGTTTTAACGTCTCATCCAAAGGTCCCCAAGGCTGCTTTCATTTCTTAACACCGTGTGCTTGGAACTACTAATTTTTAAGTCTTGGTCAGACCCGGCCGGGGTTCGAGACCCCACATACGAAGCGAGCAGTCTACAAATTTGCTAAAGAAAGCTAGCCAATAGCTGGAAAATAAGGATCTTTTATCGTCGCCCAAAGTATCTATCATTGTCGCCTTAAGTACCTAAAACTGTAAGCTCAAAGCTTAAGTACCGTCCTATAAAACACAAACATACCAGCCAATGTCCAAAACACAATCCAAAAACAATAAAGTAAAACAGATGCAATTGAGCTGTATAACGTAACATTGTATTTTCTATTTTACTTTATTTTATTTTACCGAGGGTATCCATGACTCAGTAGATAGTACTTTGTGCTGTCAGAAAATAAAACATTTATCCAAATTTTCAGCCGTTTTAATTTTTGAAATTTATGTGAAACTAAGGTTTGTTTCCTCATGCGAAGCATTCCTTAGTTGGATTTGGATTCATATAATATTCGTACTTTAGACTTATTAATTTTCAACTGTTTAGCTTATGTTTTTATCCATCAACATTTTTGGCCCTTGGTGTCACTGATAAAGAATGATTTTCCGAAATGTGCACATATGTCACATCAAAATTGAACAGGTATTTGTGTTATATATTTTACCTTTATTTGCCAAAGTAAGGATTTAGGCGGTATTTTTAACTTCTTATTTTTTCGTATTGAAAACATACTAAAGAGGGTTTATTGAATCAAAATCACAAATTAGAAGTAAAAATAATAATACCCGTGTTTTACTTACAATTTACTTGAAGGTACGAAAAAATCAAATATGAGTTACCAGAATCCGAACTCAAAATCAATTAATACCATTACCTTGCAATATATCCATTCTTCTATTAATACACATCAAGAAATGCTAACTATTTACCGATTCAATTTTAAGTTACAGGTACTATGTTCCATGATTTACAAACGTACCATTAACCCTAATGAAAATAGACTTGCATCCATTGTTTGAACTAATATTCCACTGTAAGCTGTCAGTCATCTTATTTATTATACCAAAAAGTAAACAAGCAATCTTTATAAGTTGTACATAAAATAAAACTGTTTTTTTTTTTTTTTTTTTTTTTACTTTATTACAGAATATTTCACTAGGATATTCCTATGTAATGTTTTGAATTTGAAGACCGGGAAAATGGGACAAGTTGCCACACGGACACGGGGTAAGCAACTACTTTTCATTTAAAAAATTATATGTCCTTTTTTACCATAATTACGTATTGCCGGTTCAACAATAAGTTTGCACATAGAAATCACTAGTAAATAAGAAGCAAGACAAACAGAAGGTAAATTAAACTGGGAATGGGATTTGATTGGCCGAAAACGTCTAATGATGTAATGATTATTTTGATATGAATCCTAGGGATACATCTAGTCGCTTGTTATGAAATGTATTTAGTTATATGGATTATGACACAGTGACCGACTAGATTTAATTCTCCAATCAATCTGAAAATAAAATGATAAGCCAATCTGTTAACACGATCAATTAGCCTATTGAACACTCTTTAGAACATTTTTACAAGATTATGATTGTGTTTAGTAAAATCTATATAAAATATTATACCGGAAAAGGGTTTTTCAAATACATATATTTTCATTTGCCATTTGAAATTCCCATTTCTCCAAGCTTCAGAGCCGTTGCGTTCATATAGACTATGTCACTCCCTGTATGAATGCATATAAAATGCAATACACAATCTGGAATTACAATATCATAGGTAAACAAACACGCTGACAGAGTTAAAAAGCGCATTTACGAGATTTTACAAGAACGGCTTATTAACATAATGTATTTTTGAAAATATAAGAAATAAAATGATAATAATAATTTAAAAATCTGTAAATAAATGTGTTATTTGTAGACTATATTTTGGTCGAAAATAATTTTTTACGGTCTAAAATGCACGTAAACGTTCTTTGTGGCTGTTGTGTTTACTGGATTCCTCCCGATGTGCATGTGTTGTAGATGGAAATTTTAAAATTAAATGCATATTATTTTAAAAAAATATTTAACGGAATTAATTGAACTGTTTTAAAATGATGTTCATTGTCAATATGAATGTTCAATTATTAAGTATTTGAACTTGAATTTTTGTCCCAACAATGTGAAAATGATTTTGTAGTTTTATATTGTTTGTTTTAACTTTAGTATACCTTGCTGGTTCAGTGGATATTACCATAACTATTTAATTTTCTTTCTTTCATTTTGTAGACATCCCGACAACTACACTTTTGTTTAAAACATTCAATGGGACGGCTGAGAGGATTGATATGACTTGTAAAATATGTTCTGAGATCTATAAAGATCCCAAAATTTTACCATGTCTGGATACCTTCTGCATGAAATGCATACAAAAACTTTGCAACGAGTCAGCATCCAAGAAAGTAACTTGTCCAGTATGTAAAATGCAATTATTTCGACGAGAAAATAAACTCTGTAGATATGATACCAATATGTATTTTTTAAATCTTTTACAAGTTTTAAAAACAAGAGTTGATAAAAAGACACCATGTCACGTGTGCTTTGCACACGGGCGGCTGCAAAATAATGCAACGACAAAGTGTTTAGAATGCAGTGATTACTTGTGTTCTTTTTGTGCAAAATCCCATACATTGACCAAATATACAATATCTCACACGGTTGTGGCATTGGATGACTTACAGTGTGGGAAATATGATACTCATGTACGTCACATTCAGAAAATGTTGTGTCCATATCACACTAACGAAGAAATGTACTACTTTTGTCAGTCATGTTCAATGGCAGTCTGTAAAAAATGTGTGTTGGTCGACCACAAGGGTCATAACCATACTAGTCTAGCTGATTCTTGCATTTACAGCTTACAACAACTCATTTTGGAAGTTGATAAAAGATATGAAACACTACAAAGTGATTTGATCAAAGAACAATTGTTAAAGAAACATTTACAGGACAACAAGACAAAATTTATGAAAGAAATAACAGATATAGCAGACGATATTGTAGCAGCTGTTGTAAAAGAAAAAAATGAAGCATTGAACGAAGTTGAAAATAGTTTTGCATTGCCTATCAAAGACCGATTTAAAAAAATACAACAACTCATGCATGTAATCAGTATTATGGATAATAGCATAAGGTTTTGTAAAACCGTTTTGCATCATGGAAAAGAAATTGAGATTCTCTCCTTAGAGAAACATTTACGTCAACAATTGTTAAGACTGCAAAACTTTGATGCAACACCAGACGCAAAAAAGTTAAATACCGATCTTCCAATAACTTCTGTAACCCTAAAAGAACTAAAAAAGGACGAAGACGGTAAAATCGGGGTGTTTACATTAACATACACTGACGATTCAATTGGTGATTTAAATGTTGTTAGTGAAACTGCCTCCGACTGTTCAGTATTAACGAGTATCAAGTCAACACAAACAGAGTTTCCGAAGCAATTATCAACATTAGGTACAGGCACGCAGACAGAGTGCGATAAAAAATGTGATAAATCAACTCAGACGTATATAAAAGAAACACAGACAACAAGTAATGACGTTACAGACAATGTAGATTTTTCACGCTTGCCAGAAAAATATACAATATCCATACATTCTACTGATGATGCCAAAACACCTTATGCGGATGGTATATCTAAATATAACAACAAAACTTTCATCGTATATGATTATTTAAACAAAACACTGAAATCGTTTGATTTCAAGGGGAAATTTAAAACAAGTTACAAGCTGGACAAAATGGTTCCATCATACATTACCGCGTGTGGAAACACAATAGTCATCAGTGACAGATTAAAAGTTGTTTTTATGAGTAAAAATAAAACATGGCGACGTGATATCTCTGTGCAATCTAATCGAGAGTCAATTCCGTTGACATCTTTTGGAGAACGTTTTATTGTTGCTGGAAATGTCGACATCTCTAATTCTCTTCCGTTGACGGTTTTTACGGACAAGGGCGACTTTGTCAAAAGTATACACTTAGATAATGCTTTGCCAATACATCTTGCAGCGAACACAAATGGTCAAATTATTATGTCTGACTGGAAGAAAAACGCAATTCGAATTGTTGATCCTGAAGTTGGCACTGAAATTGCTTGTATTAAAGCTCCAAAAGAATCTGGCATTCGAAAATGGAATAAAGACCACGGAAAGGATTTAACGAGATGGAGACCCGGATCATTAGCAACTGACCTTAGAGATAACATCTATGTTTTAGACTATGACATAGGTGCGATACTTACACTTGATAAAGATGGAAAATTTGTGAAAGAAACTTTAACTTATACAAAAAGTATTGGAATCGGCAAACCAGGTTATCTGGCCTCGGACGCAAAACAAAGACTGTTTATCATTGGCAATCAAAGAGATGTTGCTCACGTGTTTAACATTCAAAAATTTTTGACCACAGAATAGTGGTATGTACTGTATTGTAATGCTCATCCTAGGCTTGTTTTCACATACGTTAACTTAATGACCACAAAACATTATCGTACAACTTATTTCCTTTTAAGACTTCTTTTTGGATCGTTGGTAACCTAGGAATTTAAAGCGAGACGTCTGTTCATCACATTGATTTTTAACAAGCATATTGTATTATTGTCATATGCAGAATTTTGAAGAAATACGTGTATTCAAGAATTGTCATTGTCATGTGTAGAATTTTTTAATGTTTCTTTTAGTAAGTATTCACTCCATTCTGCATCATGTGAAAGCGTCAGGGATGTTTTCTTTACTTTTACGCATGTTTACAACAAATATATGATGAATTACCACAAGCAAAAACGTAAAAAACCGACTTCCCAAATACGGCAGTTGTTGTATTAAAAACCCGAAAAAGAACCCTTAAGAAAAAGGTTTGGAGTTCAAAAAAGTGGTGATTTAACTGGTGTAAATAAGATATCTCCTATCGGTCGACTGTTCAGTCTTGATTATTATAAATCTTAAGGCCAAAATCATAACAGTGAAATCTTTTGATATCCAGAATATTATATTGCATTCAGCAAGTGTTTGAATGTGTCTTATTAAATGATGAGACAATTTTTGAAAGTTGAATGTAAACTATAAATCAAGATTTCCAATCCAGAGAACAATTAAAGGAAATAAAAACGTTGCACATGCTATTCAGTGTCAGTACTGATGTGTTTGGTGGAAAAACATTTCAGAAAATGTGTTCAGAGTTCAATATTACTTCCGAGTCCATGAAATCTATGGAAATCGATATTGACATCTCTTTAAACATAATTTTAAATTAGTGGAGAAAAACAAATCATTTATACTTAGGCGATGAAGCAAATAAAGTTTTCCTATAAAACATTCTTTCAACTATATCTCGCTGTTAGTTGAGGAAGTTGCACGGATCCAATACAAATGTATATATAATTTATTATTATTGTATACATTTTTTTTTTCGCTTAACCCATGTTCTTTATAGATTGCTTAGTTTGCGTGTACATATTTTGAAACTCAAATTGTTTAAATTAACTACCTTTATGGTAATATGTGGCTTTTTAATTAATTCTTATTTTGTTCTAGTTTTGTTTGTCAACAGTAAAACAGTTAATTAGTTCTTTGTTACACATTTATAAGCACTATTGTTACACACAAACAAGTTTCATTGAAAGAAAAAATGACCATATGCAAAAACCTGCAATATATTTGTTAAAGTATTAAAAGATGTTTATCATGTCAAACTGGTGAAGATTACTCATTAAGTGAAGGAGTTACCATGCCCATTTCAAGCAACCAATAATATAAGGGGAATAACTCTAAAATTTACCAATGTAGAGTTATGGTTCTTTAACTCTGCACTTTGTCTCATTGCAAGACGCATACGTACCAAGTTTGGTATCATTTGAAATGAAGATGACAAAGTCATCCTCCAGACAAGCAATTAGAAAAATAGGCAAAAATTTCAAACAGAATTTTATGTGAAGGGCAATAACTCTTTTAAAAATGACCATGATGCAAAAACCTGTGTTATATGTGTTAAAGTATTAAAAGATGTTTATCATGTCAAAATGTGGTGAAAATGAAGGAGTTATGCCTCTTACAAGAAAAAGTAATATAAGCGGAATAACTCTTAATAAAATGGGTCAAAGACTTACTTGGCCGGGTTGTTTCTTAAATTTCTTTTGAATGGATGTGAAGTGTGGAAGGAATTTTAAATAATCGCACAAAGCAAGGTCACAAGTGTGTGTGTTTTTTTTTTTTTTTTTTTTTTTTTTTTTTTTTTTTTTTTTTTTTTTTTTTTATACATTGGAATGGATTGGATGAAATGGACAGTACAGGATGACAACATTCCTCCAGGGACAAGTAGTGAACCTATCATACAGAATAAAATGGACATTAAATATAATCTTTCCAAATATATATATATATTCGCGAAACAATTAAGGAGGAGTTATTTAACAAAATAGGTACTCTTTTTTCAAACTCTGGAAAACAATGCCATGAAGCCAGGTGCACATTTTGATAATCTTTTGATATATACAGTACAAAGTAATTAGGTTTCAAAGTCTGGAAAAATGGGGAAAAAATTAGAAATATTTCCAAAAAGTCAGGTGCACATCTTCAATATTTATAGAAACATGCTGTGAAGTTTCAAGGCTTTTGATTGAAAACTCTTGGAGGAGTTGAGTTCACAAAGTAGGTACCCCCAGTTTAAATACTTGCTAAAAAGTGACCGAGTTTCAAAGTCTGGAAAAATGGGGAAAAAATCTTAAATTATTTCCATAAAGTCAGGTGCACATCTTTAATATGTATAAAAAAACATTCTGTGAAGTTTAAAGTTTTTTTGTTTTTTTTTGAAAACTGTAGGAGGAGTTTGAGTTCAAAAAGTAGGTACCCCTGTTCAAAAACTTGCTTAAAAGTGACTAAGTTTCAAAGTCTGGAAAAATGGGAAAAAAATCTTTCCATAAAGTCAGGTGCACATCTTCAATATATATATAAAAACATTCTGTAAAGTTTCAAGGTTTTTGGTTGAAAACTGTAGATGGAGTTGAGTTCACAAAGTTTGTACCCTGTTTTCCCCGCCCGCCCGACATTCAACATACTATAAACCGGATTTGCACTCTGTGCAACCTGGCCAAAAATACCCAAAGCAGAGTTATGGTTCTTTAACTCTTTACTTTGTCTCATTACAAGAACCATGCAAACCAAGTTTGGTGTTGCTTGAACTAAAGATGACAAAGTTATGCTCCGGAAAAGCAAACAGGAGACGCCGATGCCAAAAGTAACTTTTCAGGTGACACAAAAATGGTGTGTTCATGTTGGATATGGGGGTTGTTCTACTTTAATTGAATAAAGTAATTTGCACATATTCAGTATAATATAGAAACATTCTTTGCACAATTTCAAAACAACCAATACAATATCTTGGTTCCAATGGGAGCTAAGTACATGCTCTATTTACATGTGTTACGGGATTTCAATGTGTTTAACTAGATGAATTTTTCCAATAAAGAAATAATAACTTTTATCGAGTTCTTCATTATCTATATGATTCTGGTCCATTAAACACCTTACTGAACAATCATGTTTTAATAATGTTAGGACCAATTCTTCATCAAAATTATCTCATCATTAATTGTTGATAAATATATAACAAAAATACCTGTTAAATTTTGATGTGGCATATGTGCACATTTCGGAAAATCATTCTTCTAGGGGCAGAAAAGTTTGATAAATAAAAATATAAGCCAAAAAGTTAATAAAAATAATTAAATAACTAAATTTATTATATAATCTAGTCAATAATCCATGTAATACGGTGTCGCATGAGAAATGTAAGCCCTATGAGAACTGCAGGTTCCGTTTCCGGTTTCCGGTAAAACTTGCATTTCTCATGGAAGGGGATATGAGATTTACAAGTCCATGAGATTCACAAGTCTTCAACATTTTCGCTAACAGAGGAAGTAATTCAGCAATATATATATAATAAAACGTATGGATCAAGAAACTACGTTACAAGTATCTTACAAAAACGTGTGTACATCTTGGCTTTATGACATTATTTACGTACTGTACGTCTGTAGCGAAATACACCGGGACTTTAAGTTTTCCAATTTTCTTAAATTTTTTTTCTAAATATAAATATATATTAAATTGATGACTTGTAATCAAAATCTATTTGAATCATTTTCTAAAATTTCATTCCTATTAGCTGTAAACAAACAGAATCCTCTAACGTGTTGGTCACATATAACATTTATAATTATTAGCTTGGAGTATGTGCACTGATAAACACACTTGAATGTATAAAAAATTTGCATTGATTGTCCGTCATAAATATCCAAATGTATTTTTAATGGTGTTATTTCTTCCTTACAAAGTCACAAATGACAATTTTTTTTAAAAATTCTGTTTAATTTATCGTATTTAACAGTTTTATAAATTGTGTTTACACCATACGTTTTTTAATGATGTTACAATGTTCTAAAATTAGATCCTGCAGGTCTACATCTGGCTGAGAAATTACTGCTATTTCTATATTTATTTGAGCTTTTGTCATTGAACCAAACATAACATTGTTCATTAGTAACAACATTAAAAATAAGAAGATCAGCACCGTTTGAATTTTTTCCTAGAAAAAATTAATTCAGCTTTAAGAAGCAAAGCATGTGATTGACTATATAAGAAGGTACGTACCAAGATTTGACATGTGACATAGGTTTACTATCCCAGCATTTAAAATTTATTCCATTTGGTTGGATGAGTGCTGTTTTATGTTGACTCAGCAAGATTTCAGATATTTTCTTATTGATCTCAGGAATAATGTAAACTCAAGATCATACTGTACAAGATATTGTGCAAGTTTTTATTGGGGTGCTTAATTTATAAGTGGACACATGTACATTCTTATTTAGAAAATAGATAGATTCCATCCCTCATTATTAATCTGACATTTTCCAATTCTGGAAATATGGAACATAAAGGGCCTGTAAACTTGTCCAAAAATATCCAAAAATACAATTTCATATTCTGAAGATGTGAAATATTTTCTTTAAACAGAAAAACCTAATTTGTACCACACATTTATTAGAAGATACCACATGGTACAGTTGTGAGCCTTAGCAACCATTAAAACCACATAGCCAATCATACAAACAAGAAGACCACAGACTTCTGATAGAAGAGCTTTGGGTTTGTCCCCAAGTAAGACTGCAGTTAGCCTCTAGTGTTTTGTGAGAATATTCTCTAGGTGAATGACAACATGCCTCGATAAAAGTGGAAGAATTTGACTGGGGCATAAAACACCATTTTATGATGGAGGTCAATTCTGAGATGTTGGAGGAATTCAGAGTACCAGAGAAGACTATATCCACCTTATTTAATAGTGACAAATTTTATCACAACAGGAACTGCCTCGGTGTAATTCAAATCTTAGCAATAAGAGTTACATCTGTTATTTAGTGCTTTAAACCACTGAGCTAGCAGTGACAATGTCTCAATACAATAAATTCAGCCAAATCACAAAATGATTTCATTTTAAAAGCCATCTGAAGTTTTGTAAGAATCATTATATGTCACAGATAATGTATTATTATTAACGTGACAGTTAAATATATAATGGAGTGGAATAATGATGTTTAATGTCCAAATCAAGATTCTAACAATTATATCAATCAATTCAGTTCTGGGGTGGAAGAAGGAAACTAAAGTCCCAAGACTTTTGGCAAGATAACTAACGAACTTTTCACACAAGAATCTGCAAAGTGGGAATCTAACCTAGGTGGAGAAAGGTGCTGTGACCCTTAAGCTGCATTTTACACCACCTGGACACCAAGGCCCCTGGTTTCAATTCAGTCTGCAGATAGGACACTTAAATGCATAATGACATAAAATGCAGTTTGTACATAGCTCTTTACAATCTGAATAAAACTGGTAACTTAATTTGGGTTGTTAATAAACATATTGACACTAGGCCCCTGGATTAGGTACTCACTGACAGTGATTATGTGCCACTGTTTATTTTGTACATGAACAAGCACTTACAAAGGCACCAGTACCAGCCAAACCACACTAAAAATAAATTTCATAGAATTATAGTGCCACCTTGTCAAATTTTTCAAAAATTAAATTCTTTTGACATCTTCAACAAAGCTTATTTATGAATCAAATTACTTTTTGATTACTGAAAATAATCTACAATAAAAAATCAAACTATTACAGCTTAAATATAAGAAGATGACAAAACTTGAGACATGTAAATCATCTTTTCCCCACATCTTAAAAAATAAAAGAATTCAATTGATTTTTTCTCATTTTTAACATTCATTTATTTTTTATTAAACATATCAAGCAAGTGCAAATTAAGTGGCTGCTGGATGAAGAAAATACAAAAAAAGATTAATTAAACTTTTTCAATATCCCTTTATATATTTTTTTTCTGTCAAAATAAATTTAATTTCAAAATGTATTGGTTGTCATAAGTGTTTGACCCAGGCTAGATTAATAATAATAATAATAATATAAATAGTAATTACCAAAGAATGAAAACAATGAAGGGAGACAGTGTATATATATATATATATATATATATATATATATATATATATATATATATATATATATATATATATCAAGGTGACTTAATGGGATTTTACCAGGCACACACAGAATAAACATCCATTAACTGGTGAGATATGGTTTCTTACATTTGTGTATACCAGAAGGTGTGATATATGTATGGATGGATTTACAGGTTGTCATATGATAAATAGTACAATCAGTTATTCAAGGTGAATTCTTGTCCAACAAATACCAATATAGAACATGAATGTATATAAGTGATAAGACTTTGATAATTATTATCATTATGGCTCTATATTTGCGGATTTGCAGTTGATAAATAAATAATTAATTATGCAATAAATAAATTAATTATGCTATTGAAGACAATCATGTCTGCATTCATTGTGACACTGATTAAACCCTTTTTTCGATTATATATATTTTTTTGTCTGATTGTTTTTTTAAATTGATTTTAGAGTTATTTCTAAAACTTTATTTTAGAAAAGGAAAGGTCAGTTGTCTGGGTTACTACACAGACATTAATACCATTATTATAGATTTTTTTTTTCAGTCTAATAATTCTCATCATAATACAAATTATACAACAGACACACACAATGATATCCTCTGATTTGAGAAGTTCTAACACTATTTTTTCATAAATAAGTAATCAGTTCGTAAGATATTTATGTTTTGTTACTTCTTGATAGTTTTGATACTTTTGCAAAAAAAAAAAAAAAAAAAAAAAACAAATGATGACTTGATGAATTCTTACACAGGTTTGAATTCACTTGTCTGCCTTATATAGGTATACCAAATTAATGCAAGTCTCTGAAGTATTTATTGATTTTGCTGGTATTGGCAGTTTAATTGAAATAACCGACTGACAAATTTTATAATATTTTGTCCTGTTTCTTTTTTTTTTTAGAATTCTGGTTTGGTTTGGTAACTAATACACAAACATTGACATTCATGACGGGCTTGATTTACTTGTTAAAACAAGGTTTCCATTTCATGGTTTGAATTGCTGGTAGCAAATTTTTCCAACCAACACTAATTAATTATTTTTAAAAATTACCAAATATGCCTTACTTCAAAAGTCATATTTCATGGACATATTTACTTCAATATTGTTCTGCTTGCATTTATTTACAAAATTGAGGTTTTTTTAAATTAAAAGGATGTTTTTTTAAAATTTTTTTTTTCATGGTATCAAATGGCTATCTGTTACCTACCATCACAAACAATATCATGCGTTATACGATGTCATAGTGTCTACCCGTCACTTACAAACAAGAATCATAGAGTCTGTTTCTTACTATCGAGTATATTGACATACAATGGAGTAACTGGGTTGTCATAGTGTCTATCTGTCACCTACCATTACATACAATAGTACTGTGATGTCATAGTGTCTGTCACTTATAATGAAGTACCTTAACATTCAGTGGAGTATTGTGATGTCAGTGTTGATCAGTCATTTTTTAATTGGTTAAAAAGAGATACAAGTGATTGGTTGGTTGTAATGTTAAGGTTGTACCAGCAAATTTTTAGCTATTCACAATGAGAGCAAGTAGTAGGTGACATTATATCGGAAGATTGGTGAGAGATTATGATTATAACACTTTATGTCACCACACCTGATGGTAGTCTGTTGTGTCAATTGATCTAATGGTGGGTGACAGACAGACTATAAATATATATATATATATATATATATATATATATATATATATATATATATATATATATATATATATTCATTTTATGTCAGTATACTAGTACCTTAAAGTATTTGACAGACTGACAATATGTCATTTTAATATATCACTTTACCAGAAGATTATGGTGGTAGACACATGGTCATTGCAACATGTTATTACTTCACTCTTTCTCACTATACCTAATGGTAAGTGACACATTGTCATTGCAACATGTTATTACTTCACTCTTTCTCACTATAATTAATGTTGGGTAACACATTGTCATTGCAACATGTTATTACTTCACTCTTTGTTACTATGCCTAATTTTGGGTGACATATTGTCATTGCAACATCTTATTTCCTCACTCTTTGTCACTATACCTAATGTTGGGTAACAGTCATTGTCATTGCAACTTGTTATTACTTCACTCTTTGTCACTATATCTAATGGTGGGTGACACATTGTCATTGTGAAATGTTATAACTTCACTCTTTGTCACTATACCTAATGTTGGGTGACACATTGTCATTGTGACATGTTATTACTTCACTTTTTGTCACTATACCTAATGTTGGGTGACACATTGTCATTGCAACTTGTTATTACTTCACTCTTTGTCACTATATCTAATGGTGGGTGACACATTGTCATTGTGAAATGTTATTTCCTTACTCTTTGTCACTATACCTAAGGTTGGGTAACACATTGTCATTGCAACATGTTATTACTTCACTCTTTGTCACTATACCTAATGTTTCATAACACATTGTCATTGCAACATGTTAATACTTCACTCTTTGTCACCATACCTAATGGTAGGTGACACATTGTCATTGCAACATGTTAATACTTCACTCTTTGTCACCATACCTAATGGTAGGTGACACATTGTCATTGCAACATGTTATTACTTCACTCTTTGTCACTATACCTAATGGTAAATGACTAATTGTCATAGCAACATGTTGTTACTTCACTCTTTGTCACTATACCTAATGTTGGGTGACACACTGCCATTGCAACATGTTATTACTTCACTCTTTCTCACTATAATTAATGTTGGGTAACACATTGTCATTGCAACATGTTATTACTTAACTCTTTGTCACTAAACTCATGTTGGGTAACAGTCATTGTCATTGCAACATGTTATAACTTCACTCTTTGTCACTATACCTAATATTGGGTAACAGTCATTGTTATTGCAACATGTTATTACCTCACTCTTTGTCACTATACCTAAGGTTGGGTAACACATTGTCATTGCAACATGTTATTACTTCACTCTTTGTCACTATACCTAATGTTGCATAACACATTGTCATCGAACATGTTAATACTTCACTCTTTGTCACTATTCCTAATGGTAGGTGACACATTGTCATTGCAACATGTTATTACTTCACTCTTTGTCACTATATCTAATGGTGGGTGACACATTGTCATTGTGAAATCTTATAACTTCACTATTTGTCACTATACCCAATGTTGGGTATCAGTCATTGTTAATGCAACATGTTATTTCCTCACTCTTTGTCACTATACCTAAGGTTGGGTAACACATTGTCATTGCAACATGTTATTACTTCACTCTTTGTCACTATACCTAATGTTGCATAACACATTGTCATTGCAACATATTTATACTTCACTATTTGTCACCATACCTAATGGTAGGTGACACATTGTCATTGCAACATGTTGTTACTTCACTCTTTGTCACTATATCTAATGGTGGTAGACACATTGTCATTGCAACATGTTATTACTTCACTCTTTCTCACTATACCTAATGGTGGGTGACACATTGTCATTGTTACATATTATTTCCTCAATCTTTGTCACTATACCTAATGGTAGGTGACACAATGTCATTGTGACATGTTATTTCTTCACTATGTCACTATACCTAATGTTGCATAACACATTGTCATTGCAACATGTTAATACTTCACTCTTTGTCACTATACCTAATGTTGGGTGACAAATTGTCATTGCAACATGTTATAACTTCACTATTTGTCACTATACCTAATATTGGGTAAAAGTCATTGTTATTGCAACATGTTATTTCCTCACTCTTTGTCACTTTACCTAAGGTTGGGTAACACATTGTCATTGCAACATGTTATTACTTCACTCTTTGTCACTATACCTAATGTTGCATAACACATTGTCATTGCAACATGTTAATACTTCACTCTATGTCACCATACCTAATGGTAGGTGACACATTGTCATTGTAACATGTTATACCTTCACTCTTTGTCACTATATCTAATGGTGGTAGACACATTGTCATTGCAACATGTTATTACTTCACTCTTTCTCACTATACCTAATGGTGGGTGACACATTGTCATTGCAACATATTATTTCCTCAATCTTTGTCACTATACGTTTGATAGGTGACACAATGTCATTGTGACATGTTATTTCTTCACTCTTTGTCACTATACCTTATGTTGGGTAACAGTCATTGTCATTGCAACTTGTTATTACTTCACTCTTTGTCACTATATCTAATGGTGGTAGACACATTGTCATTGTGAAATGTTATAACTTCACTCTTTGTCACTATACCCAATGTTTGGTAACAGTCATTGTTATTTCCTTACTCTTTGTCACTATACCTAAGGTTGGGTAACACACTGTCATTGCAACATGTTATTACTTCACTCTTTGTCACTATATCTAATGGTGGTAGACACATTGTCATTGCAACATGTTATTACTTCACTCTTTCTCACTATACCTAATGGTGGGTGACACATTTTCATTGCAACATATTATTTCCTCAATATTTGTCACTATACCTTATGGTAGGTGACACAATGTCATTGTGACATGTTAATTCTTCACTATGTCACTATACCTAATGTTGCATAACACATTGTCATTGCAACATGTTAATACTTCACTCTTTGTCACCATACCTAATGGTAAGTGACACATTGTCATTGCAACATGTTATTACTTTACTCTTTGTCACTATATCTAATGGTGGGTTGCAACATGTTATTACTTCACTCATTGTCACTATACCTAATGGTGGGTGACATATTGTCATTGCAACATGTTATGTCTTCACTGTTTGTCACTATACCTGAGAGATTGTCATTGTGACATCTTATTACTCCTCCCTTTGTCACTTTTTCTGATAGTGGTTGACCAAAAAAAAAACCTTTTAATCACAAGACCCCACTACTTGTCAGTGTCATATGAAAGTAAGTGACAGATTGTCAATATGCCATCACAGTATATCACTATACCTGAATATTATGACACTACAACATCATATTACTTCACTCTATGTTACTTTACCATAAGTTGGGTGACATTTAGACACTGTGGCATCACAATACTCCCATTCTTTGTGACTATACCCGATGGCAGGTAAAAAAGAGACACTATGACATAATTACAGCCTGTCAGTTTCTATCTATCCTAATAGTAGGTGACAAATAGAAACTATGACATTGTGGTGCTCTACTCTGTCACTATACCCAATAGTGTTTGATAGTCATCATTATATCATTTTACTCCATTTTTTGTCACTATGATATCATGGTACTCCATTATGGCTCTATGATATATGGTGTTAGACAGATGGAGACTGTGACATAATAATACTGCATTTTATGTCACTATACTTTTTGGAGGGTGACAAATTTATTCAGCATTAACAATAAATTATTTGGTCATTTTACAATTTGTTTGAGTACTAATTTCCTTCTTCATTATTTGTCCAGTATCTTTTTGAAAATTCATACATAAATAAATTGGATAATGATCTTGTAAGTGGTTCTATTATATCATAATATTTCCAGCATGTTTTAAAGAAATAAATATTAACATGTTTTCTTTTTTTATATTTTGAATGTGTTTTCAGTGTACTGTGTTTTTTTCTTGAAATATTTTTTTTATTCTAGTGAGTAAAAACTTTGTAACTGTTTGACAAAGAACAAGTTCTCAATCTTTCTTGAATAAATTTTCTTTTATTATTGAATCATTCTTATATAACTTACAAATCTTATCACTGCTTCAAGATCATGTCAATATTGCACATAATCTGATAAAACAAAGATGGCCTACAAATGTTTGTCTTTTTCCTTTGCTGTTGATATTAAAAAACAACACATGGCATAATGTTATATAGGTTTTTAGCAGGTTACACATCCCATATTTCGTACTGTCAAAGATTTATATAACCTGAGCCATAGGGTACAGCCTATCTGATATCATACTGTGATAATGGTTCAAATATGTTACATTGTACTTTTTCTATATAATGTTTATGCAATTTTTTAAAAAATTATATATAGACAAGATAGATAAAAACAATAAAAAGAATAATGTTTGACAAATGAATTAAAAATTCTCATCCAACAATCCTTATCAATGTAACACAGAAACAGTCTACATGTGTGCAGTTTTATAAATCCAACCTGCATTGCTTTCCGGTAAAAATAAATACTGTAAATCAGGAAATTTGGCCATTAGAAATGTCAGCCAGGAAACAATGTTGATCTATTTGGCCATTAGAAATGTCAGCCAGGCCACATAATTGACCATAGTGGATATTTTCAGTAGAAAAACAGTAAAAGCCATAAAAACACATCTATTTGGCCATTAGAAATGTCAGCCAGGCCACATATGTGACCTAAGTGGAGTTTTTAGAAGAAAAGCTGTAAATCCAGTTAAAACGCATCTATTTAGCCATGAGATTTGTCAGCCAGGCTGCAATGTTGACCATAGTGGGAATTTTTAACAAAAATTTAGCAAAAGCCATTAAAATTCATCTACATAGCCATTAGAAATGTTAGCCAGGCCACATAAGTGACCGTAGTGGGAATTTTTAGCAGAAAAACAGTAAAGGCCATAAAAACGCATCTATTTGGCCATTAGAAATGTCAGCCAGGCCACATAAATGACTGTAGTTGGAATTTTTAGCAGAAAAACAGTAAAAGCCATAAAAACGCATCTATTTGGCCATTAGAAGTGTCAGCCAGGCCACATATGTGACCTAAGTGGAGTTTTTTAGAAGAAAATCAGTAAAAGCCATAAAAACACATCTATTTGGCCATTAGAAATGTCAGCCAGGCCACATAATTGACCAAAGTGGATATTTTTAGTAGAAAAACAGTAAAAGCCATAAAAAACACATCTATTTGGCCATTAGAAATGTCAGCCAAGCCACATATGTGACCTAAGTGGAGTGTTTTAGAAGAAAAGCTGTAAATCCAATTAAAACGCATCTATTTAGCCATGAGATTTGTCAGCCAGGCTGCAATGTTGACCATAGTTGGAATTTTTAACAAAAATTTAGTAAAAGCCATTAAAATTCATCTATATAGCCATTAGAAATGTCAACCAGGCCACATAAGTGACCGTAGTGGGAATTTTTAGCAGAAAAACAGTAAAGGCCATAAAAACGCATCTATTTGGCCATTAGAAATGTCAGCCAGGCCACATAAGTGACTGTAGTGGGAATTTTTAGCAGAAAAACAGTAAGGGCCATAAAAAGGCATCTATTTGGCCATTAGAAATGTCAGCCAGGACACAATGTTGATCTATTTGGCCATTAGAAATGTCAGCCAGGCCACATAATTGACCATAGTGGATATTTTTAGTAGAAAAACAGTAAAAGCCATAATAACACATCTATTTGGCCATTAGAAATGTCAGCCAAGCCACATATGTGACCTAAGTGGAGTTTTTTAGAAGAAAAGCTGTAAATCCAATTAAAACGCATCTATTTAGCCATTACATTTGTCAGCCAGGCTGCAATGTTGACCATAGTGGGAATTTTTAACAAAAATTTAGTAAAAGCCATTAAAATTCATCTATATAGCCATTAGAAATGTCAGCCAGGCCACATAAGTGACCGTTGTGGGAATTTTTAGCAGAAAAACAGTAAAGGCCATAAAAACGCATCTATTTGGCCATTAGAAATGTCAGCCAGGCCACATAAGTGACTGTAGTGGGAATTTTTAGCAGAAAAACAGTAAGGGCCATAAAAAGGCATCTATTTGGCCATTAGAAATGTCAGCCAGGCCACATATGTGACCTAAGGGGAGTTTTTTAGAAGAAAAGCTGGAACTCCAATTAAAACGCATCTATTTAGCCATTACATTTGTCAGCCAGGCCACATAAGTGACCATAGTGGATATTTTTAGTAGAAAAACAGTAAAAGCCATAAAAAACACATCTATTTGGCCATTAGAAATGTCAGCCAGGCCACATATGTGACCTAAGTGGAGTTTTTTAGAAGAAAAGCTGTAAATCCAATTAAAACGCATCTATTTAGCCATGAGATTTGTCAGCCAGGCTGCAATGTTGACCATAGTGGGAATTTTTAACAAAAATATAGTAAAAGCCATAAAAATTCATCTATGTAGCCATTAGAAATGTCAGCCAGGCCACATAAGTGACCGTAGTGGGAATTTTTAGTAGAAAAACAGTAAAGGCCATAAAAACGCATCTATTCGGCCATTAGAAATGTCAGCCAGGATACAATGTTTTTTAAAAGAAAAGCTCTAACTCCAATTACAACGCATCTATTTAGCCATGAGATTTGTCAGCCAGGCTGCAATGTTGACCATAGTGGGAATTTTTAACAAAAATATAGTAAAAGGCATAAAAATTCATCTATCTAGTCATTAGAAATGTCAGCAAGGCCACATAAGTGACCATAGTGGGTATTTTTAGTAGAAAAACAGTGAAAGCCATAAAAACACTTCTATTTGGCCATTAGAAATGTCAGCCAGGCCAAATATGTGATCTTAGTGGAGTTTTTTAGCAGAAAAGCTGTAAATCCCATTAAAACGCATCTACAAAATCCATTAGAATTGTCAGCCAGGCTGCATTGTTGACCATAGTGGTAATTTTTAACAGAAAAACAGTAAAAGCCATTAACACGCATCTATTTGGCCATTAGAAATGTCAGTCAGGCCACATAAGTGACCATAGTGGATATTTTAAACAGAAAAACAGTAAAAGCCATAAAAACTCATCTATTTGGCCATTAGAAATGTCAGCCAGGCCACATATGTGACCTAAGTGGAGTTTTTTAGAAGAAAAGCTGTAACTCCAATTAAAACGCATCTATTTATCCATTCGATTTGTCAGCCAGGCTGCAATGTTGACCATAGTGAGGATTTTTGAAAGAAAAAAAAGTAAAAGCCATTGAAATTCATCTATTTAGTCATTAGAAATGTCAGCCGAGCCACAATCTTGACTGTGGGGGGAATTGTGGCAGAAAAACGGTAAAAGCCATTAAAATTCATCTATCTAGCCATTAGATTTGTCAGCCAGGCTGCAATGTTGACCATAGTGAGGATTTTTGAAAGAAGAAAAAAGAAAAATGTAAAAGCCATTAAAATGCATCTATTTAGTCATTAGAAATGTCAGCCGATCCACAATCTTGACTGTGGAAGGAACTTTTGGCAGAAAAATGGTAAAAGCCATTAAAATTCATCTATCTATCCATTAGAAATATCAGCCAGGCCACATAAGTGACCTTAGTGGAGTTTTTTAGAAGAAAAGCTGTAAATCCCATTAAAACGCATCTACAAAATCCACTAGAATTGTTGGCCAGGCTGCAATGTTGACCGTAGTGGGAATTTTTAACAGAAAAACAGTAAAAGCCATTAAAACGCATCTATTTGGCCATTGGAAATGTCAGCCAGGACACAATGTTGATCTTAGGGGGAATTTTAGCAGAAAAACAATTAATCCAATTAAAACACAAAAACATAAAATCTCTTCCATGCACCAGTGTAAGTGAGAAATTAAAAAAAAAGAAAAAGAAAAAAAGAAAAAGAAAAAAAAGAAAAAGAATGGCCTCATTGGGATTTGAACCCTCGACCCTTCGGTTGCTAGAATTGAAAATGAAAAAGGTCGAAAAAAGTGACTTGTACTTTACAGATTTTCATGAAAATTGTCAAACATGTTTCTTCACATAAGAAAATGATGTTTGGAAAAAGAATTCACCTAAATTTATTCATTATTGTAATTTTGGTAAAAAAAAGTACTAGTATTTACATGTATAAAAAATAAACGCAAAAACCCGTCAACTATGTAGGATCTACATTTGGTAGCTATGGCAACCAAAAACACAAATCTGAAAGGCAATGTTCTATAGATGCTTTTGACCAAGTTTGAACAAAAAGTGACCAGAAGTTTGTGAGAAGATGTTGTTTGAAGCAATTATTGACTGACGGATAGATGGACGGACGATGGAGGGTCTGCCTCAGGTGAGCTAAAAATCATGTCCAATGTAAAATTTTAGAAAAGTTGTTATTTATAGATGGTGGATGACACTGTGAATAGTGCTTCCTGGACAATACTTAATTGTGACAAAATCTTTACACATATCCAATGTTTTTTAATTAAAATGATGCTTTTTTTAAATGTATGAATGAGAAAAATTTATTGAAAATTTCAAAAAAATAAAAATGAAATAAAATATGATAACATAAAAAAAGAATTTTGTTCATTTTGATAAATGGATTATTAATAACTAATAGTGAAATTTGTACATGATGGCTTTCCAGAAATCTTACAATCCTATATTGGGGATATTTTCTTATTACCTTGCAAAAAAAACTTTTTCGTCTTTGCTTTGAAATATTTTCAAATATTTTCTTTTCTTTCTTGCTGCTTTTGATGAATTATCCGTAAGTTCATCAGGATATATCCTATAGTTGAGGATATAAAGCTGACAATCTGTTAGTACTTCAATATTCTTGCATCACCAACATTTTCATACACCTCTCAATAATTTAAGAGTTTTCATTGGCTATTGTTTTTAAATAACAGAATAAACTTACCAATTCAGAGATGTATTTTTTTACATGACTAATATACAAAAAAAACTTTTGTATTTGTAAAGCAATTGTGTGACATCCTAAATTCTACCCATGTTGTCTGTTAGGTAGGAAAAATGTGTTAGAATTTGAAGCAATGCAACAAATTTTTTGAAAGTGACACCCAAAATACCTGACTGTGAAATTCAAAATATATTGGCATATCTACAGTATCCTCAATTGTATTTATAGATATTGTTATTATGAATTAGATTGAAAAAAAGGAAGAAAAAAAAACCATTGTGATTTATATTCACAGTATTTAAAAAAAAAAGATTAAATTTTAATCATACATTGTTTATAGAATAAAGTTTCAGGAATAAAAATTTCATTGTCAGCCAAGTGTTAATTAGTTATAACAATTTAAGAGATGAGTGTACTTACTAATGTTTTGAAATGTTAAAATTAATTTAAATTATTCTCCATGACTGAATCAATTATTGAGTAATATAAACAAAATCTAATTTTTTTTTTTTTCAAAATTGATAAAAAAAAACCAAAAAAAAAACAACAAAACAAATCCATTACTTGTCATCCCTGCTCCCCTTGAAGTAGGTATTGATTGTTTCAACATTCAAAATTTAAGAAAATAACAATAATTAATAAACAATGTGCTCATAAATCAAATCACACAATCCTAATTGTAAAATTGATTATCTGCATGTTTTTTTTTTAATGTTTGCTCATTTTTCCCAACCCTATGATATCATCAGAATATAAATGTCAGTATATTTCTCAATGGAAATGAAACAACTATATTTGTATCAGTATAAGGACTAAAATCAGCATCCCTGTTTGTGGGTATTTCAACAATTAAATGAAAATTGGATGTTAAAAAAAAGATATAAAAAAGGATTAAACATTCACTTATGCCAATAAGCAAGTATCTATCAATACAACTTTTCAATCTGCTTGTAAATAAATAGGTGTCATATCCAGATTTATAGTGCACAGGTACATGTGCATATCCTGTTCAGACACATTATAATGACTCTTGGTTGACCAGTCCTTGCTCTATTATGTCCTCTTACACTGAGCTTTAAGCTGAGAAATAAAGTTGTAAACCAAACTATTAAAATTATATAGGAATTACACTCAAGAAGAATGTTTAAGATGTTTTAATCTGAATTAATAGCAAGTAAATCAGGGCAAAACAAGTGAGCATTTACGGTAACTAAGGCTTCCATTTTTACAGAAAATTGTAAATCTTTACAGGATTGGCATTAAACAAAATGATGCCATTTATATGATCGATGCGTAAAATGTGTTGATTTTTGTTAGTGCACCAAGCATAAATGTTGCTCTTTGAATGGCCTTCTGCACATGACACATGCTTTAAAAATAAACAAGTGCTCGGTTGGTGTAAAAATCATGGGTAAATTAAAGTACCAAAGTCAATTTACCATAAATATCACAATATAATTTATTTGTTTATAACAGAGCATTTGCATTAACTAATATATAAGTTTATCGATGTCAAAATGACACAACCGTTTACATGTGTGTAGCGGTCTGGGTAGCTCAGTGGTAGAGCACTCGCCTATAGTGCGGGAGGTCCCGGGTACGATCCCCGGTCCGACCCTGCATTTTTCTCCTTCCTGTTACAGTTTGGTGGCCAGTGTGGCCCTCGGAAGTGATGGACTGACATATATTCGGCCGTATAAAGTCCATCTGAGGGAATTTGGGGTGAGATTTCCCATAGGATCATGGGAAACTCAAGAATAACAGGGGAGGAATGTAGCGGTCTGGGTAGCTCAGTGGTAGAGCACTCGCCTATAGTGCGGGAGGTCCCGGATTCGATCCCCGGTCCGACCCTGCATTTTTTCTCCCTCTTGTTACATGTGTAAATGTGGAAGCATGAATGGTTACACTAATGAAAATAGAAAAAAATAATGAAATCTGATATTAACAAACATATATATATCTTGATTTTAAAAATCAGTGATAACTTGACACTTTGTAGTTGGGGCAATAATCATTTATGATACGACCTCAGTGAATTTCAAAAGTCTGTGCATTGTCTCCCATTTGATACGTTTAACCTATATTTGATATTCATTAGATATGCATTGCAAAATAATAATATACATAGCAAAAATTTACTTATTTCTGAGACAGTAAACTGCACTGGCATCATAGTCGAACAAAAGCTCCTTAGAGCTTATGTTATTTGTTATTTAAATTTTTCGACTTTAAATAAAGATTTATTATTATTATTATTATTATCATTATGGCTTTCAAAGCCCTGCCTTATTCATGTTAATTAAAGCCTTGCAATGGATATATGTATTTTTGTCTTCATCAAATTCTTTACTAGCTAGCTAGCTAGCTTTGACACATAACTTTTGTATTTTTATTACTATGAAAAATAAACTATAAATATTGCTCACACAGGCAAGATGCGAGCACCTAATTAACTGTGTTACTTCGGGCAACGGATTAACTTATTGATAAAAGGGTGTTTCTATTTTCATTTTCGTTTTGCTTGCAGTCCAAAGGGAACGGTTTGTATATATTTGCTTTTGTGCATTCATACATCCATTTAATACGTTTTATTGATGAATGAAACAAACCCAAACAGTTTACACAGCTGTCAGGGCAGGTAAATGGAAAAATGCATATATTTCTTCACTGGAAACGATGAAAGTCTACATTTCAACGTCTTCCGCTGTCGCATGAGAAATGTAAGCCCTATGAGAACTGCAGGTTCCGTTTCCGGTTTCCGGTAAAACTTGCATTTCTCATGGAAGGGGATATGAGATTTACAAGTCCATGAGATTCACAAGTCTTCAACATTTTCGCTAACAGAGGAAGTAATTCAGCAATATATATATAATAAAACGTATGGATCAAGAAACTACGTTACAAGTATCTTACAAAAACGTGTGTACATCTTGGCTTTATGACATTATTTACGTACTGTACGTCTGTAGCGAAATACACCGGGACTTTAAGTTTTCCAATTTTCTTAAATTTTTTTTCTAAATATAAATATATATTAAATTGATGACTTGTAATCAAAATCTATTTGAATCATTTTCTAAAATTTCATTCCTATTAGCTGTAAACAAACAGAATCCTCTAACGTGTTGGTCACATATAACATTTATAATTGATTATAGCTTGGAGTATGTGCACTGATAAACACACTTGAATGTATAAAAAATTTGCATTGATTGTCCGTCATAAATATCCAAATGTATTTTTAATGGTGTTATTTCTTCCTTACAAAGTCACAAATGACAATTTTTTTTTAAAATTCTGTTTAAGTTATCGTATTTAACAGTTTTATAAATTGTGTTTACACCATACGTTTTTTAATGATGTTACAATGTTCTAAAATTAGATCCTGCAGGTCTACATCTGGCTGAGAAATTACTGCTATTTCTATATTTATTTGAGCTTTTGTCATTGAACCAAACATAACATTGTTCATTAGTAACAACATTAAAAATAAGAAGATCAGCACCGTTTGAATTTTTTCCTAGAAAAAATTAATTCAGCTTTAAGAAGCAAAGCATGTGATTGACTATATAAGAAGGTACGTACCAAGATTTGACATGTGACATAGGTTTACTATCCCAGCATTTAAAATTTATTCCATTTGGTTGGATGAGTGCTGTTTTATGTTGACTCAGCAAGATTTCAGATATTTTCTTATTGATCTCAGGAATAATGTAAACTCAAGATCATACTGTACAAGATATTGTGCAAGTTTTTATTGGGGTGCTTAATTTATAAGTGGACACATGTACATTCTTATTTAGAAAATAGATAGATTCCATCCCTCATTATTAATCTGACATTTTCCAATTCTGGAAATATGGAACATAAAGGGCCTGTAAACTTGTCCAAAAATATCCAAAAATACAATTTCATATTCTGAAGATGTGAAATATTTTCTTTAAACAGAAAAACCTAATTTGTACCACACATTTATTAGAAGATACCACATGGTACAGTTGTGAGCCTTAGCAACCATTAAAACCACATAGCCAATCATACAAACAAGAAGACCACAGACTTCTGATAGAAGAGCTTTGGGTTTGTCCCCAAGTAAGACTGCAGTTAGCCTCTAGTGTTTTGTGAGAATATTCTCTAGGTGAATGACAACATGCCTCGATAAAAGTGGAAGAATTTGACTGGGGCATAAAACACCATTTTATGATGGAGGTCAATTCTGAGATGTTGGAGGAATTCAGAGTACCAGAGAAGACTATATCCACCTTATTTAATAGTGACAAATTTTATCACAACTAGGAACTGCCTCGGTGTAATTCAAATCTTAGCAATAAGAGTTACATCTGTTATTTAGTGCTTTAAACCACTGAGCTAGCAGTGACAATGTCTCAATACAATAAATTCAGCCAAATCACAAAATGATTTCATTTTAAAAGCCATCTGAAGTTTTGTAAGAATCATTATATGTCACAGATAATGTATTATTATTAACGTGACAGTTAAATATATAATGGAGTGGAATAATGATGTTTAATGTCCAAATCAAGATTCTAACAATTATATCAATCAATTCAGTTCTGGGGTGGAAGAAGGAAACTAAAGTCCCAAGACTTTTGGCAAGATAACTAACGAACTTTTCACACAAGAATCTGCAAAGTGGGAATCTAACCTAGGTGGAGAAAGGTGCTGTGACCCTTAAGCTGCATTTTACACCACCTGGACACCAAGGCCCCTGGTTTCAATTCAGTCTGCAGATAGGACACTTAAATGCATAATGACATAAAATGCAGTTTGTACATAGCTCTTTACAATCTGAATAAAACTGGTAACTTAATTTGGGTTGTTAATAAACATATTGACACTAGGCCCCTGGATTAGGTACTCACTGACAGTGATTATGTGCCACTGTTTATTTTGTACATGAACAAGCACTTACAAAGGCACCAGTACCAGCCAAACCACACTAAAAATAAATTTCATAGAATTATAGTGCCACCTTGTCAAATTTTTCAAAAATTAAATTCTTTTGACATCTTCAACAAAGCTTATTTATGAATCAAATTACTTTTTTGATTACTGAAAATAATCTACAATAAAAAATCAAACTATTACAGCTTAAATATAAGAAGATGACAAAACTTGAGACATGTAAATCATCTTTTCCCCACATCTTAAAAAATAAAGAATTCAATTGATTTTTTCTCATTTTTAACATTCATTTATTTTTTATTAAACATATCAAGCAAGTGCAAATTAAGTGGCTGCTGGATGAAGAAAATACAAAAAAAGATTAATTAAACTTTTTCAATATCCCTTTATATATTTTTTTTCTGTCAAAATAAATTTAATTTCAAAATGTATTGGTTGTCATAAGTGTTTGACCCAGGCTAGATTAATAATAATAATAATAATATAAATAGTAATTACCAAAGAATGAAAACAATGAAGGGAGACAGTGTATATATATATATATATATATATATATATATATATATATATATATATATCAAGGTGACTTAATGGGATTTTACCAGGCACACACAGAATAAACATCCATTAACTGGTGAGATATGGTTTCTTACATTTGTGTATACCAGAAGGTGTGATATATGTATGGATGGATTTACAGGTTGTCATATGATAAATAGTACAATCAGTTATTCAAGGTGAATTCTTGTCCAACAAATACCAATATAGAACATGAATGTATATAAGTGATAAGACTTTGATAATTATTATCATTATGGCTCTATATTTGCGGATTTGCAGTTGATAAATAAATAATTAATTATGCAATAAATAAATTAATTATGCTATTGAAGACAATCATGTCTGCATTCATTGTGACACTGATTAAACCCTTTTTTCGATTATATATATTTTTTGTCTGATTGTTTTTTTAAATTGATTTTAGAGTTATTTCTAAAACTTTATTTTAGAAAAGGAAAGGTCAGTTGTCTGGGTTACTACACAGACATTAATACCATTATTATAGATTTTTTTTTTCAGTCTAATAATTCTCATCATAATACAAATTATACAACAGACACACACAATGATATCCTCTGATTTGAGAAGTTCTAACACTATTTTTTCATAAATAAGTAATCAGTTCGTAAGATATTTATGTTTTGTTACTTCTTGATAGTTTTGATACTTTTGCAAAAAAAAAAAAAAAAAAAAAAAAACAAATGATGACTTGATGAATTCTTACACAGGTTTGAATTCACTTGTCTGCCTTATATAGGTATACCAAATTAATGCAAGTCTCTGAAGTATTTATTGATTTTGCTGGTATTGGCAGTTTAATTGAAATAACCGACTGACAAATTTTATAATATTTTGTCCTGTTTCTTTTTTTTTTTAGAATTCTGGTTTGGTTTGGTAACTAATACACAAACATTGACATTCATGACGGGCTTGATTTACTTGTTAAAACAAGGTTTCCATTTCATGGTTTGAATTGCTGGTAGCAAATTTTTCCAACCAACACTAATTAATTATTTTTAAAAATTACCAAATATGCCTTACTTCAAAAGTCATATTTCATGGACATATTTACTTCAATATTGTTCTGCTTGCATTTATTTACAAAATTGAGGTTTTTTTAAATTAAAAGGATGTTTTTTTAAAATTTTTTTTTTCATGGTATCAAATGGCTATCTGTTACCTACCATCACAAACAATATCATGCGTTATACGATGTCATAGTGTCTACCCGTCACTTACAAACAAGAATCATAGAGTCTGTTTCTTACTATCGAGTATATTGACATACAATGGAGTAACTGGGTTGTCATAGTGTCTATCTGTCACCTACCATTACATACAATAGTACTGTGATGTCATAGTGTCTGTCACTTATAATGAAGTACCTTAACATTCAGTGGAGTATTGTGATGTCAGTGTTGATCAGTCATTTTTTAATTGGTTAAAAAGAGATACAAGTGATTGGTTGGTTGTAATGTTAAGGTTGTACCAGCAAATTTTTAGCTATTCACAATGAGAGCAAGTAGTAGGTGACATTATATCGGAAGATTGGTGAGAGATTATGATTATAACACTTTATGTCACCACACCTGATGGTAGTCTGTTGTGTCAATTGATCTAATGGTGGGTGACAGACAGACTATATATATATATATATATATATATATATATATATATATATATATATATATATATATATATATATATATATATTCATTTTATGTCAGTATACTAGTACCTTAAAGTATTTGACAGACTGACAATATGTCATTTTAATATATCACTTTACCAGAAGATTATGGTGGTAGACACATGGTCATTGCAACATGTTATTACTTCACTCTTTCTCACTATACCTAATGGTAAGTGACACATTGTCATTGCAACATGTTATTACTTCACTCTTTCTCACTATAATTAATGTTGGGTAACACATTGTCATTGCAACATGTTATTACTTCACTCTTTGTTACTATGCCTAATTTTGGGTGACATATTGTCATTGCAACATCTTATTTCCTCACTCTTTGTCACTATACCTAATGTTGGGTAACAGTCATTGTCATTGCAACTTGTTATTACTTCACTCTTTGTCACTATATCTAATGGTGGGTGACACATTGTCATTGTGAAATGTTATAACTTCACTCTTTGTCACTATACCTAATGTTGGGTGACACATTGTCATTGTGACATGTTATTACTTCACTTTTTGTCACTATACCTAATGTTGGGTGACACATTGTCATTGCAACTTGTTATTACTTCACTCTTTGTCACTATATCTAATGGTGGGTGACACATTGTCATTGTGAAATGTTATTTCCTTACTCTTTGTCACTATACCTAAGGTTGGGTAACACATTGTCATTGCAACATGTTATTACTTCACTCTTTGTCACTATACCTAATGTTTCATAACACATTGTCATTGCAACATGTTAATACTTCACTCTTTGTCACCATACCTAATGGTAGGTGACACATTGTCATTGCAACATGTTAATACTTCACTCTTTGTCACCATACCTAATGGTAGGTGACACATTGTCATTGCAACATGTTATTACTTCACTCTTTGTCACTATACCTAATGGTAAATGACTAATTGTCATAGCAACATGTTGTTACTTCACTCTTTGTCACTATACCTAATGTTGGGTGACACACTGCCATTGCAACATGTTATTACTTCACTCTTTCTCACTATAATTAATGTTGGGTAACACATTGTCATTGCAACATGTTATTACTTAACTCTTTGTCACTAAACTCATGTTGGGTAACAGTCATTGTCATTGCAACATGTTATAACTTCACTCTTTGTCACTATACCTAATATTGGGTAACAGTCATTGTTATTGCAACATGTTATTACCTCACTCTTTGTCACTATACCTAAGGTTGGGTAACACATTGTCATTGCAACATGTTATTACTTCACTCTTTGTCACTATACCTAATGTTGCATAACACATTGTCATCGAACATGTTAATACTTCACTCTTTGTCACTATTCCTAATGGTAGGTGACACATTGTCATTGCAACATGTTATTACTTCACTCTTTGTCACTATATCTAATGGTGGGTGACACATTGTCATTGTGAAATCTTATAACTTCACTATTTGTCACTATACCCAATGTTGGGTATCAGTCATTGTTAATGCAACATGTTATTTCCTCACTCTTTGTCACTATACCTAAGGTTGGGTAACACATTGTCATTGCAACATGTTATTACTTCACTCTTTGTCACTATACCTAATGTTGCATAACACATTGTCATTGCAACATATTTATACTTCACTATTTGTCACCATACCTAATGGTAGGTGACACATTGTCATTGCAACATGTTGTTACTTCACTCTTTGTCACTATATCTAATGGTGGTAGACACATTGTCATTGCAACATGTTATTACTTCACTCTTTCTCACTATACCTAATGGTGGGTGACACATTGTCATTGTTACATATTATTTCCTCAATCTTTGTCACTATACCTAATGGTAGGTGACACAATGTCATTGTGACATGTTATTTCTTCACTATGTCACTATACCTAATGTTGCATAACACATTGTCATTGCAACATGTTAATACTTCACTCTTTGTCACTATACCTAATGTTGGGTGACAAATTGTCATTGCAACATGTTATAACTTCACTATTTGTCACTATACCTAATATTGGGTAAAAGTCATTGTTATTGCAACATGTTATTTCCTCACTCTTTGTCACTTTACCTAAGGTTGGGTAACACATTGTCATTGCAACATGTTATTACTTCACTCTTTGTCACTATACCTAATGTTGCATAACACATTGTCATTGCAACATGTTAATACTTCACTCTATGTCACCATACCTAATGGTAGGTGACACATTGTCATTGTAACATGTTATACCTTCACTCTTTGTCACTATATCTAATGGTGGTAGACACATTGTCATTGCAACATGTTATTACTTCACTCTTTCTCACTATACCTAATGGTGGGTGACACATTGTCATTGCAACATATTATTTCCTCAATCTTTGTCACTATACGTTTGATAGGTGACACAATGTCATTGTGACATGTTATTTCTTCACTCTTTGTCACTATACCTTATGTTGGGTAACAGTCATTGTCATTGCAACTTGTTATTACTTCACTCTTTGTCACTATATCTAATGGTGGTAGACACATTGTCATTGTGAAATGTTATAACTTCACTCTTTGTCACTATACCCAATGTTTGGTAACAGTCATTGTTATTTCCTTACTCTTTGTCACTATACCTAAGGTTGGGTAACACACTGTCATTGCAACATGTTATTACTTCACTCTTTGTCACTATATCTAATGGTGGTAGACACATTGTCATTGCAACATGTTATTACTTCACTCTTTCTCACTATACCTAATGGTGGGTGACACATTTTCATTGCAACATATTATTTCCTCAATATTTGTCACTATACCTTATGGTAGGTGACACAATGTCATTGTGACATGTTAATTCTTCACTATGTCACTATACCTAATGTTGCATAACACATTGTCATTGCAACATGTTAATACTTCACTCTTTGTCACCATACCTAATGGTAAGTGACACATTGTCATTGCAACATGTTATTACTTTACTCTTTGTCACTATATCTAATGGTGGGTTGCAACATGTTATTACTTCACTCATTGTCACTATACCTAATGGTGGGTGACATATTGTCATTGCAACATGTTATGTCTTCACTGTTTGTCACTATACCTGAGAGATTGTCATTGTGACATCTTATTACTCCTCCCTTTGTCACTTTTTCTGATAGTGGTTGACCAAAAAAAAACCTTTTAATCACAAGACCCCACTACTTGTCAGTGTCATATGAAAGTAAGTGACAGATTGTCAATATGCCATCACAGTATATCACTATACCTGAATATTATGACACTACAACATCATATTACTTCACTCTATGTTACTTTACCATAAGTTGGGTGACATTTAGACACTGTGGCATCACAATACTCCCATTCTTTGTGACTATACCCGATGGCAGGTAAAAAAGAGACACTATGACATAATTACAGCCTGTCAGTTTCTATCTATCCTAATAGTAGGTGACAAATAGAAACTATGACATTGTGGTGCTCTACTCTGTCACTATACCCAATAGTGTTTGATAGTCATCATTATATCATTTTACTCCATTTTTTGTCACTATGATATCATGGTACTCCATTATGGCTCTATGATATATGGTGTTAGACAGATGGAGACTGTGACATAATAATACTGCATTTTATGTCACTATACTTTTTGGAGGGTGACAAATTTATTCAGCATTAACAATAAATTATTTGGTCATTTTACAATTTGTTTGAGTACTAATTTCCTTCTTCATTATTTGTCCAGTATCTTTTTGAAAATTCATACATAAATAAATTGGATAATGATCTTGTAAGTGGTTCTATTATATCATAATATTTCCAGCATGTTTTAAAGAAATAAATATTAACATGTTTTCTTTTTTTATATTTTGAATGTGTTTTCAGTGTACTGTGTTTTTTTCTTGAAATATTTTTTTTATTCTAGTGAGTAAAAACTTTGTAACTGTTTGACAAAGAACAAGTTCTCAATCTTTCTTGAATAAATTTTCTTTTATTATTGAATCATTCTTATATAACTTACAAATCTTATCACTGCTTCAAGATCATGTCAATATTGCACATAATCTGATAAAACAAAGATGGCCTACAAATGTTTGTCTTTTTCCTTTGCTGTTGATATTAAAAAACAACACATGGCATAATGTTATATAGGTTTTTAGCAGGTTACACATCCCATATTTCGTACTGTCAAAGATTTATATAACCTGAGCCATAGGGTACAGCCTATCTGATATCATACTGTGATAATGGTTCAAATATGTTACATTGTACTTTTTCTATATAATGTTTATGCAATTTTTTAAAAAATTATATATAGACAAGATAGATAAAAACAATAAAAAGAATAATGTTTGACAAATGAATTAAAAATTCTCATCCAACAATCCTTATCAATGTAACACAGAAACAGTCTACATGTGTGCAGTTTTATAAATCCAACCTGCATTGCTTTCCGGTAAAAATAAATACTGTAAATCAGGAAATTTGGCCATTAGAAATGTCAGCCAGGAAACAATGTTGATCTATTTGGCCATTAGAAATGTCAGCCAGGCCACATAATTGACCATAGTGGATATTTTCAGTAGAAAAACAGTAAAAGCCATAAAAACACATCTATTTGGCCATTAGAAATGTCAGCCAGGCCACATATGTGACCTAAGTGGAGTTTTTAGAAGAAAAGCTGTAAATCCAGTTAAAACGCATCTATTTAGCCATGAGATTTGTCAGCCAGGCTGCAATGTTGACCATAGTGGGAATTTTTAACAAAAATTTAGCAAAAGCCATTAAAATTCATCTACATAGCCATTAGAAATGTTAGCCAGGCCACATAAGTGACCGTAGTGGGAATTTTTAGCAGAAAAACAGTAAAGGCCATAAAAACGCATCTATTTGGCCATTAGAAATGTCAGCCAGGCCACATAAATGACTGTAGTTGGAATTTTTAGCAGAAAAACAGTAAAAGCCATAAAAACGCATCTATTTGGCCATTAGAAGTGTCAGCCAGGCCACATATGTGACCTAAGTGGAGTTTTTTAGAAGAAAATCAGTAAAAGCCATAAAAACACATCTATTTGGCCATTAGAAATGTCAGCCAGGCCACATATGTGACCTAAGTGGAGTGTTTTAGAAGAAAAGCTGTAAATCCAATTAAAACGCATCTATTTAGCCATGAGATTTGTCAGCCAGGCTGCAATGTTGACCATAGTTGGAATTTTTAACAAAAATTTAGTAAAAGCCATTAAAATTCATCTATATAGCCATTAGAAATGTCAACCAGGCCACATAAGTGACCGTAGTGGGAATTTTTAGCAGAAAAACAGTAAAGGCCATAAAAACGCATCTATTTGGCCATTAGAAATGTCAGCCAGGCCACATAAGTGACTGTAGTGGGAATTTTTAGCAGAAAAACAGTAAGGGCCATAAAAAGGCATCTATTTGGCCATTAGAAATGTCAGCCAGGACACAATGTTGATCTATTTGGCCATTAGAAATGTCAGCCAGGCCACATAATTGACCATAGTGGATATTTTTAGTAGAAAAACAGTAAAAGCCATAATAACACATCTATTTGGCCATTAGAAATGTCAGCCAAGCCACATATGTGACCTAAGTGGAGTTTTTTAGAAGAAAAGCTGTAAATCCAATTAAAACGCATCTATTTAGCCATTACATTTGTCAGCCAGGCTGCAATGTTGACCATAGTGGGAATTTTTAACAAAAATTTAGTAAAAGCCATTAAAATTCATCTATATAGCCATTAGAAATGTCAGCCAGGCCACATAAGTGACCGTTGTGGGAATTTTTAGCAGAAAAACAGTAAAGGCCATAAAAACGCATCTATTTGGCCATTAGAAATGTCAGCCAGGCCACATAAGTGACTGTAGTGGGAATTTTTAGCAGAAAAACAGTAAGGGCCATAAAAAGGCATCTATTTGGCCATTAGAAATGTCAGCCAGGCCACATATGTGACCTAAGGGGAGTTTTTTAGAAGAAAAGCTGGAACTCCAATTAAAACGCATCTATTTAGCCATTACATTTGTCAGCCAGGCCACATAAGTGACCATAGTGGATATTTTTAGTAGAAAAACAGTAAAAGCCATAAAAAACACATCTATTTGGCCATTAGAAATGTCAGCCAGGCCACATATGTGACCTAAGTGGAGTTTTTTAGAAGAAAAGCTGTAAATCCAATTAAAACGCATCTATTTAGCCATGAGATTTGTCAGCCAGGCTGCAATGTTGACCATAGTGGGAATTTTTAACAAAAATATAGTAAAAGCCATAAAAATTCATCTATGTAGCCATTAGAAATGTCAGCCAGGCCACATAAGTGACCGTAGTGGGAATTTTTAGTAGAAAAACAGTAAAGGCCATAAAAACGCATCTATTCGGCCATTAGAAATGTCAGCCAGGATACAATGTTTTTTAAAAGAAAAGCTCTAACTCCAATTACAACGCATCTATTTAGCCATGAGATTTGTCAGCCAGGCTGCAATGTTGACCATAGTGGGAATTTTTAACAAAAATATAGTAAAAGGCATAAAAATTCATCTATCTAGTCATTAGAAATGTCAGCAAGGCCACATAAGTGACCATAGTGGGTATTTTTAGTAGAAAAACAGTGAAAGCCATAAAAACACTTCTATTTGGCCATTAGAAATGTCAGCCAGGCCAAATATGTGATCTTAGTGGAGTTTTTTAGCAGAAAAGCTGTAAATCCCATTAAAACGCATCTACAAAATCCATTAGAATTGTCAGCCAGGCTGCATTGTTGACCATAGTGGTAATTTTTAACAGAAAAACAGTAAAAGCCATTAACACGCATCTATTTGGCCATTAGAAATGTCAGTCAGGCCACATAAGTGACCATAGTGGATATTTTAAACAGAAAAACAGTAAAAGCCATAAAAACTCATCTATTTGGCCATTAGAAATGTCAGCCAGGCCACATATGTGACCTAAGTGGAGTTTTTTAGAAGAAAAGCTGTAACTCCAATTAAAACGCATCTATTTATCCATTCGATTTGTCAGCCAGGCTGCAATGTTGACCATAGTGAGGATTTTTGAAAGAAAAAAAAGTAAAAGCCATTGAAATTCATCTATTTAGTCATTAGAAATGTCAGCCGAGCCACAATCTTGACTGTGGGGGGAATTGTGGCAGAAAAACGGTAAAAGCCATTAAAATTCATCTATCTAGCCATTAGATTTGTCAGCCAGGCTGCAATGTTGACCATAGTGAGGATTTTTGAAAGAAGAAAAAAGAAAAATGTAAAAGCCATTAAAATGCATCTATTTAGTCATTAGAAATGTCAGCCGATCCACAATCTTGACTGTGGAAGGAACTTTTGGCAGAAAAATGGTAAAAGCCATTAAAATTCATCTATCTATCCATTAGAAATATCAGCCAGGCCACATAAGTGACCTTAGTGGAGTTTTTTAGAAGAAAAGCTGTAAATCCCATTAAAACGCATCTACAAAATCCACTAGAATTGTTGGCCAGGCTGCAATGTTGACCGTAGTGGGAATTTTTAACAGAAAAACAGTAAAAGCCATTAAAACGCATCTATTTGGCCATTGGAAATGTCAGCCAGGACACAATGTTGATCTTAGGGGGAATTTTAGCAGAAAAACAATTAATCCAATTAAAACACAAAAACATAAAATCTCTTCCATGCACCAGTGTAAGTGAGAAATTAAAAAAAAAAGAAAAAGAAAAAAAAGAAAAAGAAAAAAAAGAAAAAGAATGGCCTCATTGGGATTTGAACCCTCGACCCTTCGGTTGCTAGAATTGAAAATGAAAAAGGTCGAAAAAAGTGACTTGTACTTTACAGATTTTCATGAAAATTGTCAAACATGTTTCTTCACATAAGAAAATGATGTTTGGAAAAAGAATTCACCTAAATTTATTCATTATTGTAATTTTGGTAAAAAAAAGTACTAGTATTTACATGTATAAAAAATAAACGCAAAAACCCGTCAACTATGTAGGATCTACATTTGGTAGCTATGGCAACCAAAAACACAAATCTGAAAGGCAATGTTCTATAGATGCTTTTGACCAAGTTTGAACAAAAAGTGACCAGAAGTTTGTGAGAAGATGTTGTTTGAAGCAATTATTGACTGACGGATAGATGGACGGACGATGGAGGGTCTGCCTCAGGTGAGCTAAAAATCATGTCCAATGTAAAATTTTAGAAAAGTTGTTATTTATAGATGGTGGATGACACTGTGAATAGTGCTTCCTGGACAATACTTAATTGTGACAAAATCTTTACACATATCCAATGTTTTTTAATTAAAATGATGCTTTTTTTAAATGTATGAATGAGAAAAATTTATTGAAAATTTCAAAAAAATAAAAATGAAATAAAATATGATAACATAAAAAAAGAATTTTGTTCATTTTGATAAATGGATTATTAATAACTAATAGTGAAATTTGTACATGATGGCTTTCCAGAAATCTTACAATCCTATATTGGGGATATTTTCTTATTACCTTGCAAAAAAAACTTTTTCGTCTTTGCTTTGAAATATTTTCAAATATTTTCTTTTCTTTCTTGCTGCTTTTGATGAATTATCCGTAAGTTCATCAGGATATATCCTATAGTTGGAGGATATAAAGCTGACAATCTGTTAGTACTTCAATATTCTTGCATCACCAACATTTTCATACACCTCTCAATAATTTAAGAGTTTTCATTGGCTATTGTTTTTAAATAACAGAATAAACTTACCAATTCAGAGATGTATTTTTTTACATGACTAATATACAAAAAAAACTTTTGTATTTGTAAAGCAATTGTGTGACATCCTAAATTCTACCCATGTTGTCTGTTAGGTAGGAAAAATGTGTTAGAATTTGAAGCAATGCAACAAATTTTTTGAAAGTGACACCCAAAATACCTGACTGTGAAATTCAAAATATATTGGCATATCTACAGTATCCTCAATTGTATTTATAGATATTGTTATTATGAATTAGATTGAAAAAAAGGAAGAAAAAAAACCCATTGTGATTTATATTCACAGTATTTAAAAAAAAAAGATTAAATTTTAATCATACATTGTTTATAGAATAAAGTTTCAGGAATAAAAATTTCATTGTCAGCCAAGTGTTAATTAGTTATAACAATTTAAGAGATGAGTGTACTTACTAATGTTTTGAAATGTTAAAATTAATTTAAATTATTCTCCATGACTGAATCAATTATTGAGTAATATAAACAAAATCTAATTTTTTTTTTTTTCAAAATTGATAAAAAAAAACCAAAAAAAAACAACAAAACAAATCCATTACTTGTCATCCCTGCTCCCCTTGAAGTAGGTATTGATTGTTTCAACATTCAAAATTTAAGAAAATAACAATAATTAATAAACAATGTGCTCATAAATCAAATCACACAATCCTAATTGTAAAATTGATTATCTGCATGTTTTTTTTTTTAATGTTTGCTCATTTTTCCCAACCCTATGATATCATCAGAATATAAATGTCAGTATATTTCTCAATGGAAATGAAACAACTATATTTGTATCAGTATAAGGACTAAAATCAGCATCCCTGTTTGTGGGTATTTCAACAATTAAATGAAAATTGGATGTTAAAAAAAAGATATAAAAAAGGATTAAACATTCACTTATGCCAATAAGCAAGTATCTATCAATACAACTTTTCAATCTGCTTGTAAATAAATAGGTGTCATATCCAGATTTATAGTGCACAGGTACATGTGCATATCCTGTTCAGACACATTATAATGACTCTTGGTTGACCAGTCCTTGCTCTATTATGTCCTCTTACACTGAGCTTTAAGCTGAGAAATAAAGTTGTAAACCAAACTATTAAAATTATATAGGAATTACACTCAAGAAGAATGTTTAAGATGTTTTAATCTGAATTAATAGCAAGTAAATCGGGCAAAACAAGTGAGCATTTACGGTAACTAAGGCTTCCATTTTTACAGAAAATTGTAAATCTTTACAGGATTGGCATTAAACAAAATGATGCCATTTATATGATCGATGCGTAAAATGTGTTGATTTTTGTTAGTGCACCAAGCATAAATGTTGCTCTTTGAATGGCCTTCTGCACATGACACATGCTTTAAAAATAAACAAGTGCTCGGTTGGTGTAAAAATCATGGGTAAATTAAAGTACCAAAGTCAATTTACCATAAATATCACAATATAATTTATTTGTTTATAACAGAGCATTTGCATTAACTAATATATAAGTTTATCGATGTCAAAATGACACAACCGTTTACATGTGTGTAGCGGTCTGGGTAGCTCAGTGGTAGAGCACTCGCCTATAGTGCGGGAGGTCCCGGGTACGATCCCCGGTCCGACCCTGCATTTTTCTCCTTCCTGTTACAGTTTGGTGGCCAGTGTGGCCCTCGGAAGTGATGGACTGACATATATTCGGCCGTATAAAGTCCATCTGAGGGAATTTGGGGTGAGATTTCCCATAGGATCATGGGAAACTCAAGAATAACAGGGGAGGAATGTAGCGGTCTGGGTAGCTCAGTGGTAGAGCACTCGCCTATAGTGCGGGAGGTCCCGGATTCGATCCCCGGTCCGACCCTGCATTTTTTCTCCCTCTTGTTACATGTGTAAATGTGGAAGCATGAATGGTTACACTAATGAAAATAGAAAAAAATAATGAAATCTGATATTAACAAACATATATATATCTTGATTTTAAAAATCAGTGATAACTTGACACTTTGTAGTTGGGGCAATAATCATTTATGATACGACCTCAGTGAATTTCAAAAGTCTGTGCATTGTCTCCCATTTGATACGTTTAACCTATATTTGATATTCATTAAATATGCATTGCAAAATAATAATATACATAGCAAAAATTTACTTATTTCTGAGACAGTAAACTGCACTGGCATCATAGTCGAACAAAAGCTCCTTAGAGCTTATGTTATTTGTTATTTAAATTTTTCGACTTTAAATAAAGATTTATTATTATTATTATTATTATCATTATGGCTTTCAAAGCCCTGCCTTATTCATGTTAATTAAAGCCTTGCAATGGATATATGTATTTTTGTCTTCATCAAATTCTTTACTAGCTAGCTAGCTAGCTTTGACACATAACTTTTGTATTTTTATTACTATGAAAAATAAACTATAAATATTGCTCACACAGGCAAGATGCGAGCACCTAATTAACTGTGTTACTTCGGGCAACGGATTAACTTATTGATAAAAGGGTGTTTCTATTTTCATTTTCGTTTTGCTTGCAGTCCAAAGGGAACGGTTTGTATATATTTGCTTTTGTGCATTCATACATCCATTTAATACGTTTTATTGATGAATGAAACAAACCCAAACAGTTTACACAGCTGTCAGGGCAGGTAAATGGAAAAATGCATATATTTCTTCACTGGAAACGATGAAAGTCTACATTTCAACGTCTTCCGCCTACCATTTCTCATACCGGAAAAGATCCTAAACATTGCGCATGCGTGCTTGTATTTCTCATAAGACTGACAGATCTCACGCTACAACGGTCATACAATAAAAATCGTATTGAATGAGTGTGATAAAAGCATGTGAATTAGGTTATATCCTTACGCACTACGCACGGGTATTTACACGGCGGATTCCAAAGCATTTTTGCAGCAACAGTCACCGGAGGAAACATTCAAATACATATTTATCAAAACAAATCACCAGTTCCTAAAAAAACGGGCCAGAATAATCATGGATAGCGATTCTGAGTAACACGTGTCTGTAAATCCTTTTCCAGGTTGTTGACATTCCAGAGTGCGCGCGCTATGACGTCACACAATTGACCTAGATCACAGTGACACAATGTTTTTTTATTCATAATTTAAGCTGATACTTTTGTAGTTTTTTCTAAAAAGGAAATATATTGTATCTAAATTGAAAATGTCTGTTTTGTTTTTGTATCCTGGGGACAGACTATTGTTTACTTTTAATATTTCAGCAGGATTACTTTTGACGCATGTACACGGTAACGTAAACTTGTTGTGTTTGGGTCAATCAGCTGTTTTCTTATAATGAGAAGACACGTTTTAAATCTGTGAAAAAGCCGTTTTTATGGGATTATATAATAAATAGAATCTTGCATTCGTTAAATAATGTTTTATGCAACTCGCCAAGGCTCGTTGCATAAAAAATTATTCAACTCGTTTAATAAATTCAATATTACATAAACACTCATGCAAGATCCTCTATATACCAGTATGCAAACAGTAGCAATAGCGTTTTTTAATAAATACAGAAAAGAAAAAACTGATTAAATTGAGAAATAGTACTTTAATTGATCATGATTTTAATCTTCTACAATGTTATATTCATAATTAAACAATAAATTGAAAAATGTAACAACAACTTGATCGCAATTATAACTGTATAGTTGTATAGATCTACCAATGAATGGAAGAATATTCTGTGGAAGTTAAATAATGAAAAATACAGAAGAAGTTTGAAAGAAATTGGTAACATTATATTCATCATTATAACATACAAGCATCCATCTGATTAAGATCAGGAAAATGGTTATGTGATAAAATACAAAATAAGTTTAGAAACAAATGGCTGTAACTAGACAACCATCACAGATAAATATTTTACACCAACATAATTAATAACAATAAATATTTAGAATGAATTAAGTTGATCACAAATATTAAAAAACAAAATTCTTAAGATAATAAGGTTATCAACATGTAACAAAAAATCATAATCAAATAAGCAATAACTTGTATTACTTTTCTCACAAAAGTGATTCAAACATTTAAGTGATATGACAAATGGACATGAAAAAGATCTTTTTGGATGAAAAGATAACTTTAACAACTCATTAACTTGAAGTTAAAATTGAAAATTTTCAAACTCTGAAAATCAAAGATTTGCTGCATATCAGGAAACCATCTTGATCTTACATCTAAAAAACTTGATCTTACATTAATAAAATCTGTGTTTTTTTATTTTTAGTGTTTTATTGTTTCTTAAAACTTCTGTTCTAACTCAGCTAACACTATATTATTTTTTTAAAGTAAACTTTTATGTAATGATTTTACTTTCTCATTGTATTTCATTTACAATAACAATGTTGTATAGTAAAAATTAGTTACATGTTGATAACATTGAAAAAGCAACCATCTGTTGCTGTATGTGTTGCATATATATATACTTCCATATTTTAGCAAATGAATTGGAATGAACATCTGTACATTTAGGGACTTAAATTATACATGAAATATTTACAAATTGTAAAACCTTTTTCACTTCAACTTTCAATATTTGCATATAATGAAATATAAAACATGGTGTCCTTTTATATGCATCCGAACTAGCTATAATTATTGGCTAAATCTTGAGCAAACTAAAACAAAACTGCATAAAAACATTTACATTTAAAAAAATTTACAGTATAAGTAACAGACCAGTTTGATATACATTTTAGTACTGAGGTTCCTTACAGTATGGCATGATCAAAACCCCCTTGATGCTCACGCTGATATGGCATGATCAATACCCCCTTCATATTCAGTTTGGTATAGGATGATCAATATAGCCTTGATGTACAGGCTGGTATGGCATGATCAATACCCCCTTGATATTCAGGCAGATAATATAGGATCAATACCCCTTGATGTCCAGGCAGGTATGGTATGATCAATACTCCCTTGATGTTCAGTGAGGTATGGCATGATCAATACTCCCTTGATGTTCAGGCAGGAATGGCATGATCAACTCCCCCTTGATGTTCAGGAAGGTAGGGCATGATCAATACTCCCTTGATGTTCAAGCAAGTATGGCATGTTCAATACCCCCTTGATGTTTAGGCTGGTATGGCATGATCAATAACCCCTTGATGTTCAGGAAGGTATAGCATGATCAATACCCCCTTGATGTTCAGGCCGGTATGTTATGATCGATACCCCCTTGATGTTCAAGCAGGTATGGCATGATCAATACCCCCTTGATGTTCAAGCAGGTATGGCATGATCAATACCCCCTTGATGTTCAAGCAGGTATAGCATGATCAAAACCCCCTTGATGTTCAAGCAGGTATGGCATGATCAATACCCCCTTGATGTTCAGGAAGGTATGGCATGATCAATACCCTTGATGTTCAGGAAGGTATGGCATGATCAATACCCCCTTGATGTTCAAGCAGGTATGGCATGATCAATACCCCCTTGATGTTCAGGAAGGTATGGCATGATCAATACCCTTTGATGTTCAGGAAGGTATGGCATGATCAATATCCCCTTGATGTTCAAGCAGGTATGGCATAATCAATACCCCCTTAATGTTCAGGAAGGTACGGCATGATCAATACCCCCTTGATGTTCAGGAAGGTATGGCATGATCAATACCCCTTGATGTTCAGGAAAGTATGGCATGATCAATACCCCCTTGATGTTCAGGAAGGTATGGCATGATCAATACCCTTTGATGTTCAGGAAGGTATGGCATGATCAATATCCCCTTGATGTTCAGGAAGGTATGGCATGATCAATACCCCCTTGATGTTCAGGAAGGTATGGCATGATCAATACCCTTGATGTTCAGGAAGGTATGGCATGATCAATACCCCCTTGATGTTCAAGCAGGTATGGCATGATCAATACCCCCTTGATGTTCAGGAAGGTATGGCATGATCAATACCCTTTGATGTTCAGGAAGGTATGGCATGATCAATATCCCCTTGATGTTCAAGCAGGTATGGCATAATCAATACCCCTTAATGTTCAGGAAGGTACGGCATGATCAATACCCCCTTGATGTTCAGGAAGGTATGGCATGATCAATACCCCTTGATGTTCAGGAAAGTATGGCATGATCAATACCCCCTTGATGTTCAGGAAGGTATGGCATGATCAATACCCTTTGATGTTCAGGAAGGTATGGCATGATCAATATCCCCTTGATGTTCAGGAAGGTATGGCATGATCAATACCCCCTTGATGTTCAGGAAGGTATGGCATGATCAATACCCTTGATGTTCAGGAAGGTATGGCATGATCAATACCCCCTTGATGTTCAAGCAGGTATGGCATGATCAATACCCCCTTGATGTTCAGGAAGGTATGGCATGATCAATACCCTTTGATGTTCAGGAAGGTATGGCATGATCAATATCCCCTTGATGTTCAAGCAGGTATGGCATAATCAATACCCCCTTAATGTTCAGGAAGGTACGGCATGATCAATACCCCCTTGATGTTCAGGAAGGTATGGCATGATCAATACCCCTTGATGTTCAGGAAAGTATGGCATGATCAATACCCCCTTGATGTTCAGGAAGGTATGGCATGATCAATACCCTTTGATGTTCAGGAAGGTATGGCATGATCAATATCCCCTTGATGTTCAAGCAGGTATGGCATGATCAATACCCCCTTGATGTTCAAGCAGGTATGGCATGATCAATACCCACTTGATGTTCAAGCAGGTATTGCATGATCAATACCCCTTCAATGTTCAGGCAGAGTATTATGGAAAACAATTTAAGAAGCAAAATTTTCAAAAATGGTATTGGCTTTATAGAAAACTATCAGTTATGTAATGAATAAACACAAATGTTATAGATTATTACATTGTCAGTTTGTGATTTTATAGATTATTACATTGTCATTATGTGATTTTATAGTTTATTACATTGTCAGTATGTGATTTTATAGTTTATTACATTGTCAGTATGTGATTTTATAGTTTATTACATTGTCAGTATGTGATTTTATAGATTATTACATTGTCAGTATGTGATTTTGTAGATTATTACATTGTCAGTATGTGATTTTATATATTATTACAATGTCAGTATGTGATTTTATAGATTATTACAATGTCAGTATGTGATTTTATAGTTTATTACATTGTCAGTATGTGATTTTATAGATTATTACAATGTCAGTATGTGATTTTATAGATTATTACATTGTCAGTCTGTTAACCTTATTTTGAAATCAGTGATATTGCTATGGTTTTTAAAAACTACCTTCTACCTTTCAGACTGGGAAAATTTGGACCCTTTTTATGTCACATATTACACTCAGAATTTTGAAATTCAATGCAAAGATCTTATATTGTGACAATATCTAACATTTTTTGTCTGTCAGAATAGTTTTGGACAACTGGATTTAACTTAGACTATTTGATTGTGTGTCACTGTTGCCTTTTGGGGAATTTTAGTTGTCAAATTGGGAAATTTTAGTCTTATTTCTCAAGGGGAAACTACCTTTATTCGGTAGTAATTTTAGGCAAACAAAAACACTGGAAATAAGCTCAGAATTTTATAACAATAAGTTAAGTAAAAAAGACAAAGAAAAGATTAATGTCAATAACTGTTACTTTGTGTTGTAAAACTCTCAAGATAAAAGTTATAAATTAACAAGTATGAAAATGTAAAACAATCAGGAATCATTGTAATCAGAGTTAAAACAATGTTGCTCTACCATTCAACAATTTATACAGTAGTTTAAAACTAGACAAAAACTGTCAATATTAAACTGACTAAAAAATTGTGGATGTGATCATGATTAACATTTACAATTATACACAAAAATAAAAGAAAAACAATGCAATGTACAACTATAGTTTCTGAAATTTTCAAGATACAAAAATATAAAAGTGACAATAGAATGACTTGTGCTAAATAATAATAATAATAATAATAATAATCTCAAATGGCTTACTCTTAAAAGAAATGGAATACAATCATTACTTGATATTAATGAAATAACAATCAAGCTTTAAATGTAAATTTGCATTGTTTAAGTAAAAAAGCATTGTAATTTATGTAACCACACATACAATATTCTCTGTTGAAAAAAAAAGTTTTCAGCAAAATGGCAAACTAATACTCAAATTTAACCCTGTTTAATGGTTTTGCAATGGGACTTGCAAAAAGCTATCAGTATTCCGAATCACTGCAAATCTGGAACATTTCCAGTCTATTAATTTTGGCATTCAGTAACATTTTGAGAAATTTGCATATTTTTGGTTCCACATCTGCAGATTACAAATCATATAAAATGTAAGTGAATTATAGTTAAATTGAGTATCAGTAAATTTTTAATTTTTGTTTTTCAAAATGTGCAAATTTATGTGAAATTTTCCAGATTTACAGTCACCCACTGTTAGAATGCTGAGGTAGATTTACTAACTAATATCTTAGAGTCAGTCAAAGTTTTATAGCTGAAAACAACAGCTAAACTTAAGGCTTGTAGATTTTTTAGAACTGATAAATTCTATGTGAAATGTATCTTTTTCTGTTATATTGAAGACTATTGAGAAAATTAAAACTGGGACTACCTAAAGCTTGAATGATGTTTGTTTTACAGAATACATTGTAAAGTGGAGAAATTGTTTTTAACATCTCAGTAAAAATCTTTAAGGCATCAGATCTAGTACAGTGGAGAAAAGTAGAGTACCCAGACAGAAAACTCCTTGGAAAGTTAACCGGCAAACTTTCTCACATAAAATCTGCTGAATTGGGATTAAAATCAAGGTGAAATGAAGCAATGTGATTCATTAACAACTGCTTTAGACCACCTAGCCAATGAGATTCTTATCCAATATAGAGAAAATGGACATTATCTAAGACTCATCTGTGATTTCCTCTCAAGTGACAACTTTAACAATTAAGGTCAGATTATTCATATGTAATCTGATAAAATGACATTTAATAAACATGATGTAAAAACATTTTCATTTACTCTGAAAAAAACAAGATTAAATTCTTCAGTCCTACAAGAATAAACATAAAGGGTCAATGAACATTCTGTTATGTATAATACCAATTTAAAAAAGACATAATTAAACAATTGAAAGACAAAGGTCTATGAAATATGTCAACTGTTAACAACAAAATTAACAAAAACAACAATAACAAAGAAAACAAAAAATCACTTTCATTAAACATATCACAAAATTTATGGATATCCTCAAAATCTACCGAGTATAAGAAAATTGCTTTGCCCTTAGGGCTGAAACAAATTCAAAGATACACACGGTTCAGGACCATACATTTTTGTACAAAAGACCAGTGTATTCTGTCACTGCTCCAAAGGATTCATTACAAATTATTGTATACCGACAAATTGTCTTTGCATTGCAATGGTTATATGTATTGGGTATTTTACACCCCAAGGGGGAATAATTCATTCTATTTGTCATGAAAGTAGTCAGTTTTTGAATGGTATTGACCAGTGATATTTGTTGAGACAAATTGGTTTTTAAAGATTAAAAACATTGTTTGACACCTGATTCTTAACATCTGTATCATGAAAAATTAATTAACAAGTCTCCATAAAGGTTCTCCTGAATTGGACCTAACTGGTAATGGAGCTATCTTTTTTATATATTTATAATTACAATGTTTTGTTTCAATAAAATGTTAGGAATATCTCTTTAATATTGACATAAAGGAAATGGTTCACACACTGGAATGATATAATGCTATCTTTCTGTTAGGATGTAATCCTAGTATAATGGTCAATAGAAAATTAAAGCATCAAGTACTGGGTATGTTAGAGGGCTCTTTTGCTTTTAGCTCTGATATGGCATAAACCATAGTCAACACATCTGTTTAACACAAACATAATAAGCAGTTAGTTAAATAAAGTAAATTGAAATAAGAATTACCTAAAAAAAAGCATCTCTAACAACAGCCATTACAACACATACTCTGAACACAACCTATAGATTTTATTTGACTGAGATATTTATCATAATGTAACTTCCTATATCAACAATAGGCACTGCTGTTTAATGTGACCTTGAATGAAGGTGAACTTCAACATTATTACTGCAAAGCATAACCTGGAATGAAGGTTAAATTCAATCAGTTACATGTTGAGTCACCCTGTGCACTGATACAACATAATATTTCTAGTCTATTTGGTTCACAACAAGATGGTAAAATGTAATAGTGAACATCATAATGACTCTGAATTGAAGTCAAGGTCAACCATATACAGTTTGAAGTTTCTTTGCATTTGGTGCCAAGGGGATTTTTATCATGTTCAACAACTCAAGACTATTGTGAACTTGAACTTGAATAATTGTAAAGATCAACTAACTTTAAAAATGCTGTTGTCCAGATGAATTAAGATTAAAAATTTTAACTCCAAATTACATATAAGTAATAAGAAGTAACTGTTTAATGTCACTTGACATTAAGATCGTGGTTAACCATTTTAAAAAAAAAGAGAAATGACTTGGTCTAATTACAGATACTATTGTTTGACACTTTACCACCCTAACGGCTCACAGTATCTTCTTCAAGGAGGCTACATTCTTATATCAATTTTTCAGATATCTAACTAAAAAGGTAGTTAATGGGAGCAAGCAGTTAATGCGAGCTAGCAGTTAATGCGAGCAAGCAGTTAATGCGAGCTAGCAGTTAATGCGAGCAAGCAGTTAATGCCAGCTAGCAGTTAATGCGAGCTAGCAGTTAATGCGAGCCAGCAATTAATGCGAAGAATGTGAGGTTTGTTTCATTGCATTAATTTCTTGTCGCATTTATTCTCAGATTTATGTATGTCCAGTGAAAATTGAGTTATCTCCCTTAAACCAGAAGTTGTAACTGTGTGTTATTTCTCGAGTAGCAAGATGTTTTACCATTTTGTTTTTACTTGGAATATTCTATAAGTGGATTCATTACTGAAACTTCATTTTCAATCTTAATTGGGCTGTTATTGAACTTCCATATGGCCATGTTTCAATAGAATAAAATTATACACAGCAAGACAAATCACTCTTTTCATGCACTATGTAAATTTCTTTGTGTTTGTTAATCATTTTGAAATAAAATATTTGCAAAAGAATTTTTGTTATTTTTAAAAAATCACATTCATTTTAATATGCATTTTACTACAAAACTGCCAATTCCCATTAATTTCATGTTTTACAGTATTTATACCTTACTGAGTTGTACTTTAATTAATATTGGACCTCTTATTGTCCAAATTTTCAGTCATAACACAGCAGTTCTAAAAAAAAAAAAGTGGCAAGTTTCATTTTTGTAGAACTTTAAAAATAAATGATACTGCTAAAATGGTGTTTCAATTTTTTTGTGACAAACAGTTTATATCTTAAAACATTTTCAAGTTCAGTTAAACTGAAAGAGCATTTGTCTACAGTGCTAGAGGTTACAGGGTTAATACAAAGTCTTACCCTGTAGTTGCATTTAGTTACAGGAAGTATTTTTCAAGATTAACAGGAAATATTTCAAGATTAAATTGATATGGTTTTAAGACGTTGAGACTGCAAAATTAAAACAAAATAAATTTTTTTTAAAAAAAGGTGGTTCATCCATCTTACAAGTGACATTCTCAAGGATTTGTGCAGAACTATTAAAATCTAAATTTCACAGTAGTATGATAAACTTTAACTTTGAGAAACCATAAAAGAATACTATCATTATAAGGGCTGTGAGAATGTATGACTGGAGGGTGACATTTTTATCTAAAAACCTATCATATCTATTATATAAACCATGATTGCCTGTGAAAAGCAAAGAATTATAATAATTATTATGGTTTAAACTGTGATATTTACACATCCCAATAGTAAAAGAAAATAAGTTATCTATCTCTGAACCAAAAATTAGTTTCTAATTAATTACTTAATTTATAATGTGCATGCATATAAGTGATCAAAGGCATTTTGGTATTGCTATTAAATGGTAAATATTTGTATATATATATAAACTTACACAACATGCTGAAATCATGAATGACTTTTGATTTTGTGGGTGGTTTTGTATAAAAATGGGGTTTTATCATTTAAATCATTAAATGATAATTTGGATGGTTAAATATGATTTTGTACAGTTTTTCTTACTAGATATGGAATTTTACATAGTAAAATAAACATAAATTAATCTATAGATAAATATGAGAGAGAGAGAGAGAGAGAGAGAGAGAGAGAGAGAGAGAGAGAGAGAGAGAGATCAGGTGCAAAACAATTTCATTATCTTTTAAGTCTATGAAATGTGAAACCAAAAAACTCCACGTTTTTTAAAAATAATTTTTATGATGTTAAGAAGCAAGAAAACTTGAAGTTTTCCATCATTTCATAGTGATAAGAAACTTGCAAACTTTTTCCATAACATTATGATTATGAAACTAGAACATTAAGGTTCTCACTGTACTTATTCAGTTTTTGTTTTAAAAAACTATCATTTTATTAAGTTATGAACCTCAGAACTTTCTTTCTTTCTGTTTTTTTATTTTATAAAAAATCATTTCTATTATTTATATGTACCTAGAAATTTTTTGGTTTCTTTTTCATTATTTCCGTAATGGCTATGATAATTATAACATATTTTCAGCACTGATATTGATTTTATCATAGATTAAAAAATTGAATTTATTTCCCAAAGTGTTTTACATTTTCAAGATGTTTTCTTCTTCAAAAAAAAAAGTTATGAAAATGTTTTGTTTGAAGGAGGCTCTTTGTGGCTTATCAGGCCATTTAACTCCATAACCTGCTTCATGTCATTTAGGCCAGTTGCTCTTCACATAAATAGTATAACCTACAGAATAAATTCATGTCAAGTATATTTTACAAACATGCTCAAATTACAAAATATAAATCATAAACTATGGCTAAATTTTTCTTCGAAATATGCTAGATTATAGCATATGTTTACTCTTCCGAACTAAGATTCTAACAATATTATTCATAGTCTGTTAAATCAACAAACAGTATCAACCACCTTCATATCAAAACATCTTGATGACTTTTAACAAGTGTACTGTTATTCCTTATGTTGATAATGATTTTATGTTTATCATTAGTATCTTAGAGAAAAAAAAACAAGATGCTAAAAATCATTGATTTAAAATGTCTTAAGAAAGTTGAACAAGAAATACAGAAAAATGGACAGATTTAAATCGGATACAAGAAAATATTTATAATTTTTGTATCTTTTTTCTTATCAAAATCTATAATTTCTAGAATCTCAAAATCAATGGCAAAAATTGTTTTAGAACTGTAAAAATACTCTTGTGTATTTCTTAAAGATAACATATAACAATTGTCAAATGACACAAGAAAACTCCATGATGTAAGTAGCAATCTTGTCTGTTCATAAACATTGCAGGAATCAAGATGTATCTACTTTTATATCCCCTAACATTCCAAGCCACTTTATTAGAGGTACATATTCAGTTTTCCTCTCAGCACATTCCTAAAACTTTCTCTCAAGTATGTGCATATTTGTAAGCACTGTAGGACTTGGCATCTTGAACACTCTTAATGGCCATTGATGTTTTAATTGCAACATCTACACTCTGTTCTAATCGAAAAGTACATTCACTTCCCTGAAATGGAAAACAGCATCTTTTTGTTTAGTAAAATAGTCATAAAATACATACTGTTGTTTTTATGTCCCCAGACTTTAACAAGGGTTGTTTTTGTTTTGCCTTTTTGTTCGTCTGTCTGCAGTTTGTCCAGAGTTTTAACCTTTTCTTATTTTCTTTTATTTATATAAGGTTTTTTTCACATGTATCACTTGTAAAATAAGACCTTAGGGGCAAAATAGTATAAAGCATTAGCTTGTGCAATGACTGCCTAGGTATGACAACACCCACTCATACAGAACCTGTGTCAAACAGTTTGTCAGTTGGCTTGCTAAAACTTTGGGGTTTTCTATGGTACTCTGGTTTCTTCTATGTGGTTATAGAACTGATTACCTTAATGTAAGAGAAATAATTTTTACTGGGATGTTAATACACATGCCAAATTGTAAAACTTTTCATTGACCTTTAACCTACTTCAAAAAGTATTGCCAGAAAGCAAATTTATTCCAACAAACACAAATCTTGTTTAAAGATATTCAATCTTTTTGTAAGTTTAAGAAGAACAGAGACTTTTGATTTATTTGAGTAATTAATATGATGTAGTTGATTTAATGCATGCCTATAAACCATTATGTTTTAAAATTTGCATTGGATTTAGCAAACTTTGCAAAGGACAAATAGATGCCCTGAAAAAAATAATTTTTTTTCTCATTTATTTATCTTAAACATTTATTGCTTGATATAAATATGATTTAGCATGATCATGTACCAAAGTAGAATTGCAAAGCTGTTATGATTTCTATAAACACTACACAATAAGCTACCATCATCTGGTGACAGTTTATAAGTCATACAAATTAATAGCTGAAAGCTAAAACAGAAACATATACGTGCTACAAATTCATGCTTAATTTGAAGTGATTTTCTACTGTGGAGATATTAACAAGTAAATGCATTGAATATAATAACTTAAAAGTAGTTTATCATTTAGTTTGAAAAATGTTGGAGGTTTGAAGGTTTGCAACAAGTCACTGGTTCATAAATTAATAGACATTATCATAAGAAGTAAACAATTCCTTTTTAAAAATTGTTTTTATTGAAGTGATTTTTTTTTTCAAAATGAACATTGTTGTTTTTTTTCCAACATACAAGTATGTTTCAATATTGCTTTGAAAAATGAGCTAATCAGTCTTCTTACTTATACCATATAAAACAGAAAAACAAATTTCTAATTGGTATAACCTTTTGTATGATTTATTGAATGTTAAGGTAAATTAATTTATGATAATTATAATTAGTATATCATTCTCACTGCATATCTATGTAAATAATTTATCATGCATGCTGCCACATTCTAAATAAATATTTTAACAGTTTAGTTGGAATATGTGAATTAAAAGTAAAGTTGTTAATAAAAGTAACATGTGATTAAAATTAAATGAACCTGTGACATAATTTAAATTAACTTGTGATATAAATCCAATTAATCTTTAATATTATTCAAATTAACCTGTGACCTAAAACTTTGTAACCCAAGATCTACATGTGATAAAATAAAAATGTCCCAAAGTTAAAGTGACTGTTAATTAAATCAAACTGACCGGTTTTAAACATGTGGTCTGTGTCAACTTACAGCATCATCTGACAATTGGTCATCACTGAATGTACATTCACGACAACCTTTCCAGCTAAGAAGGCACGACTTAGCTTGTGGTGATTCTGCAGTTATTACAGTGAAGTCAAATACTTTAGTGGTAGTAGGAGTCGGTGAGTGACCTGGTAAAGGTGAAGAACGAATTTCAAGCGCATCTGCCATGAAAAAAGTGATAAAATAAAATAAAAATTAAAACATAAAATATATGAAGACAAAAAATTTATATGACAAAAGTAGTATGGGAATTGAATATTATAAAATCATTATGAATTTTGGATAATGGTTTTAATAGCATTTTTTCATAGCAACTTTATAGACTGCAATGACTATGTTACTACAGTTATATAGTAGTTACTTGAATGTCAAGTTTAATAAAACGGCTCTGACCAACGACTATCAGCTTAGCTGACCAATGCTAATCCAGGTTTCATAAATAATTTTATCATAAAAACAGCTCTTTTTAAAGCCTAACAACTTAGCTGACCAATGCTAATCCAAGTTTCATAAATAATTTTGTGGTTAAGAACAGCTCTGTCTAAAGCCTAACCATACATAGGACCAGCACTAATAGAACTGCTTATTCCATAGCCTAACAGTTCATGTTACCATTACTTATCCACGTTTCACAAATATTTTTTGTTGAACACTGCTCTGTCCAAGCCTAATAGCTCAACTGTTCAGTACTTATTTAAGGTTTTAAAAAAAATTTTGTGATCAAAATTTGCTTCGTCAAGAGTCTAACAGCTCAACTGACCAATGCTTACATGAGTTATAGTTGTTGTGTAAAGTGACTAAGAACACAAGACTCTCCATTTTTAAAATATACATCTATCTGAAGATTAACTTTCAAAATGTTTGCTGGTACACAGCAATGTGACACAAAGTATCTTAACAAAATACTACCAAGACAGATCAAGGGCTAAAACAAATAAACCTTGAAGCATGAATAAGTGGCATTAACAATTAAGCCACAACTCCAAAATCATTAGCATTCCAATTTACTCTATATTACCAGGATACAGGACCTAATTAATTGTTCAAAATTGTGGAAACATGTTACAAATAATGATGAATGAATGAATATGATAAAAAGCATGGCTATAAGCACAAATGCTAAATATTGGGTATTTAAACAAATAAGATTAAATTAAAGTAATCTGTAAATTCACAAAACATATATACTCAAAAAACTTAAGAAAATAGCTTTGGGTCTGTATATGGTATATGAGGAACAAAATCTAGTTTGTAGATCAGTAATAAAAAAAGCTTTGGCTAGCTTTTAATTAGCGATTAAAATAAAGCACAATATATATATATATATATATATATATATATATATATATGATATATGATATATATATATATATATATATATATATATATATATATATATATGATATATATCCATATATATATATATATATTAGAATTATGATTCTTTGAACATTGTTTCCTCCCCTTTACAATGAATACATCTAAGTCAATAATTCCCAACTACATTTCTTGGTAATTTCTTTTTCTTTTTTTAAAAAAAAAATCACAAAAATTTAACAAACCAAGATTTTCAGATAAAAAAAAATAACTTAATGTCACAAGTGTTTTACTGTCACTGTAGGTGACATGAATCTACCTGAATTTGTTTAGAGTTTTTACATTCATTTGCCTGACCTATTCCCTCAAAAACAGTTATTGAATACAATATAATATATGTATTTATAACAAAAAAGTAGAAATTACAAACCAGAGTAAGTAGGAAGAGGTGAAGATGTAAACTGAGTCTCCATTTCTCCACTGTTATCTTCCCCTTGTGATGAAAGAAGTGAGCGAGTATATGAGGTTGCTGTATGGCCATTTCTTGTCGTTCCTGCTGTGCTTGGATGGCTTGCAGAATGATGATTAACACTTAACGAGTCATTGTTGTTATGGGAAACAGTTCTGTAACCTTGACCTGATTTCTTCTTTCTTAAAAACTGTACAAAACCATGTTTCCATGGTGAACATTTAATTGCATTTTTCTTACTACTGTCAGAATTAGAATTTTTTGTCTTGTCTATAGAATTCTGAAAGATAAAAACAAAAACAGATGGTTAATTTATATTAAAAAAATGGACATAAAATTAAAAAGATTTACAAACAACAATAAATTCATGTTTTTCATTTAATATATGTGTATTTCATCATCTATATATCTGTAAGTAACTAATCAATAAATATATATATATATATATATATATATATATATATATATATATATATATATATATATATATATATATATATATATAATGTATATATAAACACAAAGTTGTTTAATCATGAAAAATATACAGACAAATGAAAGCACAATGTAGAAGTAGAAGTTAATTATAAAGCAGGGCCTTATTTTGAATCAGGAAATAGCTTAAGCCTGGACTGGTCTTCAATTAGGCAGAAGATTAAGCATGGCCTGGTTTTCTATTAGGTATTAGCTTAAGCAGGGCTTGGTTTTCAATCAGGTATTAGCTAGGCAGGGCTATGTTTTCCATCAGGTATAAAGCTAGACAGGGCTTTGTTTTCAATCAAGTATTAGCTAGGCAGAGCTTTGTTTTCAATCTGGTATTAGCTAGGCTTGGCTTTGTTTACAATCAGGTATTAGCTAGGCAGGGTTTTGTTTTCAATTAGGTATTAGCTAGGCAGGGCTTTGTTTTCAATCAGGTAGTAGCTAAAGCAGCTAGAGACTTGTTTTCATCAAGTACTAGTTAAACAGGGTCTTGTTTTTGATTAAGAAGTAGCTAAGCAGGATAAAGCTTTTGCAATTTGAAAACAATCACAGATATAAATATCAATATCAACATGAACATTGAGATTTCAATATACAATGTATTTTCATTTCATTTTTTTAGATAGCTGATATGAACAGAGATTAATATTTAGCTTATTTAGAAAGCAAATTTTGCAAATTCAATTAGGTGCATTCATTTATCTTGCAACTATAACATATAATATATATATATATATATACAATTTAAAATGTATACATTTTGTATATGATTATATAATATTTTTTTTAATATCTGAAAAAGCCAGATTCAAAATAATTTTTCTGAAGTATACAATTAATGATATAGATATTTAAATAAGTAAATAGATTATTTAACTGAATACATTAATCTTCTATTATCATTGCTATCAATGTTTATCCCCTCTTTTCTATGCTGACATGTTTACAGCAAAATGCAAAAAAAAAAAATCATTTTACACATGTATTGAAATGAACAAAACAAAAATTGTAAAAATTAACATTGATTAATGGCACCATTTTATGCTTGGTGCATATAAAAATCAAATAGTGAAAGTTTAGTGAAATCTGAATAATTATATAAATGAATATGTGCAAAACTTTTCATGAAAATCTAATAAAATAAGGATTAAAAAATAAAACACTTTCCTAAAAAGACAGAATTTCATAAAATATAAGGTTAACAAAACACTGTAGATTTTCAGAAATTGTTTCTGTTGTAAAATTGTGTTTAAGCTTCTATTGCTGTCACTGATGAGCAAAGGTTTAAATATTAAAGGAAACCTGTATAACAAGTGGGCTTTGAATAATGTAAAATTGGCCAAAATTAAAACAAGGGAATACTTGCAATAAATTGAGCATCAACTGCAAAATTGAATTTCTTAAGCATTTGTGCTTAAATTATTATTCAGTGATTTTACCAGTGCCAAAATAAAAGATGAAATTAACTAATATGACATCATTTCTCAAAAAAATCCACCAACATTATAATCTCAAAATGATTTTAGACAGGACTTTAAAAAAGAAAAAGTATGATTTCGAATTTAATAAAGGCATTAAACATAACTGAGAAGCATAAAGACACTCAGTCTTATCACTGATAAAACTGCATAAACAATCCATGTGACCAAAAAAAAATTCTGAACAAAAGAGAAACAAATATCTATATATATATATGTTTAGAAGCAGGATGCTGCAATACTTAGTGCAGGATATTTGCAAATAAACTTAAAGATACAGTCATTTACAAATGGTAGAATCAGGCAACAAACATAGCCACTTTGGATTATCTAATGACAGACAGATATGAAAAATCTTATTAATCTCCATTTATTTTAGAAAAAGAGGACAGGTGGTGATTACAAAAAAAAAAAAAAAAAAAAAAAATCCAATATCAATATACACTTGCACTAAGTTAAGAACCACATATTTTCAACATCATTGCATTTTTTACTTACACTCTACAGCAACAAAAAGCATCTGTAGCTAAAAGTTGGAGTGAGTTAAGTAATGGTATTTTATACCCCTAAGTCAAGATTATTTCACTTATATTAAGTCAGTCAGTTCAGGTATGGTAGACCCTGACCTTTGGCAAGCAAACTGACAAACCTTCTCACACTAGGATCTTCCCAAGTGGGGTTCCAACCTAGGGTTTGAAAGGCACTGTGATCTCCACTAGACCACTTAGCTATTGAGGCACCGATCAATTGTTTTGAGAGACCTAAATATGTATTCTGATGGAATTGTTTTTGTTTTTAGGGATCCTATCAATCCAAAATCAGTTTAGATTGTACTTAGATTGTACAACAAAAAACAGGTAAAAAGCAAAGCAAAAATTTTGAGTTTGAATATCTGTGTAGATGATTAAAATCATTTTCTAAATAAGTCTCAATGATCCAATTTATAACCAAGGAAGTAAGTTTCCATCAAGCTTATAAGCTTTCTAAAGACCTGCAACTTAGTTACAGAATTTTACTTCTCACATTCTGTAAAAGTGAAGAAATAATTTTTTTTTTAATCTTATCATAGACAAAATCTTGTGGTGTTCTAACAAGACAGAATCTAATATTGTCACAAAATGAATATCCTTATATAATGATATGACTTTTTAATACAATTTTTGACATAGATTCAATGGTTCTTAACTTATGACCATGTGTATATTTCAACAATGCAGTGATTTTTCTTTCTTCGGTACAGGAAATAAAAACAAATCTAAATAAATTCAATTTATTCCACAATTTTGTTTTCAATTTAATAGAAAAATATGAAGAAATGGATTTACAAAAATGCACTGCATTCAATCCAAAAAAGTTTTAAAAAAAAAAAAAAAAAATAAAAAAACACAATTAGTCAAACATGAAAAAAAAACATGCAATTGTATCTCAAGTCAATTTAACAACATTTGAATAATAGAACAGAGGAGATAAAGATTGATAGATCAAGATGCAATATGTTATCACTGGTAATGATCAAATTCTTTATTTACCTGATAAATGTCAAAAAGCCATGGGCTGCAAGATTAGTGAAAGAAAAAGAACAGCCGAATATAACTGATAAAAAATTCATTTAAAATGTAAACACTATATATAAAATAATATAATTGCTTGCTGATAAAGCACAAGCCAAAATATATAAAACAAAATTGTGTTGTCTAGTGCAAGGGTTTTACTTGAGTTTGTGTATCACAGGCAGAACTATTGTTACCACAAAAGAAAATTTTTTAGTAAAATATCTAGAATATCTTTTAAAGCTTAAGATACTCAATAATAATTATAGTCCTGCACAAAAATTACAGGGTATTATAAATTGTACAGTTTAATTTCTCTGTACAAGTGTTGAGTAATGTTGTGGTAAACTGTTGCTTAAAGAAAATGTCCATCTATACAATTTAAAACGTACTAAAACTTTCTTTTCTTCATAAGCAGTGCAGTTATTACTTCTCAGTATAATTGTACTGTTATCCTGTAGTGCTGATATAAGTCAAATCGTTATAGGTTATTACCTTGATGTGGCAATGACTGCTGGTGAGAAAGTGCGGGATGGTCATGATTTGTGGTGAGAACTTGTGACTGTTGTCAAGACTGGCAGTGAGAAATTTGTGGATGTGGCCATTACTGGCGGTGAGAAAGTGGGGGATGTGGCCATTACTGTGCACTCTGCTTTGTACTTCTTCAAACTAAATGTGACATCAGCAAAACAACTGTTGCAAAGGTTCTTTCCACATCAGTCAATTATCTTGGAACAGGGTAAATAAGAAGCTGCATCAAATGAATTGAATTTACAACATCTTTTGGCCCAGATCATAAGTCGAACACACTTGTGACTGAGTTCATGTTTCAAAATATTTTTAACTGAGAAAAGTTACAGTTACACAGAAAAGTTATGGTGGTCAGTATAAGAATCATTCTCTTTGGTTGGAAAAAAATATATATATATAAATCATTTCTAAAACTAACATAAACCTTGGTTTCATAATGATTTATGCCGGAAAAATTTCAAGAAATAGAAACTTTTACAGTAAAAAGTTAAATAAGTCTAAAGAAAGCATATAGTAAAATCAGTCTGTAAGTGTAAATTTTAAATAAACAGAAATTGAAATAAAATCTTAAATTCTTATATTTGTTACTAACAACCTTTTATGACAAATTTTCATTTCAATCAGTCAATCAATTCATTCAACTTATCTGAATTTTTTTTGAATAAAAATCACTTATTATCCTCTGATGTTAATTAACAGGAGTTTAAGATCTAAATCAACCTACCTGCTATAAAAAATCATTTCATCTTAATCTGTAGATTCATTTTAAGAAATATTTTTACATTTTTAAAATCATCAAGAAGGCTCAAGATTTTGTTGCAAAAAAAGGCATAGCTTAAAGATTATTTAACAGTTGCTTGAATATAACATAGCAGTAGTTATAAGTAACTACTTAACCACCTTTAAGCTTCTATAAACAAAACCTAAAACTTCTTTAGCCATTGCTTATAACAGATAAAGGGTGTTATCTTACCAATTATTATACCTCATATATATTAAAACACATTTTATTCGATGGATTCCAATCACATGACATGTAACATATGAGATATTTCCCACAAAATTACCATCAGCATGTGACAACCTCTCCCTTCTCGGCACAGCCATGTGATAATACTATTGTCACCCGTTGACAACCCAGCATAAGGGAGATAACTCGCAAAACTTGGCTGTTGTCGTTTGGTAAACAACAAAAACGGTGACTAGTCGTTTTGGCAGTTCGTCAAAGGCGGACTTGCAATTAATTATGCAGGTTAAAGATGCAGAAAACACAAAACGGTATGTTTTGGACATTGTGTTATTTCACATGATAAGCTTTGTTTCGGTATAATAAAAGGGCTATGCCCTCGGATGACAATTCTGAAGGGTGACAATTCTGGATGTTCACATACCTAGAGGGCAATTATTGTATATAATCATACTGATCATTCTACGAAAAATAATTGTAAAAATCCACATTCTTTCTATGAGAAAACATGGAATGTGCTATCCAATGAAGAATCACTTGTTTATACCAATAAATCTCATTGGAAACAGAGAATAAAAATAACTTTAACGAGAAAAACAACAAGGCAAAGGAGTCACTGTTTACTCACCTGAGAATAATTTAAATTTGAATTTATTTTCAAATACTGTACACGTACCAATTTTAGCGGTGTATTAATTTTAGCGATTTTCAGTGCTAGGACAGTAGCACTTATTTGAATACAACGCTAAAATACATGTTTTGACTTAAAGTCTGTTTCTCAAAAGTTGTTTTGCGCTAATTGAAATCCACGCCAATTAGTCAAGAATGTTAATTGCGCTAAAATACATACACGCTAAAATTAGTATGTTTACAGTAATATAGTTGCTAGAGTACTTTATTATTTTGATCTAAAAGTTCACTTATTTTTATATCCTTCATGATCCATATGTACAATGTATAAGCAGTTTTAGTCAAAAATAAAAAAAATAAAGAATAATGAAACAAACTAAAAAAGTAAATAAAGTAATTAAAATATTATAGACCAAATATTAAAAATCAATTGTGGAAAATTTTGTAACTTGTCAAAATAATAACAAAATAAATGAATGAAAAATAAATTCATAAAAAATATTTTTTAAAAAATAAAAAAATAAAATAATAAATGACTTAAAGTTAACATAGAAGATTAAGCTAGTTCTTTTTCTTTCCATATATTTGTGAACTCCATGGAAATATCTAGCTTAATTTAAAGCATTTTTTTTAACACCATAGAGGTTTTTTTTTCAAAACTGAAAAGTATCCAGTATAAAGTCCCAAAAAAAAAAAAAAAATCACCATTAAAAAAAGGGGATTTGACTCAAACTTACAAACAAATGCGCTCATATCTTAACCTCTAACAAAAAAGTCTGATGTTGATAAAGAAAGAAGCTTTTCACTGTTATTGAAAACTGCTATACTGGTACATTTTGTATATACAAGCTTACTTATAATACTGTGGGGCTATTTGCTCACTTGCAAATTTAAGTGATAGGGAGAAGATTGTATCGTAGATCACTTTTTATTCGAAAAAAAAAATTAACAGTACGATATACAATAAAAAAAATAAAACTTCACATAAAACTTAATGATGACATTATACAAATGACAATACTGGAAACATTACAGATTTGTCTCAAACATGTTTTTTGATGTGATGAAACACTCTTATCAAAACTTTTATGAAAAACACAGAAGCTAAATCTCCTTAAACTGTATATATACAGTATATATAGAATACTGTACACTATTTTAAATTTTTGATGTTTTTGTTTTCTTCAAATTTGTGCCAATAGTTTTTCAACAGCTTAGAAATTTCAAATTCTCTAATTGATGCAATGACCTGCCATTCATTTTTTCTTTCATTTTTTGGGCTCAGCATATTTTATTTCAGAATTCTAAAAAAGCCATTGCAAATATGGCAAAAATAAAGTGCACTTAAATTATTACTTATAGAATGTAATAGCTTAGGCAGCACTTTTGTTCAGGTGTGCTAAAACTTTAAGACAAATGAACAGACAAACAAACACAAAATCATAATTTTATGCACAATGCAAAAACATTGAAATCAATAATGCATGTATAATGCACATCCAATTCATTACAATTATGACAGAAAACACATGGCAAGTGTTGGAGAATAACCTTGACCTTTCTGCTGTGGACAACATCATACCTCAATCTTTAGGCTGCTTTGACACATTTTACTTTTCATTTTATATGTGTCCAAGCGATTTAAGTCTCTGTAATGTGTGACCAATATCAACAATTTTTTTTAACATTGCATACAAAAATGACTGCTTTTAGTTACAAAAATAATTTTGGTATTTAAAATTGAGTAAAATGCTGAAGAGTGATTTGAGCCCAATTAGCTATTGACTTGTTATTTTGAAGATGCTATCATGGTATACTTAGTTTAAATGAGCCCAATTTCTAACCAATTTGACTCCTTTGGCCTACATAATGATATTTTAAATACAAATGAAAACTTTATATAATATTAAAAACCTCAGAGCTTCTTGTCAAATTTGAAAAATAATGATGATATATTAATTGTTTTGATTTTATCACTATGTAAAATTTTTATAAACCCTGTGGCTACAAGTGAAGTGTATCTTATTCATTCTGAATATGAAAACTTGCTTACTTACACCTGCATTTTACCTGTGGATGATATTTAAAGCTGCATTAAGTTTTCCAAAGAAAAAATTAAAACCTTGCTAATCTAATTAATGATGTTCCTAATGAACAATGTTATATTTGGTTCAATGATAAAAGCTTGAATAAATACAGAAATTACAGTGAATGACCGGGAGATGCAGCATTTGGGATCTAATATTAGAACATGGTTACATCATCAAAACCTGGGCCATTTAACGTGGTTAGAGGATGTCTAATTTTAAAAAAATATATTTTTAAAAATCAAAAAAAAATTCAGAAATTTGAAAAACTTAATGCAGCTTAAAATTCTTTTGTTTTTTTACTACCGGTATATATTGGAGAAAACAAGAACACTATTTTTTGTTTAATTTTCAGTGGGGTATTGTTTTGGGCTCCATCTTTTGCTATATATCACTCCTTCTTAAGTGATGTCCAATCGGACAAACATTAATAATCGATAATTTGAGAGGCATAATCAATCAGTTAATCCACTAATAACTGGAATTACAAATAAAGCTGAATATAAGTACTTTTTTTGTGAAAGCCAAGTGTTCTTGATGAGTGATTGTAAGTTAAAGGCCAGATAGCTCCTTGCCCTGACAGAGTGACAGTGGCTAAAGAATCTCACTGGTGTAAAGAGTGTCTGGATATGGATAAATTATCCGATTGACGTCCACCAGTTTTGTTTTTAGTAGCAACAACCGGAAAGGAAACAGACTTGACTACAATCCCGAAACTACTCACGATTAGGATCGATGCCCTGACAAGGACCAACAATTGATCATCGGCGATAATCAAGACATCACTACATCCTTCTACACAATGAAATGCAATATTGGTGGATGTTAAGGCTGGATAAAATTTAAAGATAAATAAACAGTCCAAATTATTACATTTTAGATTCAGAAAGAGGTTTTGAAAATTTATTTTACACTTTCATTTTCATAATTAATATGTATTGCTTTTTCACATATTGTGAGGACATAGTTCTATATACAATAACCGAGTAGTCAAAATGATGTTCAAATTGCTAACTGGGTTTAAAAAACTTAAGATGGAAAAGCCCTTAAAAGTGGTATGCACAGTATATAGAATATTACTTCTAAGTTAAAGTTAACCTATGATCACATACTTCTACAAGGACATTTGACTAAAATGTTGACCACCAAGACTTTTTAGATAGGTATATTATGTACATATTTGAAAACTATCAAGAAAGAAGTGAACTCATATGATAGAATCATTTCACAAAAATTAACAAAAAACAAAACATTTTTGATAAAATAAGTTAAAGAAAATAAGAATCAAAATTAAAGATAGAAATTGTACATGTTTTACTTGTGAACTACAAACGAAAAAGAAAGAAAGCTTTAAGCTCAGGTAAGCTAAATATATGAAAGATCTTATAACTTAAAGTTGCCATGGTTATATGAACCAACACAGTTGTAAAATAAATTCTTCTAATAATAATAATTTCTACAAAAATTGTTTTTATTGAAAAGTACTATTTTTAGTGCTGAGATGATATAAAGGTTAACCCTCTGCTCTAGCTGTATGCATAAATATACCCCAAATTATCCTGACCCTAGTTTCACAATCATTCTTAAGATTTTCTTTAACTTAGATATGGGAGATGCGTTACATCAGAAATTCATATTCATGAATTAAAAGGTCAACTTAAAGACCATTTTAAGCTTAAGACATACATTTTCTAGTTTTGTGAAAAGCTAGCATTTGTTTCTTGGATATAAAAAGTATAATAAAGCATTTTATGACAGTATATCTATATGGCAATCTAAAGTCCAATCTGGAAAATCATGAAAAACAATTGTTATCTTATTTCCAACGAAGTCAGCTAAATTAAAATAAGGATACCAAAACAAAAAGTGTTAAAAGACATCATATATATGTATATATTTTTTAACTGATGTTAATGGTTGAAGTTTCAAAAATATCGCACCTGTTTTTTGGACTTGATATCGTTAGCTGTTGTATCTGATGTTGTACACTTGTTTTTGGGTATAGACTTGTTGTTAAGCTTTGTACCTTTAATCACTAAATCAGACGATTCCTCATCTAAAAATAATACAAATCATTAATTAAAATGATTACAGTTATCTGTATATATCTATCAAAGACATTATAAGTTATATATGCAAGTTATATGACTATGCACCCTGTCAGATTAATGTACGGTAACCAAAGACGTAGCTGTCAGCTGCACTTCAGTACTTACAAGTTTTGATTTTGTATTAATGTGTGACTTGGCTGTTTGTTAAGCATACTGGAAGGATAAAGGATTTAATCCATGATGTAAAAGTTGCTTACCTTACACAGCATTATGTGCATTTATGTACCCGAGAGAGAGAGAGAGAGAGAGAGAGAGAGAGAGAGAGAGAGAGAGAGAGAGAGACTCTAGAAATAGTTTTGACTAAAGTAGTCTGACATGCTCCACATGCCAAAATATCATCAGCTATACAAGTTTGTTTTGGAAATAATACATTTCCTTTTTAAATATCTGATAAGAAATATAACTTATAAGAGACATTGGTAGATATATTCAAGATGTAAATGTGATTCTCACATGTTTCATGTTGTACAGGTTGACTGTGACCACTTCCAGATTATATACACCCCCTGACTCCTGGACTTACTCACTGGATTATTTTATTCCCCTTCCTCAATAGCAAAAACAATCATATTACTTACCTCTCTCCATGGGATGGATTTTGGCTCTACTACTTGAAATACCAGTAAGTCTATCACAGCTATCTTCCAGGTTACTTCCTCGGTCTCCTGGACCATCACTCCCTGAGCTAAACAACAAATCAGAACTAGATGGGTCCTGCAACCTGTAACGTGTATAATATTGTAGATAATTCCTCTTAATCATGTTGTACGCTGACATGTTTATTTCAATCCAAAGTTACTAAAATGGAACCTTAGAACTTGCAAAACACTATCGTAAAATATTCAAAACTTGAAAAAAAATTCTCCCCTTATTGTTTGTGAGGGTTGAATACTAAGCCCTACTGTTAAATAAGCAAGTGTTCTGCCATGAGGCTCTAAGGTCCAGACTGGAAGTCTAATAAATAAATCAATTTATCTTGATACATATTCATGACTGTTACTTATATTCTGCTACACACAAATGAATTAGAGTCAAACACTATCATAGATTAAAATCCCATTTAGATTAATTACAGTTTGTTTTTTGTAATCACAATTTGTCTGAATCACGTTTTATACTTGGTAGATTGGTGTGTATACTTGGTAGATAGGTTGTTTCTGTTAATATTTTCTATTTTCTAAAAATAAAATGTCTTAACTACAAAGTACCATAAATCTTCTTTATAGTTCAGGAGGTAGAATGTTTTGCGTGTTAAGCAATATTAACCAACCATTCTTTTGACATACCCATGGATTAATTTCATTCAAAATTTAATCTTTAAATCCCAAAGAAGGAGAGGATTAAAGCACCTGTTTTATTTTAAATCTGTAAAGTTAATTGATCCCAAAAAATAAAGAATATATCCCTGTTGAAATAAATATTTTATACATTATATACCAGTATATATCATTCTAATCCAAGTGATTTGGATGAAATAGTATAAACATAATAATAATATTTGTGACAACCCTAGTATTTTATATACACACTTAGTTGTATTGTTTAATCATGGATTAATGATTAAATATATTACTCCATTGCATAATGTTTAAATGCCCTCACAAAATTTTTAATCTGGACTTTTAAAAAAAAATATATGTGAAATTTTAATTCTTTAAAGCGTGTGATATTTCAATAACAACTTAAAGTTTTCTGGATCGAGATAATGCACTCCAAATAAATTACCCCTAGGTGGTAATATTTAGTACACAGAGGTTAAGCATTGAACTATTGATATATGGCATTTATGGTTCTATAATTGCAACAGCAATTCCAGGCAAACTAAATAACTCATGTTAGCAAGTTATGATAAGTTTCCCTGGAAAGTTATGTTGCTATAGGACTATAACTACCATATCAAAACAGTTCATTGCTTATATTTATATATAAAATGATATTGATGCTCAGTCAATGACCACACTGTTCTTAATTTAAAATTCCTGGCCATGTCGACATGAAAATTATGTGATGTCACTAAATGTAACAGCCATGTTGTTGGTCAATGAGAGATTTCATTAATTATGAAAGTAAATCAAATAGACAACATGTAAAATTTACAATTTATGATAGGAACAATTTTTATGGTACAACGTTCTGCCATCTAAAGTGCTGGCTTGTAGATAGGTTCATATCTCTCTCTTGTCGATCTTTGTGTAGGAAAATTTATCAATCTGCTTGTCAAAGGCTGGTGGTTTTCAGAACTGATAGCTCCAATATGTGAAAAAATCTAAATTACAAGGAACTAATACACTATTTCTGCATTCCATTTAACTCAATTTATAACAAATATCAGTATAAAAATAAAATTAAACTTTGAAAAGCATTAGCACATATAAATTGGTACTTCCACCAGTACTTACCGACACTCGTTTTCTGATAATGTTCTTATTTTTTCCTCATTTGCATAAGTATTGCATTCTATTGAATTGGAAGTGTTTTCTTTGTCTTTATTATGTTTTAATTTTCCACTTTTCATTTTAGAGAGAAGATGCAGTTTATAGGCAAAACATGGCAAAGTTGGCGTATTAACAGACCCAGAAGGCGTTTGTGAGGTAGAAACTGATTTCCCATTGGTGAAATCTAAATCAGCTGCTAATGAGTCAAAATCATCACTATGGAAGCTCTCTATACGAGCAAGGGGCATTTTGAACATTTGTCTGTTAGGTGTACTGGGAATTATATTTTTATACAGAGAACAGGTAGAGTGTTTAGAATTAACAGAATCAGCTGGACTATCAGCTTCTAATGAAAGACGACGACTACAAGAATTAGCCAAAATATTATCTGCATTGCTTTCTTTGGTTTCACAGACAACTGATTTTGGCCCATTTAGAGGTACTGGCACTTTAAAATCTAAAGAAGGCCCAATGCATATATTTTCTTTTAAAGTACTGCTGTTTAAATCACAAAAATTTCTTTCAGTTGCCATTTTTTTATCAGGAAATTGCCTCGTTGCTCCTAACAATGCTGTGGTACTGTCAATGTGGTCCTCCCCACTATCCACATCTGAATATAAACCACTTTGAACATTTTTAAACATTTCATCCCCACTTTCAACATTAAAATCCCCTGTGTCAGGAATTAACAAACGACTACACTGAGCACAACTTGTATCATATTTGCTACTTGTTTGCATAGCTGAAGAGAAATGGTCATATGATCCTGACGTTGAATTTATCACATGGTCAGAATCGACATTAGGCAAGAGATAGGTATTGTCCGGAACATACTCCTTGGATTTCACTTTATTTTTACTTGCTTGTATCTGTTTTGGGCGAACTATTGCCTTAATATCTGCTAAGGCTATCCTTGCTTCCACAGAGTCCTGTTTGCTCTCTGACCACTTATGATTGGCCCTTTGTTTTGTCTTTCTATCTAAGGAAGAGGGTTTATTATTTAATCCATTTGAATCATGACCTGAATCTGGCCAATCATGTTTAAATTCAGTCTGTGATGCAGAATAGTTAGTATCTGCTGAACCAGGGCAACTATCCTGTAAATCTACAGTTGAGCAAGGATTTGAACTATCCGACGGAAAATGTTCACTGTGAGTAGTTGGTCCATTAAAATTTGAATAAGACATTGATTTTATATCTGGCACTTGTAAGGTCAAAGGTGAAGATGTATAACACTCAGTAACTCCCAATTTATCCGGTCGAGGAACAGGATTGGGTCGGGGTGGGTCAATCTGAATCAATGGATTATTCAAATTTGTAGGACTGTTTGGTTGTGAACTTGATGCTGCTAAAAGTTTATCTTTCAAGCTCATTGTCCGTCTTTGTCCTGGACCACATGATATTGAGCGACGTTTTCTTGTAGACCGCCTCCTAAGTGAACGACGAGTGATTGGCATCTGTACAGCTGCTTGATTTGGTGACAAGAAGTTTGGATTATCTGAAGTTGCTGTACAAGCTGAACCAATAGTATCTGTACTCAATTTTGACAAATCCTGAAATAAGAAAATTAGATGCTCATTTATGCTCATGTTTAAAAAATTCTTATTCTTTAAACAAAAGTTATGGCAAGAAATACCAATAAAAATAATGCTTTTGTAAATTAAATGAATAGTTATAAGATATCAGAATACAGGGGACTAAAATGACTTCAGTCATGGTACTTGAAAAAACAAACAAGCTATTTTAAATATTGATTGAAAGAATGCTTTAGAACTATAATGAAGGATAACTCTTGTCTGTCTTTGTGAAAAAAGCAATTCAACATTTTTCCTGATTATGTACATTGTTAAGTGTTAGTATTTGATGAAAATGTATAAATTTCTAATGAATAAAAATCTCTATCTAAGGAGGTTTACCAGTGTGTCCCATGATCAATGTCACATGATGTTTTTGCAGAACATTTTAAGAAAAAAAATCATTAATTTCAGTAAGAAATCTTTTTACTGCAGAAATTTGTTTTTTCTTGACATGTTTTATTTTAGATCTGACCTATTCTAATTCATATACATATATTGAGATATTTCAGAGTTGAAAACATGAGAACAATAAATTGTATTTGTTGGAGATTTAGTTCGCATACCTGTAGACTCTATCAAGGTCATGGCAGTTCATAAAGTCTTCAAGTACAATAACAAAACATTTTTGGTGTTTTCATTTTGTCAATACAAAGTTTTATTGAAAAAAACCTTATATCTATCTACATTATCTGGCTGTAATTGTATAATATTTCTGATAATGAAATAAATATAGAAAAGCACATGTATAAGTATTAGATGGAAAATATGTTGCTCACTACAAATTTCAAAGAAAACATATAAAAGTGTATGACGAGAATGTGTTTTACATATAGTGTACAAAATTTCCATATATATTTATATGGTATTACATTTTCGGTATAATGTTTTTTCCATATGTTGAAATTATCTTGTGCATAAATAATACAGAAACTGAAATTTAAGCAACTTACAATTGCTGGGTTTGGTGAAGCTAAGGCATGCCTTCTCCTTCGTGACCTTCGTCGTTCTGTTCCAAGCCAGGAAGGAGTACTACATAATGCTTTAAAATCAAAGCTAGCGCTGACCCTTGGAGGTTCATGAGGAGCTTCCGCTTGAGCCGGTTGTTCAGTAGTCTCTCCTTCTGTGTCTGCAGCTGTTTAAGTATAGAAAATAATTTTAATTGCTAACATGTAATTATATTACAATGAAAATGTGACTACCTACAAGACAGTACAGAAAGGTCACAAAAAAACAAGGTATTATTTAACACTGTTATGAGCTAATTATTGTTTGGTTTATTTTGTAAATAAATGCAAGTATAGATAATTAAGTCATATTTTTAATGACAGGTGACTATTTCACGTTTTCTATGAGCATGTTAATGAAGCAATCTAAAGTTGAAGCACAAATTTATCAATACCAATGTTTAAGTGAATATAAATTCTTGTGCTGCTCGAGTTTGCACAAATGTTTCTGATTTACTCTATACTCTTACAGACTGATGCAGTGTTACATATAATACTCTATATTTACATTTAGCAGCTCCATCCTTGTCTTTATCTGGTTTAGGACGTCGTTTTTTATGTCGATGTCTGTGTTCTGATTTCTTTTCTACAAATGATGTGTAATCTACATCAAAAACACCTGAAAATATAAACAAAATTTAAAATGTAATTGATAAAAAAAAACCCATGTTGAGGTTTAACACTCAGGAATAAATAGAGAGGTTCTCTTTATAAAAAAGGGAGGGAGTTACAGAAGAAAGCAATGGAGTTTGTTTCATGTGATGCCCATTGATGTTTGTGTGACAATTCATTTTTGTGATTAATTCTTGAGTGGCATAATCTTAGAATTTTTGTCACTTATATCATAAAATGTTAGAAAACATCCATAAGAAATTATACATCTGTATGTATATATATATATATATATATATATATATATATATATATATATATATATAAACATTACAGTACAAAGAAGAACCAATCTGACCAAAACAAAATCTAATTCTAAAACTACACCCTTCATCTTCTAAACACAGGTTAGAACAAAAACTTTCTGTGCTTCACATACACTAAAAGCCCTATTTAAACTACCTGTTATTTCAATATACAAAACTTTGTAAATCAAACAGATGGACAACATAATTTTAATGAACAGACAAACTAACAAACATCTTTATTATTTGATTCAGTCAATATCTACAAAATGACTTAAAAGATATTAACACTAGGTGAATTCTGTTACAATGAAATAGTACAAACAATTCCCATCTGATGCTTCAACATTGTCTTAAGTGGAAAAATTGTTTTTAAAAATGTTTTTAAATACAACTAAAGGACACATCATTTTATAATGTTCTTTTTTTCATCATAGATGGAAATGTATGTTGAACTGTACAATGATTTAAATGATGATAAAAATAAAATGTGACAAACAGTTTGATCCCATTTAGTCTTTAGATCCCAGTAAATTAGCAAGAAAAAAAATCTGAAATATAATCTTGTTTTACATTCTGTTGTTTGAGAGGTTCAAGAATTTTAAGAAGATTCAGAAAAGTGCGCAAAGAGTAAATATATTAAAATGTTATCTAATTTAAGAAATAAATAGTGTTACAGATAACAAGAGGCCCAATAGGGCCTGTGATGCTCAACTGGCTGCATATGTAAGACAATGTTTTTGATTGTAATGCTGTTTAACGTTCAACTCAAGAATATTTCACTTATACGGAGACTGTCAGTTTTGGAAATGGTGGAGGACACTGGAGTATCAGAGAAAACCACAACCAAGCAGGAAGTTAACTGACAAACTTTCAAAGATGAAGTGCTAGCGACACTGGGATTTATGCGCAATGTCAGGGGTGAGAGGCACTGTGATCCATAACATCGAATGTTTAAGACCACTCGGCCACTGTGGCCCCTGTAAGACAATGTGATGTGGTTACCATAATTGGTTCATCAGTTAAAGATGGCAAATAAATTGAGCTTATGACCATTTTTGCTTCAATGAAGCCTACTTTGCAACACACACATGCAGGCATGCTTCGCTATGCCATAAACTCAGCTGGGTTTGGCCAGTCGAGCTTAGAATGGATACACAATGGCTATTTTTGTTTTTGTTTTTTTTTATATCTAGTAACAACAGGCATCTCGGACTGGTTCAAACTTTTTTCAGGCTGATGTAGGAACCTTCCACACGAAACTTGGTTCCAATTCGCCCAGTGGATTTAGAGGAGAAGTTTTTTTTACTAAATATTACACCTAATTTGCATATTTCTTGAAAATTGGGTCAATAAAAATTTTCTCATAAATAAAACATTATATATTTTGAATCCCACACAGTATACTTTCTATATTTAAAACTTGAGCTCAATTGTTGGAAAAAAGGATCCACAATGGCCATTTTTTTTTCTTTCTATTTTTAGTTATGAGGGCAATCTTTGATGTCAGGCGGGGTTGCCTGGTACAACCTTTAGTCAGGCCGACACAGGGACCTTTCCACACAAAATTTCATTCCAATTTGCCCAGTGGTTTCAGAGGAGAAGATTTTAAAAAGATTTCGCTAAATATTACACCTAATATGCATGATTCTTGAAAATCAGGTCAACAACAAATTACACAAAAAATGGTTAAATATGTGGAATCCCTCATGAAATACTTTGTATATTTCAAATTTGATCTTAGTTGGTTGAAAAATAGATGCACAATGGCCATTTTAGTGTTTTTTTCTATTTATAGTAACAGCGGCCATCTTGGATGTCATTCAGGGTAGCCTGCTACAAACTTTAGTCTACCCCACCTAGGGACCTTCCACACCAAATATGGTTTTAGTTGGCCCAGTGGTTTCAGAGAAGATTTTCAAAGAATCGATTAAATATTACACCTCATTTGCATAATTCGTAAAAATCGGGTCAATGAAAAATTTCTCAGAAAAACCCGTTATATATGTTGAATGCCCCACCCTCTACATTTCAAATTTGAACAAAAACGGTTAAAAAATGACTCAACAATGGCTATTTATGTGATTTTGCTATTTATAGTAACAGCGGCCATCTTGGATGTCGGGGTGGGGTCGTCTGGTACAAACTTTAGTCTACTCCACCTAAGGACCTTCCACACCAAATTTGGTCCCAATTGGCCCAGTGGTTTCAGAGGAGAAGATTAAAGTTTACGCACACACGTACTGCATGGACACATGGATGCACGCAAAACTATGCCATAAGCTTAGCTGGCTATAGCCAGTTGAGCTAATAAAAGGCAAAATATAATACAAAAATTGTAATAATACTCTGTCATGATAATGATTACTGTAACTGAGAAGTATTTCCTGCAGAAAATTTGGTTACATTCTTACTTTTAAATATATATATCAAAATTTTTGGGGGAAAAAATAAAATAATAACATTAAAATTTAATCTGTTACATATAAATGAAAATGGCCAAACATTTTAAAATTAATGTTAATCAGGCCGAAAAAATTCAATTAGGTACAAATGAAGGCGCTTAATGGTGGAAGCTAAATAAAGGAAGCTTTGTGAAAATCTTTTAGAAAAAATCTAAAATGTCTCTAATTTTGTAAAATAAATTATTGTTTTTAGAATGAAACTTGTATTTTTAAAAAGTAACAAGGTAAAATTATTATAAATATTGAACAATAAAACAAGAATTCCATGGATTTAAATGTCTCACCTGGTTAGTTTTTGATCGAGCAGAAAATATATTACTTTAACATAAACTTTCACATTTTGATAAGCCGCCGCAGCTGCCGACGCCGGAAAAGTAACACCTCAGTCTTGCCTTTTGGCAATGCCAGGCTTGACAATGACTATTAGCAAGAATCAGCTGTGTATTAGAAGATGTGTGCAATATTATAACAATAAAAAATTGTAGTCCATTAGATTTGTAGATGAATTCAAAGCTACAGAAGATGAATTTTTTAAAAATATATAAATATAATATCATTAGCAGACACACACGCTCACACTTACCAGCAGCAAATTCTATAAGACACAAACATTTAATGACAATTAAGAATGATTAACACCAAACATGACACAACAACAATAATAATGGTTTAACTATCAAACATAACACAAACAGTGATATCTGTTAGTCTGGGAGTTTATATGTTCGGAATGAAATCACTGACTCTGTTCCTGGATATTAAAATGTTGCTTAGGGAACAATTGTTACCACTAGTTACGTCAACGTACCAATAATTGTTTTGATGAAATCTTCTAAGCATTCTATTAATGCTTATTGGTTCTAAGCTTATTATTGTTCTGATCCTGTAAAAAGGTGATTTATTCTGGCTCATTATGAGACCTACAGACTCTATACTAACACATATAAAGCTAAAAAGCCGCAAATTTTAGAGGTTAATATTCAGTTTTCAGATGCCTATACAGGTCTGAACATTACTAAAGTGGTAAAAAAATCTCAATATACAACCCATCAAATGGAACCAACAAATTGGACTTAAGATACGTTTTTTTTTTTTTTTTAAATCATGGCATAAATTTTTTTTTTTATTCAAGACTTCAAAATAACTATGCTTAATGTATAAAAAACATTTTTTTTCAATATAATTTTCCAATACACAGACAAGACCTTTGAAAATCATTATCACTTGTAGGTCATTTCAACAAAAATATAAAAACTTGAAACCCAACATAATGTCTATCAAAATAGTCAATTTTAGCAAATTTGGATATTTTGAAAATTTAACCCAAAAGCACATAAGAAACTTTTACATTACTAGTTTGGCGACACCTTAAGGGGTTTCGCGGGAAAAAATGGAACAATCTAGAGGATTTCCACTTCCGGGGCCTTGGTGGCCAAGTGGTCTAAAGCGGGTGCTTACGGATCATGGCACCTCTCACTTCCTGGGTTCGAATCCCACTCGGGACAGATCCTAGTGTGAGAAAGTTTGTCAGTTCACTTGCCGAAGGACGGTGGTTTTCCCCGGGCACTCAGGTTTCCTCCACCATCCCAGAACTGACCGCCTCGAAATAAGTGAAAGAATCTTGACTTGGGCATTAAACACCATTACTCCACTCCATTTCCACTTCCAGTTTTGCAGATGTTTAGTAGAACCCATTTATTGTATATAAACTGTTTGTTCATCCACAGTCAAGCAAAATTTGTGTACAGGCTTCAACTGGCAAGATCAGGCCTCTAACTGCAGATGTTTATTTCACCTGTAGCGCCACGCCAATTTCGTGGAATTTTTAAAAGTCACAGACCGGTTCAATTTTGTGCATTTAATGTGTATTTTCTGTACAACATATCAAAAATATAAAGAATACCATTTTTTCTGTAATATCTCAAAATATTTTTTAACCAAAGTTTAAATTCATAGCCATAGTGGTCATTCAAAATGGGTGAATTAAACATGCATCGAGCTGTCAAGATTAGTGACCCGTTTTACGATGCCAGGTGTTCATTTGACCTTTGACCTGAAAGAAACATCATCATTGTTGATCGGAAGAGTGCATGCAAACAGACCGGGTCGGCTTTAGGCATTTAATGTGTATTGTCTGTACAACATATCAAAAATATAAAAATACGGTTTTTTTCCGTAATATCTCAAAATATTTTTTAATTGAAGTTCAAGTTCAAGGCCATAGTGGTCATTGAAAACAGGTGAATAAAACAGGCATCCAGCTGTCGAGTTTTTTTATCCATTTTACAATGTGTCGTGTTCATTTGACCTTTGACCTGAAAGAAACGTCATCATTGTTGATCGGAAGAGTGCATGCACACAGACCGGATCGACTTTTGGGCATTTGATGTGGATTTTCTGTACAACATAACAAAAATATAAAAATAATGTTTTTTTCGTAATATCTCAAAATATTCTTAAACCAAAGTTCAAGTTCATAGCCATAGTGGTCATTGAAAACGGGTGAATTAAACAGGCATCCAACTGTCAAGATCATTGATGCCAGGTCTTCATTTGACCTTTGACCTGAAAGAAAGTACTTTTGCATTGTAAATGATAGGGTCCACTTTAAATGTTTACTGTGGATTTTGTGTACAACATAGAAAAAATCTAAAAATACCGTTTTTTCCGTTACATCTTTAACAATTTTTCGTCTGTTGACATAAAATTGATAGCTAGAACGGTTTTCGAACTAGAGTGGTTTAAACAGAACTTTGGTTTGACAAATTTCTCAAAAGTGCAATTTTAGCATTTTTGGCCCCAAAATTAAGTATGATCTGGATTTTTCCTGAAAATTTAACCTAGCTAGAAAGCTAGATCGCATTTGACTCCATAGACTCTGAAAATTTAAAAAAAATTTATAATCGGCTTCACGTCTTCCTTAAGTCTGCGGTTCTCTGCGGCAGACTAGGTAATTTTAGCCGCCTTTATCATTTCACTCTCGAAGAGAGTTCCAAATTAAAATTTGTAACTCCTCTAGATCGTTCCATTCTTTAAATTACACAAAATAAAACAAATTAAGACCATACAGAATCTAAATTTCCTATCATATTTTGCCTCTAATCATTGATTTTTCAGTCACTGTGACCCAGTGTCCTACTTTTAATGGCTGTAGTGATGCCTCAACCCAGACATGCCTCTGACTAAGTTTTTTTTCAAACCTTTTAAAAAGTTTTGAAAAAAAGAAATATCTGTTTTGACAACACGTGTACAGATGCACAGATACATGAACATATATAGGCTTTTTTATGACTCAAGCTTAAATAAACTTCCATCCAGGTGAGCTATAAACTTAACATAAGCTGCTCACTTTGTTCTAAAGATGTTTGACAGTAACAGCATAAGTTTCTTAATTGCAAAATGATCCATTGCTAACATAAGCTATAGACTATCTTTTAGGCAGCATGCAGGAATACCATTACTCTTATACAAATCATGACTTTAGATTACCTTTTTCATTCCTTTTACTGTCCATCATCATATTAAACATGGCAGAAAGTTCATCACATTTACTTTCATGAACTGTCTCAGCTACTTTGTCTCTAGGTAACTTCATAATATCTGATAATTCATCTATAACCTAGAATATATAAATATAAAAACAAATAAATATACAGAATTACAAACAAAAATCTCACCAAATTTTATGTTCACTTAAATTGATTAAGTGGTACAATATGATCTGATTTTCTATGTCATGTTTCAAAAGTGAAATGATAAAATATAAAAAGGCTGTGAGAGATCAATTCTACAAGCTTGTGATAATGTGTAAACCAATTACACACAATACATATTCAAAATTATTTCAGTGAAATTACCTGGACAATACCATGGGAAATAACTCTTTCACAAAGGAATAAAAAAAAATGTAAATATTGATAAATGAACTCGACCTAGATATTGATGATGCATGTTTAAAATAAAGGTCTTAGATATAACAATTTAAGAGTTTGTAATGCATTTTATGGATGAAACTATTTTTCTGCAATGACCAAAATACCTAAATTTATAACCCTACAATATTATTATTATTTTCTGATTCTTTGCTTTAAAACATTTTATAGACATTCTAAAAGAGTCTGAAATATCTTTACAGAAGCTTATAAAAACTTGTTTTCTAATCTACAATATGAATGGTAAAAATTTTCAAGACAATAAAATTTTTATTTACAGGCAATGCATAATGCAACACAAAACATAAAAAGAACATAAAACAAAACTGTTATTTATTATATTTATCAATGCAGTAGACACTGGGCTAAAATGGAATTTATCACACTAAAATTTCTTACATAATGTTAGTGCCTTATGATTAGTACATCTGCATGGAAGTAGACATTTTAGCACTATATATGCAATGTCTGAAATAATTCAATGCTTATACCTTTTATACCTTTTTTTCATTATGATAAGAAATTTGTATGAACAGCATTTACAGATCATATGAATGCAATTTGTCTTATTGCAAATATAAATGTAAATTTAAACTTTTTTTTAACTTCAAACACACAACTAAACTGAACCACAATTTATTGACCAAACCTGGATACATCACTCTTTAGAGTTTTTTTTTAATTCATAAAACTAAGTCTTAATATAAGAAATTTACCAAACCAATTTAAAATATATTTTTCAAATTTTCAAAAAAAGTTTTTTTAAGAATACTCATATGAGTGAATGATGAATGGGTACATGGTGTACAGGAATTTGATGTATTGGTATATGGTATACAGGAATTTGATGTATTGGTATATGGTATACAGGAATTGGATGTATCGGTATATGGCAAACTGGAATTTGATGTATGGGTATACAGTATACAGGAATTTGATGTATTGGTATATGGTATACAGGAATTTGATGTATTGGTATATGGTATACAGGAATTTGATGTATTGGTATATTGTAAACATGAACCAGAAGCATTGCTTACAAGAGGACCCATGCATCATAAAAATAAACCTTAAGGTACAAGTACATTGTATAAGTCATATCTGTATAATGGGAACATCAAATACAACCCACTTCGATCTTGTGATAAAACACCAATTCAAAAGCTTTATGCCAAATGAGCAAAAGATACAGCTGGGTTTTCCATGCACATATTTTAATAGATCTGAAATCTAAATTACAAGCAAATATAATTAACATGACACATGCACCAATTTTATTTCATGAGGTTTGTTTTTTGTCTCATGTTTATTTTCCATCTACAAGTAATAAGAATCTTTTGAACAGTTCAAATGTTTTTTTTTTCCAAAACACTATGTAAAATATGTTTCCTTTGATAAAAGTGAAAAATTGTTGATGAGAACCAATTGATTTTTTGTTCTTTCTTGTAAGTTAATGCCCTTACATACAATGATATTAGAAATGTTTATCAGACAAAAGAAATTAAACACTGCAAAACAAAAATGCTTGAAAATGATGTAGAATATATTATATGATAATACATTATCTGTAAGGTAACATGATGCAATAGTTTAAGGACATGCAATGAAACAGCAGTTTTCTTTATCATTCTCAACTTGTTATAGACAGGTACAAAGAATAGATGGATCCTAACAAATGACTTATAGAGCAAATTTTGTCTATTAGTTGTCACATTACCACATAGAATAATAAGTTCAAGTAAAGGGAGATAATAAACTTACTACATATATCATCATAATCATAACATAAGTTTCAAGATGAACACGAATTACAATGAGGTTGAAAGGTTAGCCAATGGTTGAAATAATGTCATAGAGAACATTAAAAAAAATTTATATACTGTGAAATCATCAATTTCTGTGGTTCTAAGGAAAAATATCATTTCGTGGGGAGATGAATTAGTGGTTATGACCATATTTAATAGAGTGTACCGCAAGTTGTAAAAACACTGTCTTAAGTGTTCAGTGTTACCGGATTACGCTACTTATTTCACTCATATCGTCAAAAAGGTAAGTTGTTATGAACATGTATTAAACTATTTCATTGGCTTGTAAATTTGTGGGTCGAGGTGTCCACGAAAACAACGAAAATTGGGCCACCACGAAAACTGATGATTTTACAGTAGAAAGCATTCAGTACATTTTGTTTTGTTTTGTTTTGTTTTTTTTTTTTTAAATATTTGAAATGTTCTTCTATATCTCTATCATTATAATTTTGTTTCCTGCTTGCCACATGCAAACACTCCTCTGTGGACTGTTTTGTTTGACAGTGATTGATGTAACAGAGGGTTAAGTCTGATAAATTCTCAAGTTATGTCCGACAGATTCTCACCTATAATAAATGATTTTATCTGAGGAAAACTAATATTATAAGTGTGAACATTCTATTTGCAGAAATAAATTTAATAAACAGGAACAATCAAATTTGAATTTTTTTAATTTTTTTTTATTTTTATTTTTATTTTTTGCATCAAAATTGCAATTCTACACAATAAAACTTGTCTACTGTTGCTTTAACGAATTTTAAAAAAATTGTTGTTAGTCACTATTTGAGCCTCGATGTACCGGTAACTATAAAAAAAAAACCACTATATACATCCTAATTAACTGCAGAATATTCCAGTAAAAAGATAATCTTGCCACAATTGGAATTTTATATCTTGAGTACTGTAATGTTTAAATCTAAAGTAATGTATGAGTTGCCAATATTTTAAACATGTATAATCCCATTAGTGACAACATTTTTAATTGGATATAAACATTCTACAATAATTGGGGAGATACACTGTGACATTCCATTCACATTAGGTTAAAGTAAGATTTTCCATGAAAATTCTCCAAAATATACTGTCACAAACATGATGACACTAATGGTAATCCAAGCACCTTGCAGATTAATGATGTACTCCAATCAGACAGTGTTTATTTATCATCATAAATAAAAATGGTATATTTTAACAAAAAAAAACAACTTTGAAAGACTTTTTTAAAGTTTACTCAGGGTAAAGACTTGATATACTGATGCAATAATGTAAAATACTGAACGCTTTCTTCCTGCAAGCAGAGACGATAAATTACCTCACATTCTAAGTCCGATAAAAGGGATTCCTAACACATAAAGTAGATATATAAAATATGTATTGTTATAATGATATCTTTTAACAAGAGGCCCATGGGCCTTAACACTCACCTGAAGATATGTCTAATATTGTTTGCAAAGTGCAATAGACAATATATTAAGTACAGAAACTTTATAAGTTTTCTCAAGTTAAGAACTTCCACAAAACTTAATCAGAAATATATCCACTAACTTTTCATTTATAAGAACTTATAAAATATGCATAAAGTAACTGTAGTGCAATCATTAATCAATTTCAGTATAATTATGCAGCTATGTCCTTGACCTTTGAACATATATGACTTCAAACCATATATGATTGTCATGTCAATACCTACAATATTCTAATATACATGACTATGCATGAAATTAATAGCTTTCAAGATAATTAATAATTTTAGTATTCTTATGTTGATATGACCTTGACCTTTCAACATATAACCTTGAACCCTATATCAAAATGACTGTCATGTCAATACCTACAATATTCTAATATACATGCCTATACAAAAAAGTAATAGTTTTCAAGATAATTAGCAATTTAAGTCAGCTTCTGCAGCTGTGACCTTGACCTTTCAACATATGACCTTGACCCATATATCAAAATGATCATCATGTCAATACCTACAATTCTAAAATACATGCCAATACAAAAACTTAATAGTTTTCAAGATAATAAGCAATTTAAGTCTTCTGTTGCAGCTGTGACCTTGACCTGTAAATATATGACCTTGAACCATATATCAAAATGATTGTCATGTCAATACCTACAATAGTCCAATATACATGCCTATACAAAAAGTTAATAGTTTTCAAGATAATAAGCAATTTAAATCTTCTGTTGCAACTGTGACCTTGACTTTGCAACATATGACCTTGAACCATATATCAAAATGATCGATGTTGCAATACCTACAATATTCAAATATACATGCCTATACAAAAAAGTAATAGTTTTCAAGATAATTAGCAATTTAAGTCTTCTTTTGCAGCTGTGACCTTGACCTTTCAATATATGACCTTGAACCCTATATCAAAATGTTTCTCATGTCAATACCTACAATAGTCCAATATACATGCCTATACAAAAACTTAATAGTTTTCAAGATAATTAGCAATTTAAGTCTTCTTTTGCAGCTATGACCTTGACCTTTCAACATATGACCTTGAACCATTTTTCAAAATGTTTCTCATTTCAATACCTACAATAGTCTAATATACATGCCTATACAAAAACTTAATAGTTTTCAAGATAATTAGCAATTTAAGTCTTCTTCTGCAGCTGTGACCTTGACCTTTCAACATATGACCTTGAACCATATATCAAAATGATTGTCATGTCAATACCTACAATATTCTAATATACATGCCTATACAAAAAGTTGATAGTTTTGAAGATATAGTGACAAATATATCATTTCTAGCAATTTCCCCACTCAGTGCCTTACAATTTCCCATTTTGGGCCCCATGGCTATCATTTGTGCAAATCTGAAAATAGATGACCTAAGGATGTTATAAATGAAATAACTAAGGTATATCTCTTGTAGATTCAGAGGAGAAGATTTTTAAAGTTTTTTACTATTTCCCCCCTTGTGGGGCCCCAAGGGGACATAACTCTTTCATTTGTGCAAATCTGAAAGGGCTTCACCCAGGCATGATGGTTACCAAGTTTCATTAAATTTGGCCTGGTGGTTTTGGAAGAGAAGATTAAAATGTAAAAAGTTTACGCACAACGCACGACGCACGACGCACGATGGACGACGGACGGAGATGGATAGCAATAGCTCATCTGAGCTTTCAGCTCAGGTGAGCTAAAAACTTGAAACTTTTAGTAAACCAATTTAAATACAATTAGGAACAAAATAAATATTGTGAAATTTGTTTAGACAATATCTTTACTTGTGGTACATTTCTGTGAATTAACTTAAAGTTGAATGATATTTAATGACAAATGGTTGTAAAGATAAGACAATAAGTGATTGATTCAATGTCTGTATGACTGATAAATGAATTGATAGATAAGTAAAGATGTGTATCGTGGTAAATTATTCTTGATCCACGTATCAGCATATTATTCCATTTTTTTTTTTCAATTCTTCCCACATTGTATTTTCTTGTCATTATTACTTAACATATTGGAACTCTTATCAAAACAACTATTCGACCCTGTCTTTTTTTTTTTCTTCTTTTTTTAAATAGTAAGTTTAAATATACAAAATTTCATACCTGTGATTTCATGCCTTTTTCTTTAGGGAAGTAGTGGAATGGATGAAATGGAAGCTTTGAACATGCAGTAACCCACTGATGTGTCTCACAGTCTGTTAATGGAAGACGCTTTTCTTGTGATGGCTCTATCAATTTGTTTAACAAATCTTTACAACCTGTCAATGCAATGGAAAAATTCTCAGTACTGTCAGCACTTTGATTATTCAGAGAGAGTATACTCTATTGTGTTTAACAGTAGATAAAGCATGAGGTTTTGAGTGATGTATTTCAAAATACAATCCACCCTAAAAACTGTTTGTCAAAATTTCGTTTGTTCTAGGTTACTTGATTGAATACAATTTTATGTCCAAGTCAAATAATATGTCATATATCAAATTACTTTCCAGTTATAGCAAGGCATGGCATAAAACAATAACTTAATTCTTAACTTGAAGTTCCTTGGTGTAAAACACAATTTCTTAATTCTAAACTTGAAGAGGCATAGCATAAAACACAATAACTTCATTGTGAACTTGAAGTTGCTTGTTGTAAAAGATGGTCACTTCATTCTGATCTTGAATGGTTTAGACAAGTGTATGTTGTATAGATTAACTAAAATGGACTGATTTATTCTCTTAGATGAAATTAATTACCAATTATACTTATAAACTGGGGAAAATACATAAATTTCTAGAAAACTGTATATATCCACTGCTCTTACCATATTAGATACGAGAATTCTTTATTGTGTCACATTTATTTTGACAAAGGAAACTGTTTTTTTTTTATAAATCATAAGAAGGACCTTTAACTTTTATTAATCAATGCAAAATACTTTGGGAATGAAGAACGGCACAGTAAATGTAAAATTATTTTCAATTCTATAAAAACATACCAGATGAAAGATGGGCCATTTCTTTCTCATGTCTCTCTGAAAGACCCTTTTCTATTTGTCGTTGTAGTTTTTGTTTGCGATATTGGTCAGTATATGGAGTAGTAAAAGGCAGCCTTCCCACAACCATTGCATAAAGAATTATACCACTGAAATTAGAATAAAATAATGATGAGTCACAAATACTTTTACATCCTTTGGTGATTTACTGAATTCTTATCTATACAGTATAGAGTTATCTCCCTTAGACCATTGACTGAAAAAAAAGTAGATTCACAATGGATCTTAACCAAGCAGACACTACTGGTCAAGTGTATAAATGTTAGCATTTAAACAGCAGTCATCTTAGAATCTGCCAACATGGGCTTTATACCATGACTCCACATCAGTATACTGACAAAAATGAATAGTTTTCAATTATAGTTTAATACATATTTTGAAAGTGTGCTAGCTAGCCTTTTAAAAGTAATTGTTATGATTTTCTAGTATAAAAGCAGAAATAAATATTTCCAAATATTCACAGGCCACATAATTTTGTATTTAGATTGGCTGTACAAGCCAATGTAAATGTATCCTATTTAGATAAGCTGGAACACTGCTGATGAGAGGTAAAACTATACCTAACAAAACAATTAACAGGTCAGATAAACTAGACATTTTCTTTTTTTTTTTCTTTTCTTTTTACAGAAAGTAGGATAGAGAAGACATTATATTATAAAATATAAAACTGCCTATGTTAAACATTTTCACTCAAAATGTAATTTACTGTAAAATTTAAATGTTAAAGTAAAAGTGAAACAAACTGCAAAAAAAAAAATCATTCAATTTTGAACTTTTTCATTTTTACACAAAAATCTGACCAGGCTTAATAACTTTCTGTAGACACACTTGTGGCCAGGGATCAACAAACACCAGTAGGGTCAATGGTAGTAGGCAAAGAGTACATCAACCCCCCCCCTCCCTACCCCACAACAATTTTCTGTTTCTGTCTTTTAATAAACACACATCAGATAGATAAAGAAATAAACATTAAAATTTTTATTTGAAAATATGGTGTTAATGCACTGCTTTTTATCTTTCCTAACTGTCCAGTCATTGGCAATGTAACAAAATGTCAATAAACAGTTAAACTGAGTTCTGTTTGGTACATCGGGATATCTGTCATTTTAATTATAAATTATAAGTTGATGTGTGACAATGTAGCATATAGACAAATGTTCATAAATACCACTTATTAATATCTTGCAAAATTCCCATCACTGGTAACTTAAAATAGATCGACATATAACAGATTAAAAAAAACACGTGTAATGCCGTGAACATGTTGTTGTTGGTAACCTGAAAAACGGTCGTTATCAATCAAGTCAGTTCTTGTACATAGAATTCAGGGGAGGTTATTAACTATCTATAAACTGGATCGATCAGGCGCGTGTATGTGTTTGTATACTCTAGTAGAAACGATCTGAACAGGTGAAGCCACTAGTAATCAATTAACTTGTAAGGTATTAGGTAATTACCTGTGAATAGGGAAGTTCAGTGAATTTTGACACTGTCCTAAGTAATTTTAATTGATAACAAGCCAGCATTAAAGAATTTTTAATCAGATTTTGTCTTACTTTTATGGGGAAAAAAACCGATTCGGATATTTTTCAATCGGCTTTTATAAGTTTGAATCGGCGTTTTTTGCCAAAAATCGGCATTTGTGAAGGCCTGCTTATGGCATACCTCAACTTAACCTAATCAAGGGGAATATTGAGTTATTCCCCTTAGACCAGTTTGGCCAGTATGAGCTATGCAGAATGTAGCACTGACAATGTTCAACTTCACTGTTTTCTGCCCATTTTTTCTTTTTTTTTTTAAACTAAAACTTTATACAATTTTTCCTTTCAAAAAAGGTGTCAAAATTAAAAAAAAAACAAAAATAATAAAAGAAGTAATAATTCTTGGAGACATAACTTTATTTGTTTATACTCACACACTCCAGACATCAACCTCTGGGCCATATGCATCATCAGCAATAATTAACTCAGGAGCAGCATATTCTAAAGAACCACAATGTGTTTTCATCAGCTTATCTTTACTGAATGTGTTACTTAAACCAAAATCTGAAAAAAATAAACAAAAATGTTTACTAGATAAATAAATTCCCTGTACAATTTCCTTGAACAGATACAACAAGGACCTTGAATATACATAGTATCTTTGAGTGGAGTGGAGTGGAGTAACGGTGTTTTATGCCCCAGTCAAGAATCTTTCTCTTATTCCGAGGCGGTCAGTTCTGGGATGGTGGAGGAAACCAGAGTGCCCGGAGAAAACCACGGACCTTCGGCAAGCAAACTGACAAACTTTCTTACACTAGGATCTGTCCCGCGTGGTATTTGAACCTAGGCAGTGAGAGGCACTGTGATCCGTAAGCATGCGCTTTAGACCACTCAGCCACCGAGGCCCATACATAGTATCTTTGACAATATATTCCAAAATCAAAGTAATCAGTTGACTACATGATTTTTATGTACTGTAATTTAATGTATTCTGGTATCTGAAGAACTTTCTTAAGAACAGCCTAGCTCATCTACATCTTAGGCCCATTAATAGAAATTTAAACCAAATATTTGATCTCCAATCTGAACTTAAAGGGGCATGGCATTAAACACAATCACTCCAGTCTGAACTTAAAGGGGCATGGCATTAAACACAATCACTCCACTCTGAAATTAAAACAGCATGGCATTAAACACAATCACTCCACTCTGAAATTAAAACAGCATGGCATTAAACACTATCACTCCACTCTGAAATTAAAACAGCATGGCATTGAGCACAATCACTCCACTCTGAACTTAAGCAGCATGGCATTAAACACAATCACTCCACTCTGAACTTAAAGCAGCATGGCTTTTAACACAATCACTCCATTCTGAACTAAAAGGGACTTTAAAACACAGTTATTTAATCTTAAATGGTTAAGACATGTGTTTGTTGTACAGGAAAACTCAAATATCCCCAGAAATAATAGTAATAATCAATATTACTTACATCCCTAAAAATACATGAAAGAATTAGAAGCTTTCATAGATCCTAGAAAATATCTTTTTTCAATTAATAATTTTCTGATAAACAAAACTAATATATAAAAGCTATTATTTTACAAATATATAATCAATGAGATGATTGTATATAATTTAAGACAATACATTACTGTAATAAACAGTTGCATGATATGATCTCAACAAAAATTGGGAAAATGTAACCCAAGTATTTATATTGTAATTCCAATATTGATTTGTGGAACATTTCTACAGAAATTGTATTCCGCCTTAAATCACTTGAATATTAGTTATATTATGATAAAGTAAGACATATGAACTCTTCCTCCATTAATTTTCATCCATTGTATTAAATCTGTATAAGATAATACTATGTTTAATTGGTAGAAAATATGCAGCTGTCAGATGAGGTTTTCCATTATTCCCGATTTGTGTTAGCTGTGTAGCTAAAATTGGTTTTAAGACTGTAGATAGCACAATTCATAACTATATTATCTTTTATCAATATATTGATGAAAGAAGTATGTCAAATAGGTTTTTACATATCCAGAGTGGAAATGTAGAATAACTTGTAAATTGTAGAGTGGAGAAGTAGAATAACTTGTAAATTGTAGAGTGTAGAAGTAGAATAACTTGTATATTGTAGAGTGTAGAAGTAGAATAACTTTTATATTGTAGAGTGGAGAAGTGGAATAATTTGTATATTGTAGAGTGGAGAAGTGGAATAACTTGTATATTGTAGAGTGTAGAAGTAGAATAACTTGTATATTGTAGAGTGTAGAAGTGGAATAACTTTTATGTTTAGAGTGGAGAAGTTGAATAACTTGTATATTGTAGAGTGGAGAAGTGGAATAACTTGTATATTGTAGAGTGTAGAAGTAGAATAACTTGTATATTGTAGAGTGTAAAAGTAGAATAACTTTTATATTGTAGAGTGGAGAAGTGGAATAATTTGTATATTGTAGAGTGGAGAAGTGGAATAACTTGTATATTGTAGAGTGTAGAAGTAGAATAACTTGTATATTGTAGAGTGTAGAAGTGGAATAACTTTTATGTTTAGAGTGGAGAAGTTGAATAACTTGTATATTGTAGAGTGGAGAAGTGGAATAACTTGTATATTGTAGAGTGTAGAAGTAGAATAACTTGTATATTGTAGAGTGTAGAAGTGGAATAACTTTTATATTGTAGAGTGGAGAAGTGGAATAACTTGTATATTGTAGAGTGGAGAAGTGGAATAACTTGTATATTGTAGAGTGGAGGATAGCTTGTATTGTAGAGTGAGAAGTGGAATAACTTGTATATTGTAGAGTGGAGAAGTGGAATAACTTGTATATTGTAGAGTGGAGAAGTGGAATAACTTGTATATTGTAGAGTGGAAAAGTGGAATAACTTGTATATTGTAGAGTGTAGAAGTAGAATAACTTGTATATTGTAGAGTGTAGAAGTGGAATAACTTGTATATTGTAGAGTGGAGAAGTAGAATAACTTTTATATTGTAGAATGTAGAAGTGGAATAATTTGTTTATTGTAGAGTGGAAAGCAGAATTACTTTTATGTTGTAGAACGTAGAACGGAATAATTTGTATATTGTAGAGTGTAGAAGTGGAATAACTTGTATTTTGTAGACTTGAGAAATAAAATAATAGTATTCAATACATTAATTCAGATTGTTTGGATGTGGTCAGATTTTGGATGATAAAGTTTACCGGAGTACTGACAAAAACAATTGATTTTTAGCATGCACAGTGACAAACACACTGAGATTTGGGAAAAATATGTTCAAACCTGGGCAGTAAAAGACTTTCACAAATTTTGGTAGTGAGACTTTGGCAAAGTGAGGCAGTGAGAGAATTTGACAATGTGAGGCACTGTGAAAGAGTTTGTCAATGTGAGGCAGTTAGATATTGTCAAAGTGAGGCAGTGAGAGACTTTGTCAAAGTGAGGCAGTGAGAGACCGTCAAAGTGAGGCAGTGAGAGACTTTGTCAAAGTGAGGCAGTGAGAGATTTTGACAATGTGAGGCAGCTTTATTAAATAATCTAAAATATATAAATGACATGTCTATGTTTTTTCATCAGTTACTCATAATTTTCATATTTTTAACTTATATTTAGCTTTTTTCTAGATGCAAATAACTACAATACAACTGATGCAGGATCATAAAGAATAAACTCCCTCATTTGATAGGGTAATTTAAAATTACTTTAAGTGAGAGCCTCTGACCATATTTTCTTAGAATACGGTAATATCAAATTTAAGGAAAAATTTCTAGTAATGAGATTCAATATTATTTAATGAACACAATCCACTAATACTAATGTTCTTTGATACTAATGCTAGAATACACTAATATGATGTAGTTATTATCACTGGTCTCCTATGGGATGATCAGGTTACTGACAGATTGATTCACTTTAATCCATATTCTGCTCTTCAACAGCCTCAAATCAATAACAGTACCAGTTGGGAAAAATATCTGATTGAAAATGAGTTAATTTTGTACAGAGAAAATTAGGTTAAAGAGACATTTTACATGGGATTTTACTGCTTCTTGATTTCATTAATCTAGTATAAAATAAAACCATCTGTTAAGATCGCACTAGATTTAACAAAACATTCTGTTTAAAACTGTGCAGAAAACATCTCTCTCTCACACACACACACACACACACACACACACACACACACACACACACACACACACACACACACAGAGAGAGGGGGGGGAAATAGAAAGTCAGACTGATAGACAAACAGAAAGAAAGAGAGAGAGAAATGACGAGAGAGAGAGAAATGACGAGAGAGAGAGAGAGAGAGAGAGAGAGAGAGAGAGAGAGAGAGAGAGAGAGAGAGAGAGAGAGAGAGAGTCTGTTTCGTGTATATAATCATAATAAATAGTTATACACAATAAATGAAATGTAACTTTTCTTCCTCCCCTCCCTTCACATATTTATAGCAGATAATGAGATCTCTCCCCCCCCCCCCAATCATACTCATATTTCTATAGAGGCTAACTTTGAGGTTAATTATCCATATTATTTTTCTATAACTCACCAACAAGTTTTATGTTCTTTTTCTTTTCATCTAACATAATATTTTCCATCTTTAGGTCTCTGAAATATATAAAAGTTAAAATTCAAAACTTTGTTTCTATAATAAAATTTCTTTAGAAATAAAATCTGTAAAGCTTATCAGTCATAAGAATGATCATACTATTGCTAATTAATCTCTAGATGCTTAAAAAGTAGAAAAGGAGTTATCAGTTTGTCCAGGAAGAGGGTTGGTGAGTTGTTTAACTTTGAATCGGCAATTTTTCAGCTATTCACAATGAAAGCAAATTCATTTATCTCCAAGAATTAATCTAGGACAAGTTTGTGTGTATGGGAGATATGAAAGTGTGTATTATAATCTGTATTGTATGAGCCCAACTCAAGAAGACTATTTTTAAAGGTGCTAGCTCACCAAATCAGTATGCCTAAGACAGGCATACGACTCCCCTGTCACATTATCCCTGCACCGGGTGAACCAGCTGATACTGTGTCCTCTTAATGCAGAGCATCCCACAAGGAAGCAGCATCTCAAACTTTTAAAGTTTTATTTATGACCTGGACAGAGGTTTCCCACTCTCAAGAGGGAAGCTCTACAACTAAATCACCGAGGTGGTCTTGGTCCGGGAAGGATTGGTATGTATTATACATGTGCTCTCCTGCTTGCTCTAATGGTCCACTCATTATCTTCCCTATCCTTGTCATGTATTAGCTTTAACTTGCTATGGGGAACTGTTCTTTTTTATTAATGTACTAGCTCATACTGGCTGATTAACTGCAGCGTTTTGTTATATTTTTACCAAAAACAGTTACAGTTTTAAAAATCATTTAATTCTGGTTTAAACATATCAATTATGCATTTTTCAGTAAGAATTGTGGTGTAAGTTGTTATTGTATCATTTCACCATTAACAACCAGTTTTCTTCATATCATTTTAATCAAATTATTACTATGAGCTAAAAATGTCTCCTTTTTGTTAAAAAAGGCATAAACAACCAGTGACAAGGTCACAACATATTGTAAATGAACACAAAGTTCAAATAAAAAGAAAAGACACTTAGTTGCTGTGAGTCAAAAATCACGTCACTTCTAACCAACTGGGCTAACTTAAGCAACTATTTCCCCATAAATATTATTTAATATTCCTGAATTTTAAAGTCAAGATTTTACATCTGTCTGAAGGTAGATAAAAATAAATCTACCCGAAGCTGATAACAATTATAAATGTGCGTTTAAAGATTTTAAGAATAGACAAAATGTATATACAACATAGATACAAATGTACACAAGTGATAACATATAAATGTATAATGGTGTGGTTTTAATTTCAGGAGTATTTCAAATCTGTGGAGGGTAGAGGTCTAGTTTTCTGTCCCTATCAACAGGATTTCGCTTATTGCGATTTTCCGATTTTATCTGATAATAAATCAAATATCGGAAGTCATTTATTTTGTATGGCATGAAAAATTTAAAATATCAATATAATGTATTTCAAAATGTTATCCCTATTATGAAATTCTTGTACATTAGAACTCTGTAGTACATTTGGACTTCCATTTTGAGTACTGATCTTTTTTTGGTGATGGGAAGATGGTTTAGAACAAATATCAACTTCCAATAATTTATCATACTGGAGAATGCTTACAGATCACAGCACCTCATCACTGTAGGTTCGAATCCCACTTTGGCAGATCCTAGTCTAGGAAAATTTGTCATTTTACTTGCCAAAATGCGCTGGTTTCCTTCACCATCCCAGAACTGATTGAGTACATACAAGTGAAAAATCTTGACTAGGGCATTAATAAATTCAAATGAAATCATCATATTGGAGAAAATGACATTCCTGATATCAAAGTTGGGTTTTTTAAGCATTTCCAGAATTTTTTTCGAGCCTGGCATCGCCATAAGGCGAGACTTAAGTGTTACTTTTCCAGTGTCGTTAGGCGGCTGTGATGGCAGTGGTGGCAGCAGTGTGTCAAAATGTGAAAGTTTATGTTAAAGTGATATATTTTCTACTCAATCAAAAACTGACCAGGCAAGACATTTAAATCTGTGGAAATCTTGTAATTTTTTATAGACACTGTTTTCATCATTATTATTATTTCATCATTTATGTTTCTTTTTACATGGCATGTTATTTCTTGTCAAAAAATGCAGTGCTACTCCACAGATCTGAGACAACTCTCTCTCAAAAATATTTCCACTCACTCTGTCACTTAAATGATTTCAAAGTTCGCTAATTAGTATTAGGCTGACACTGAATTTTAACATAAATTAAATAAGGAAATTATTCCCTGTAATTGAAAATAAACAATCATTTCCCAAAAACCACGGAAATAAGAAATATACCTTAATAACCCATTAATCAGCATTTTACAATTTTCTCACACTTTTTCTTCTTTAATCAACTTAAACCACCAAAATTTAAAAACAAACTGACAATCACTTAATCAAAATATATTTAAAATTTGTAAAATAATCCTGAATCAGCATGGATTAGAAAAATAAGACCATTCATTCCCCCCTCCTTAATCTCAGCTACCGTAACTTGATTGAGTGGACTTTAAAATAGGTCTAAATTTTCAGGAGTGTCCATATATATCACACCTACAATCAATAATCAAGAACTTTACCAAAATATCACTTTTTGATTTTTTTTTTTTTTTTTTTTTTTTTTAAAAATAAATAAATAAATATGTTTACAAAGGTTTTCAGAGTGTTAATTTTGGGGTGTTCCTGACCTCTGAGGATAAAAATAGAACATTTTATTTATCATGTCTTGTTACTTTGTTATCAAAATGTGAGACCAAATGACAGTCGAAAGTAGTGATCAAGTGGTTCAAGTGCTGGTCATCAACCCCAACAAAGGTTCTAGTCACTCTTGTTACTCATCTAATACCAATCAACCACAACAAGTTTCAGTTTTGCAATGTCCCCTCAACACTAGTAAAAATCCAACTGTAGCAGATCAAAGTGTAAGAAAGCTTTTTTAGAATTCTTTTCTATTTTTATCTAAGTACCATTATACCCTTATTTCCTCAACCATTCTTGAACTAGCCACATTAATATAACAATCATTCTTGAACTACACACATTAATATAACAACCATTCTTGAACTACACACATTAATATAACAACTAGCCACATTAATATAACAACCATTCTTGAACTACACACATTAATATAACAATCATTCTTGAACTACACACATTAATATAACAACCATTCTTGAACTACACACATTAATATAACAACCATTCTTGAACTAGCCACATTAATATAACAACCATTCTTGAACTAGCCACATTAATATAACAACCATTCTTGAACTAGCCACATTAATATAACAACTTTTCTTGAACTAGCCACATTAATATAACAACCATTCTTGAACTAGCCACATTAATATCACAACCATTCTTATACTAGCCACATTAATGTAACAACCATTCTTGAACTAGCCACATTAATATAACAACCATTCTTGAACTAGCCACATTAATATAACAACCATTCTTGAACTAGCCACATTAATATAACAACCATTCTTGAACTACACACATTAATATAACAACCATTCTTGAACTAGCCACATTAATATAACAACCATTCTTGAACTAGCCACATTAATGTAACAACTTTTCTTGATCTAGCCACATTAATATAACAACCATTCTTGAACTAGCCACATTAATATAACAACCATTCTTGAACAAGCCACAGTAATATAACAACCATTCTTATACTAGCCACATTAATGTAACAACCATTCTTGAACTAGCCACATTAATATAACAACCATTCTTGAACTAGCCACATTAATATAACAACCATTCTTGAACTAGCCACATTAATATAACAACCATTCTTGAACTAGCCACATAAATGTAACAACCATTCTTGAACTAGCCACATTAATATAACAACCATTCTTGAACTAGCCACATTAATATAACAACCATTCTTGAACTAGCCGCATTAATGTAACAACCATTCTTGAACTAGCCACATTAATATAACAACCATTCTTGAACTAGCCACATTAATATAACAACCATTCTTGAACTACACACATTAATATTACAACCATTCTTGAACTAGCCACATTAACATAACAACCATTCTTGAACTACACATATTAATGTAACAACCATTCTTGAACTAGCCACATTAACATAACAACCATTCTTGAACTACACACATTAATGTAAGTTAAATAAAATCTTGACTGGGGTGTTAAACACTTATTTCAACTTCCAAATGAACCATGTGATTTAACAAGAAATTAATCAAAAGAAATGGTTAGTCAAATGAAACACTTTCTTCATCAATGAGACTAGAACTTAGGTTTATTTACAGTAGATCACAGGTATAAAAATATTTGTCTGTAACATGAAAATGACCTGGGTACTAAATAACAGGAAGCAGTTTTAACCTCTGTATAATAAAGATTTTTAATTCTGAGTAAAATGTGTTTAATATAAATGTCTGTATTGAATGAGAACCTCCATAAACCTAGTTTTATATTGTTAACTCACTAAGATGGAATTTCGTAATTGATTTACACATATACTTTAATACTTTGTGTCTTCAACTTTTTAACTTGTGCATTTTCACTTAGAACACAAATTTTCATTACATTTCTGAAAGCAAGCATGTTAAAATTCCCTTGATATCCATTTTCTTGAAAATTGTTTGGATTTCTCTTCATTTGTTTTTTATTTTCAACATATTGAAAAAACTAAAATAATAAATAAAATTAATGTTTTTTTTCAACTACTTAGATTTAATATCCAAACAGGTATATTCTAGTGTGAGAAACTTCACTTGCTGAAGGTCAACTATTTTCTCTAGGGTACTCTGATTTACTCTACCATTCCACAATTGATTGACCACCTCCAAATAAGTGAAATACTCCTTTTTTGATGTAAAACAGAAAATTCACAATAATTTACAGTGTATTGCTACTCATTTTAGCACACTTTTCTTTTGCCAAGCACTCGGCATTTAGAAATGAAAGTCAAAGGGTCCTTTAGAGAAGACTTTAAAAACCAATGTCACATGTCCCAGCACAAGGGGCGGCATGCTGAAGAACCCTTCTTGCACATTGCTCTAAATGCACTGAAAGGGTAAAAATTTCTGCCATTTTACCTATAGCTGGTGACTTCTCAATATAAGTGAAATATTTTTTACTGGGACATAAAACCCAATCAAATCAATCAATCATACTCATTTTAGCACAAAAAGTTTTATTTATGCAAGACTATATCATGCATTTCTATTGGAAAGTCAAGATTAATCATATATTGAAGTCACCTGCTAATAAATCGTATAACTAGACTACAGTCATACATGTGCCAATTTCACACATGTGTAAGGAAACCTTTATATTTTATTAATCATACTGTGTTAATTAAATTTTACTGCATCAATAATGTCTTTAAACTACTGATTTGGTGTAAAGTGTATCTAAAAAAACACCTTTTTTTAATGCAATTTTAAAAGGTCCTTGCCATGAACCCACAACATCTAACACTGAACTAAATGAACTAATACTGAATTCAATGCTTCTGATAAATTACCTAGTAAAATTATTGTCACAATATTTGTCTTTAAATAATTAAATAATAGGAAAATTTTAAATATCTTTTTAAGAATAGAAGTTATATCAATATGATATCAACTTTAAATTCTGAAGCCCATAACTTTAATATTCAGATTGTTTTCATTCACAATTTATCGTAATTAACTTGATTATTTGTCACTGAACTCAAAGAATAGCTGACAGAATTAAGATAGATTGACACCCAAATAAATAGAATTTTTAAAATCCACTTTTGAGTCAATTGTTCAATTTGAAACAGCATACTGGTCTTTGATCATTAACAAAATCACTTCTTTACTTAAACTATTTCAAAAGGTCATGAATTTTAATGATTAAGTATTAAATTATATCTTTTTTATACTGCTATTCATATTTATGATTATAAATTTACAAATTACACATATTGTCATTTTTTTCTGAGTTTAACTCTTTTTCTGTGTAATTGGCCTGAAAATAAGTCAGATAACACATCTATGATTCATGAAAAACAGTAATTTACCCTATAAAATGCTTTCTATATATGTACATATATCAAATTATGAATTGTCTATAAACTAGTATCATAATACATGCATTAGTTTAAGAAAAGGGGGTACAAGATTTTTACAAGAGTATAGATGTCTCCTCCCACAATCCTTGAAGTAACACAGCACGATATATCATAAACAAATTATCAACTTAGAATTGTAAAAGCCTTAGGGGTGGTTCTCTCATACTATTGTCTATATAAGTTCTTTTTAATCTGATTACTAGAACAACCTGTAGTTATTGTCATTGTTGTGCAAAAACTAAAAAACAATTTCAAATGTTCTTAAGCACAAAAAACAGTTATTTTATACTTGAAAACAGTGTGTACACAACCTTCCAATTCCTGGGAATGCTTATTGACAGATAATTTCTTTTAAAAAAAAAATTCATGTTAAAATTTGATGAATCACCTAGCACTATAAAACAAATTTAAATAGTTTTGAAGAGTTGTCTCCCCTAGACCATCTACTGTCCATTAATCAATGATGGACCCAGCTTAGCACCATAGTTCTTTTTTGACAAAATTGTCCACAAGGGTAAATCCCTGACCTTGCATTTATGTACCTCTAAAAACATCTTGTTTTACACAATCTCTCTCTCTCTCTCTCTCTCTCTCTCTCTCTCTCTCTCTCTCTCTCTCTCTCTCTCTCTCTCTCTCTCTCTCATGGTAAGCAATATAGCTATTCATGACCTTATCTATATATCAGAGATTAGACACTGAAGAGTCAAAAGTCAACTGGATTGGTCTAATAAAAATACTTATGAAAACATTTTTATGTATTTAAAACCAAATTAAACAAAATTAAGGGTTTATGACCTGTTTAATATTCTGACAACAGATCATAAACCACAGGAAAAGGGATGATACAAGGGGATAACTTCCAAATGATTAGTTAGGCCTGACAGAAAGGTGATTACATAATCGTTAACTTTTATAACCCCCTGTATGAAATCAATTACCACTAATATATTCTTGTACTTAGATTGTTGACATGTTTATGTCCTCATACACAAGAAACTGACAAGAGTCAAAATAATAAATCAGAAGAAACTGATTTGTATAGAAGTGTGTTAATCTCTCCACCACTTTCCAGCTCACACACACCTATATTCTAGCTGATCCATGGTGATGGCCAGTATCTTGTGTGATGTCCATCAGTAACTCTCTACCATTCCCAGGTCAAAGTAATTATATTGTAATTGTTCATTCTCATCTGTTAAAGCAGTAAAAATATTCCACAATAGATAGGATACAATGGTTATCATTAATTCAAGTGAAAAATGTTTTTGGACAAAATACAAAACCATGACTTTCTGACCCTCTTGCATTAACCTTATTATGTTATCCTGCTGATCAAAGCATTTCCTCTGTCTTGTTATGTTCTATCTGTATTTCCTGCAAGTTCACAATATTTTGCTTCAATTTTAAATTATTAAAAAAAATTAATTTAATTTGTTATGCATCCAATACTTGTATGTTTTAATTTCTTTCTTTCTTTTTTTTTTTTTGTTTCTACAAATACATTTCAAATGTAGATTCCATGACTCATATCTCAAGACTTAACAGATCTAAAGCACTGGTTCCACTAACCATCAAGATAAGAGTCCAACTCTAGAAGATCCTAAATGTGAGAAAATTTGCCAGTATGCTTTCTGAAAATTTCTTTGATACTCTGGTTTTCTCCGCCTTCTACAAGTTGATCATCTCCATATAAATTAAAGATTCTTGACTGCATTTGTCCTAAACCTTAATTACTCCACTGATCTAAAATTTGTATAACGAATCAGCAATTTTTTTTATTACAAATTTGCCTACACAGTACATATATATATATATATATATATATATATATATATATATATATATATATAAAGAATATACATTTAAAAAAATGATTTTGAGATTCTTCATCCGAAAAAAGATTTAAATGATGATTAAAATGTTTGTATGTCATGAATTAATCTCACATTGAGTTTGGTTTCAATAAAACATAATTGCATATAATTTTAATGTTAGGTGAAGTAAGATAGATATATTAATTAATGCTGCAAACATCAACATGTCAAAAGAAAAAGCAGTGACACTCTTATACCTTTAAATTTGTTGGCTTTCAAAGTTTTAGACTTCACTTAAAATTTAACCCTCCCCTAAAAAATGCAAATAAATGTGACTATTTAAAAAAAAATACTGGTATAAGAAAACTAAACATGACAAAATTACTTAATAATTACTGCTTAATCAGCATATTTATAAATAGACTTCAAATCTAGCATTTGTTGTAATCTGGCATCAGTTTGTAACCAGTAAGTTTTTTTCTATTCTTTTACCACTCTCATCTGTATTTATGCCTACATCAGATTAAATTTTCATGCTGATATACATATTCTAAATGAACCACAAAATGTACTTCATACAAATTATGTTTCTAAACTCGGATATGTACACAACACATGGATGATTGGAATTTCCACCAGTTATCCTCCTGGTTTTAAGGTATCAATGCATTATTACGGTGTGATTTTTATTAAATTATAAAGAAATGTGAATTTATGGTTCAAATCCTTAATGAAATGTAGGAAGTATATTGCACTAACTACATGCTGTATGTAACAATTTATCTACTCCTTACGTCAATTAAATGTTTTGGTTTTAAAAGTGAGATCATAATCTACTTAAAGCAATTAAGGGTTATATAAACATTTGAATTTCTGCTTTCTACAGTACAACCTTGGTAAATTGACACCCTGGAGAACATATTACACACCCTACGTGTTATAAAGTTACATAAGTTTGTGATTATAGTCAAAGACGTAACAGGTATGGAGACCTCTTGTTAATATAAAGGGAACCTGGAAAAAAAAATTAAATGACTTCTTTTTGTAACCCTATCCATTCAATTCTAGGTAAATTTATAAAAAAAAAAAAAAAAAAAAAAAAAAAAAAAAAAAAAAAAACATATTTTCACAAAAAATGCTAAAAATGGCTTTTCTGTCATTTTCTGGCTTTTTTTTTCAATCAAAACTTAAAATCTAGAAAAGGGTAACAAATGCAAGTCTTCCTATGAAAATTACACAAGTCTATTTCATAACAGTCACTTGATTGAAGTAGAAAAGACAACCAGAGTATTAAAAAAAAAAACAGAAAGAATCATCATCATCATCATAATCATCATTGTTTAATCTCATAACTTAATATTGTTTTAGCAAATATAAACAAAAAAACATATGTGCAAAAATATACAAATAAAATTATATACCACATCTTGGTTGAATTAAAAACCAAGTATTCATCCAAATTATAGTTCAATTGTTCTGATTCAACTTTTGCGATCAGAGATTTGCAATTATTGTCTTTGCAAAACATTGTAATGCATATGAAGATGTTTAAACTGGTAATACCATCCACCCACCCACCCAAACACACACACACACACACACACACACAATGGATACATGTACATGTACTTGACATGGGATTGATAAATTTGAATTTAATCAATTTAAACTTTCTCCCAGAAAAAACTCACTAAATGTGACAGGAAATGAACTTTAGACAGAAGCCAAATTTTAGCATGAGAAAAAGGTAGAACAGGAGACAACATTTTCAATTAAAAGAAAAGGCAGGAGAGATTAACTGAAGGATTCTAGATAGCCACATTGAGGAGTCAGGTTGTGAACTCTGAAAACCTCTCATCATATCCCCATCATCCATCTGTTAAACTTGTTCTCAATGTCTTCCAATATTGTCTGTAAACTTGGCCAGAGGTCATGACCTCTGATTGACCACAGACTAGTTAACTGTTAACTATGCTAAACAGTCAAAAATTTCAAAAGAATAACGGGAACAAGGAGCAATAATCTCATTTTAAGTTACCTGTATAGAAAACCAGTTTTTTTTTATATTCTTTTACTTCCTCTCTTATAGTATTCTATTGAATCTGGTTTCTTTAAAAAAAAACTTAAGACTAACATCAATTTTATATGAGCTCATGAGTAAAAAATTTTAAAAAAGGGTCTGCCCAATCTATCAAGGATTTAGCCCTGGTGATATACTGCTAACAATATGTATTCCCTCAAGCATAATATTTAAACTTGTAATTAAACCTAAAAAATTGCTTTTGACATTTCTGCTTGATTTTAATAATAACCCAGAAAAATAATAAAAATTCTCTAACACACAAAGTATGTGTATTGTAATGATACACTCAAATTTTGATATCAGTATATATGAATAATTTATGATTTTTAATAAAAAAAAATTCCTATTTTTGTTTATTCAAAATTACGAATGTCAAACTTCTTAATATATATACATTTTACTTTTGATTACAGATAACACATTTATATATGACCCTCATTAAGCTCAAAATAAAAACTTCATGTAATAAATATTAATGTATAAACTGTTTAAATATTTTTATGGTTCTTAATTTGAAGCAGACATCTTAATCTTACTTGTGAAAATATCAGTATATTAAGACTTTTGTGGTAATTAGTGATCTAAAACTTCATTAAGATACTATCTCAGCAAAATGATTTTCAATTTTTATTACCGGTATCTATCTATCTATTTATTTATTTATCTATCTATTTATTATTTTTTGTTTGGCTTATGTTTCATGTACCATCCAACTTGTACTGACATGAAAATTGACACAGGGCTGTGGTGGTGGTGGTGGTGGTGGTGGTGTGGTTAAGGTGTAAGCCTTCAAAAATTAAGGCATCTCCCTGCTATGGTTTAACCCTGGTCAACAATAAAGACAACAGAAGTTCACTTGTTAAAATCTTTACCAAATGGTTTGGTATCGGATAAAATGAACTGAATGATCTGTGAGCTACTCAAAACTCTTTGCATTCAAATCATCTAAAGTCACAACTGCCAAAGAATTCCTTATATTTCTTTATAATAATGCCAAGAGGATACCAAAAAATCAACAGCTATCATATAGGTCTGATTTTCTTTAAAGCATGCACAGATAGCACCTGCTAAATATAGTCCATCTTTGCAATTTGCCTTGTATGTTCTTTATATATATGATTAAATCATTCTAGAGAGACCACTTGAACCATTATAAACTTGTTTGGGTGGTCATCATTAGCAAGACTATACATTTTCAAAATACCAAACAAAACTCGTTTATTTCCTGAGTGCAGAATAATCAATCAGGAATTAGTGTAAAACTTGACTTTTGTCATTGGCAACAATTTGTGTTAGGGTTATTTTTATGGTCAGTTTTCAGCTGAGAATTAGTAAGTGCCCATCACTCTGTCCAGAGATGAAGAAATGACCACCTTGTAAATTAATGTTAACACCTCATCTGTGTAATTTATCATGAAAGAACTGACCGGCTCATAAACCTCTAGTGTCAGATAAACAGACTGACACCAATGTGGATCAAAGACAACTGGCCTCTCTGAGAGATCGAGAGAGAGAGAGATCGAGAGAGAGAGAGAGAGAGAGAGAGAAGAGAGAGAGAGAGAGAGAGAGAGAGAGAGAGAGAGAGAGAGAGAGAGAGAGAGAGAGAGAGAGAGAGAGAGATTGCATGATTATGTAATAAGGATTGAATAGTAAGTACAAGTACTTTGAAAGAGTGTTGAAAAGGTAATGGCATAAATTGTTTTAGTAATTTTCCTAAAATTAATTTTTTTCAGAGAACAAAAACATCAAATTAGAATAGAGTACAGAATATATTTATATGGCACAACTTGATTTAAAATTAATTTTTTTCCTAAACCACAGTTCTCTAAGTTTAATAACTGAACGAAATGAAAATAAATTTAAAGGGTCAAGTGTTTAAAATGACCAATGAGTCAGTAGTCAAACACGTCCACAATGATCACTGATTTATCCTTGGTATATAATAATGTCAACCCTTTACACCTTACAATATTGGCATTTCCTCTTCAAAGATAACTGCAATATTCATTTCAAGTAAACTTTAAACAGGGGTATACAACAGTGTCCATATTTTGTTTATTTCACATACTTAGATAGGTAAAGTTTTCAATTTTTAATTCCGCCTTTTATATACCCAATCACTTGTTTTGACTAAACATTTTCATTTATCTTAAGAGCGGCCATAATGATATCTTAACAATTTGTGTTAATTGAAAAATGTCGGAAAAGGTCCTTATTAAGAAAATTATCTCTGTAATGATAAAAGCAAGGTAATAATGATAAACAAAATAATCCAAATCTCCGGAATCTTATCCAAATCTGCGGATATACAAATATAAGATCAATGGATAGTCATGACAGAAGTATACCAACTTGTCATAAGGTATGTCTTCAGCTATCTAAACAAATGGGGAAAATAAGCAGGATTAGAATTTCTCAAATGAAGATTAAATACCCACTAAGACACACAAACAACTTGCAATTAGCCAGTACAATATAGAGATATTTTGTCAACAAACATTAAAAGATCTCTGATAGGACTGTTACTTATCATTATCAATATTTAATATTCTTAAATAAATCTTGACCAACTCAGAGTATTATAATGATCAGGCAAAAAATTATTATTCTTTGCGATTAAGTATAAAAATCAAAAAATAACTTAAAGGCAGGTTTTTACATACATAAAAAGGTATAATGAATGTGTATTGCGTTAGAAAGGCGATTGTTCAGATAATGATTATAAGTAACAATGGTATCAGGTTTTTTGTAGAATTAAAAGGTTTTACTAAAATACAAAAAATCATACATGTCAATCCGTGCAAAATTTGCCAGCTAGGATAATGTTCTGCACTTATAGAATGATAGATACATTGTCAAATTAATTGAAAATAAACTTGATTTAATTATATATGATTTGGTAATTTGGGATGTATTGACCTAGCAGACTTGTATGAGTTATTTAACAGGTTCTGTTTAGTTAAACCTCTTTTTGCTTAATTCAGAGATAACAGCTGAGATCAAACACATTTCTGTTGAAATATCTTTGTACCTCTTATTATACAAATTTTCTACTAATTTTATCAAGCATATATATATCACTATTTGCCAAAATCATGAAATTTACTGACATAATAAAAATATTGTCTGAAAAGACAAAAAACATGAATTATACTGATGTAAAAAAAAAAGTTTTCTTAACAGTCAAAAATCCTGAAACAAACTGACATTAAAAAATAATACAAGGAGTAAAAAAAATTAAAATAAATTAAATATATTGACAAAGATAAATGCTTTAATCTCATTGTCTTCAAGATGTTGTTTTTTAACTTTTTGGGGGTTTCTAAACTGAATATGATGGGGGCGTTAATGAGAAGGGGAGGCTAACGATGAAGAAAGGTTTAGGAAATGGGAAAGTTAAGTGTTGGGAAGGTTAGGAAAATGGAGGTGTAAAAGAGTTGGGGTGGTTAGGTAGATGGGGAGGTGAAGGAAAGGAGGATGGGATGTGTATCAGATGAGACATATTAGAAATGAACTGAAGCTGAATTTTTGTTTAATAAAACCTGAAATAATCAAGTATATAAAACAATAAAGTTAAATATTTAAAAAAAAAAAAAAAAAACTTTTTTAACTTTATGTGGAAATGATCATTTATAAGTGAATAGAATTTTTTTAAACCATTGCAAATTGGAATAAATCATATTGCCTGATTAAGTGTTATGTCAAACTGTAGGTCCAGAGTTATCTCCCTTTAGCTACTTACTTAGTAAATTTTCACATTTTGTTGATCATTAAAATACTAAATGACTTTAGAGAGTACAGAAATAATTAATGTTGTCCTTTATGTAAATAAGATTAAGTATACATTTTTGTGTATTGGATTACAAGATAAATATAATTATACAAATTTTGTTTAAAAACGTCTTTAAAATAGTGAATTTTATTGATTGCATCATGTCTAATCTTATATCTTTAAAAGGATGCTTTTAGGTAACTTAATTTTACCACCAAATGCAAAATAATATAAAAGCATATATGAATGAAACCTATGGAAACTGTACACTTGTTTTTAATAAACCCTATGTAAACTGAAAATTGGTTTAACTGAACTACAGTGAAACCTGTAAAAACTGAATTCCATGAAGACTGTAAACTTGTCTGAACTTAACTACAATGAAATCTGTAAGAACTAAATCCTATGTTAAATCAAACTTGTCTTAACTGAACTAATTTATTATGACAATCATTAATGTTGTCTGTAAAATTAACCTGTAAAAACCAGTCTAATCTATATAAAAAAATTAATCCAGATGGTCGTCAGTATAGACAGGTCCCATATACACTGACTATATATTAAGCATTATTCCATGTTTTGGATAAACATAACATTAAAAGGAATGGTTTCTTATACCTTCAATCTAAACATACAAATGAGCTAATTTTTAATAACGAATAAGCAGTATTCCATTTTTTATAAAGCCAGTTTCTTCACTTCCTAATAAAACTGTCACTGTCTTAACATTTCATGGATTGCTTGATGCCAAAAGCTCCAATTTGCTGGTTGACACATTTGGATATGATTTTTTGCGGTCAGCATTAAACATCATACATAACCACTCACCACTCATTGCTATTAATATGTAATGGGAGATACTTTTGTTAAACCTGTACCTCCCGTTACAAATACATTGCAAAGGTAAAAATTTCTATTTCTTCAACCATAACTGAAGTAGTCTAAATTCTAGTGAACAGTGAAATGACAAAATCCCATTTCACTCATCAATGTGGGGTATTTCACTCAATGACTTTGCAATATTGTATGAAGGAAACCATTTTTACAATATTTAACAAATGTTTCATGGGGTTGCAGGTTATATATTTCAGTATATGGAATGGGCAGGCCCTCCAAAAAATATGGTATGGACCAAAGCAAAGTTGAAGATTGTTTCAGACAATGATTGTTTATGTATTTTAGTTGCTGTTCCTGACTGTAATTTATTTGTATTAATCCACTGTTTAAACTATGCAGGTTAAGATGTACTTTTAGTTCGTGTAATATTACGTCATCAAGAATTATCATGTGACATAATCAAACATAATACAGACCATAGCCTCCAGTCTGCATTGCAAAATATTGCCCAGAGTAAAAATTTTGCAGTTATTAGAAAAACAAATTTACAGAGTATAATATTGATATAGATTATTAAGATGGAAGAGACAATACCTAATCAATAAACCAGATTTTGATGCACATAGTTTTTTAAACAAAAATCATGATTCATATTTGTACTTGTATTAGTATATTAACTTTTATCTTACAGCATCTATCACAAGGTATATTATAAATTTAATTACTAATATCATTGTGTCTTCAGATTACAGACATTTAATATTAATCTTAAAGGCTTTATCAAAGGCAGAAATAATATCTAACATAAACTATATGACAAGGACAGACAACAACAAAGTAGGTGTAAACATAAGTAATGTACATTGTCTGGCAGCTGAGTAATAAGTATAACTGTCTCCCATATCCATCTCATAATTTTTATGAATCTTGTCTTGCTGCCCTGTAGTTCCAGTCTCTTTGAAGACTGAGGCACACCTTTAACCTGTGTTCATACTCAGTATCAGATTTATCTAAAAGGAATAACTGTTTAAGAGCAGTTTTTTCTCATTGTTTTCCATGGTACCTGGCACGGAAAATCATGATGCATGTATGAAAAATTGGTCCTAAGTACACAGACAAAATATATATATATATATCTCATTGATTTAATATAATTATATTTGTGCATGAAAAAAGTGTCCTCCCATTTTAAATACGGATAAAGCGATACTTTTTTGGCAGTAACTGTAAAGAAAACATAAAATCTGATATCATCTCTTAAATAATAGAGGTCTATATATCTATATATAAACATGTACCCTAATGACTTTATATGCTCTATGTGATACAGTCAAATTTATACCTCCAAAAATATCCAAGCTGATAAAAATCAGAATGCAGATCTATATAAATGATAGAATCTGTAAAGGCAAATGAACCAAAAACATCTAACAGGCTAGCAATCAGCAAATCTAATGCCCCAATTATCTAGGTTAAAATGGTCATATTAATGTGACATCATCAAGTAGAATGATGTTCAATTGACAAATTATGTTAAATCTGTCCTGAAACCTCAAGCTCAGAGGGACAGTTTTTGTCCCTTGTCCCTTCAAGAAGATGCAAGAGTCCTATGCACATGAATATATATAGACATACACACCCCAATTATTTTTAAAATTATATGAGATTTTATGTTTTCTGTAATGTTACTTCCAAGCACTTCTTCTAGTACTCATTAACTGATCATTAGCTAGGAGGATTAGAACAATGTGAAATTGAATGTCAAACACAAGGATACATCATGCATCCCAGCTGGGTCTTAAAAGCAACAATTCTTAAATCACAAGCCTCCATTTCAGTTAGTAGTATGAAAAGAAAATCTGACACTTTAATTATGCATTTCAAAGAATAGAAGATTACCAAACATGTTTCAGAGAGGGATGTATTGCGACATCACACAACTGCTTGACAACTTGTGTGGTTATTCATAGTTATAATTCCAAATGCCCCCCAATGTTGCAAATCACCAAAATAAACTATCTAAAAAACAACAAACAAAACTAATAACTACCTGTAAGCCAAATAGAAAAAATGTACAGAACATCAAACTAGAATAAGAATAAACTTGATCCTTTTCAAAAATGAATTAATATTCTACAAGTATATAAACAGTGATAAACAAAATCCAGACTTGAATACTCTTTTATCCACTAGAGGAAGGTCTGGCTTAAAAGTTTGTATATCAAAAAGTATATTTTACAAATTTATCAATTTCTATAGCTTTTAAGATAATAAATGATCTAGCGGAGCTTTATGACTGTCATTAAGCATATTAACTCCATATTAATTGTTCAGTTAGCTTTTCCTGTCACAGATGAGATAAATTCTCTAGCCATAATGACAAACACATCAAAGGTTTACTGATATACACACCTGAAGAATTATAAGACTATATAAATACCTCAGGTAGACAACATATCGTTATGTAAAAGGTAAATTGGTTCAATTATGTCATGATATAAGATGATTTTACAGGTATCAATCAATACAACAGAGTAGTTCATCTTGTGATTCTATCAATTTTAGCTGATCATTAGTAAATGATTGATTTGATTGGATGATTGAGCATTTAAATTGTGATCAATGAATCAACCAATCTGAGGTTTATCTGCTTGGTACACTACCAATAAGCCATCTAAGTCTTCCAGAGCACCTAGTCTCACTTCCTTGGTTCATGTGCTTATCTGAATAAGCTTGTTTTCAAAGTTTTTACTCTGCTTTTGGGATTGTGATTTGGGCATGGACCATTATGTTTGTGCTTGATTGGTTGATGACTTACTGATTGATCAGATATGGTGGAATCATGATAACTCTAACATCATTTTTAAAAGCTCTCAGACAACCCTCTTCAAAAATAAGATACAGTAATGTTTACCAGATTTTTCTGAGAAAAATTAATAACATATTTTTCAACAAAATTTCATGAAATGAACAAACTGTATGCTTAGGAATATAAAATTTCTAAATATTACATGAAAATTTGTCTACAACCATGGAAAGAATTTACAACTCACATACATACACTACTTTATGTCCTTAAGTTCAAATGGTCATTTATCCAGGTGAGCTAGCTATAAATGAGATAAATGGAGGACATAACAAAATTTTATCATAGTCTTTAAAATTTGATTAAAATCTGAACTTTATCAAATAAACTTAATAGATACACATCAGTGGCACTTAAGAAGGGAAAGTTTTTCTCCGATAAAATACTGGATACTTGAATTAAAACAATACAAACATCGTACTTAAACAGATTAACTTCCTGTTCTTGTCGCTGTAAATCCTGTCTCTCTTTTTAAAATCATTAACAGGTACTTGTAGCTCTTTAAAAAATAAATTCTTGTTCTATATTAAGCTTTGAAACAATGAACAAAATAACCAATTAATGATGATCATAATTATGCTCTATTAATTTTACAGTATAATATCAACTAATCACATTTTTAATTTTGACTTGAGTATCATAGGGACTTTCTGCACAATTTGATGTCAAAGTATAAATAATTTTTTAATAACTCTTCAAAAGAATTCAGAAATGCATCTAGCTAAATAATACGAACCAAGTACCAGTCAAAGTAATCAAGAACATAAACATTAAATGAACAAGACAAATGAACTCTTTAGAACTTTTTCAAATCTGTTATCCAAGAACTTGATTGGAGGAAGACAATTAACTTCATCTTAAGAGTACTCGGAAGGCCTTGGGTTCAAGTTCTAGTCTGGCCTGTTTGACATTTAGCTTGATCACTGTGTTTTTCCCGTTCCTGTTATAATTTTCTTGTACAAACACACAAGGGTTTGTTGTTATCTTATAAGATACTTCCATGTGTGTTTTAAGAAAGCCTACGATAACCTGTTGACTGTATTTTGTATTTTTCTCTGGATATTCAATTCAAGGACTAAGATTTGCCAGATCAGCATTTGTCACATAAGTCAATAAATCTCCAGAATTAAATAGAACGAGTTACCAAAGAACATGCCAAATACAACAAAATAAATATACAGCTTGGAATAAAAAGTATAAAAAACATACAACAATTACATTATCAGTTATGTAATTAATTATAAAAATTTCCATCCATGTTATGAAAAGCATTTTGTTGAATAATGCCTAGTAATTGGTTTGAGTTGTCATGTGCTGCTTTCGAATTTTTTATGAAATAATGCATTTAACAGTTGCACATGAAGAATTAAAGTAACAACAACACCATTAGTGTGTTGACATACAATACCATGGAAAATTAAAGTTGCTTGAGTAGCTAGCCATCTGAATGGAATTTTTATATTTCTATAAATCATAAATTATAAAATAGCCCTAATTACTGTAATTAAAACATTTTAATTAATTCTACTAATTGGGACATTTTACCAAATATTTCTGGAACACAATCCACACACATGACAAATACGACATAAACTGTCATCTGTTACGAACAGGTAATTAATGTCATACACATGTGAATAAATTGATTAAAATGTTATCAATGAATGAAATATTAAAATTCAAATCTCATTTTAGAATTTAATTACCTAAAATTGAAACTTTAATTAACATTTTGATATAAAATATACATAAATCAGGTCTACCCAGACTTCAATTAAAATTCATTTTTAGTGAATTGTTAAAAATTGTAATTCATTATTTAATCAATATCTCTAAATCTCCATTAATACACAAAATAATTTAAATAGAAATACACACATTTAACTCAAAATAGATCAGTAATCTTTATAATCATTTAAAGTTATATTTGCTTAAAATATCACCTATTTTACTTGATTTGATTTTCATAGAACATATCCATTAAGGTGATATAACAGGTACAATTCCCCTCGATTTCTCATCATCCAGTTGTTGTCTGAGTTATTGACATTTGTAAAATAAATAATGTGACTCAAATTATATTTTGTCATGGCGTTTTGCACACAAATTATTAGTTTTATTTTTGTGAAAGGTTGTCTGATCTTGAAGAATAGAACAGAGATCTGATTAATCGCAGCGATAAAATTAAAACTAGTAATAACGGTACTGATTACATCTGACTGAGGTGTGTAAATAAATACTACCTCAAAACTGCAACAATATCCAAACCCGCCCATTTTAATGATTCCACTCATCAAACTCAGAATTAACCTTTATTTAAGGTAATAATCAGGCAATGTTCACAATTCTCTTGATCTGGATAACCTTGGTCTAAATTTTCATTTTTTAAGTGTTAATGATGCATACTACTGATAAAACATATATTGGTACTTTCACCCAACCTATGACATTTTGTGATTGTTTATGACTTTCATTATTTATTCTTTCTTAAGACTTAAATTGTATCTTTTTGGATAATCAGATAAAATTAAGTACACTGATTTAGGTTCTATAATTATTATTCTTCAGATTTTGGTAGCTTATAGAGAGTGGAGTGGAGTAATGGTGTTTTACGCCCCAGGCAAGATTCTTTCACTTATTTCAAGGCGGTCAGTTCTTGGATGATGGAGGAAACTGGAGTGCCCAGAGAAAATCACTGACCTTCTGCAAGCAAACTGACAAACTTTCTCACACTAGGATCTGTCCTGAGTGGGATTCAAACCTAGGCGGTGAGAGGCGCTGTGATCCGTAAGCGCGTGCTTTAGACCACTCAGCCACCGAGGCCCCCAGGTAGCTTATAGGGTTAAGTCTTTAATAAGTTCTTGGTCTTTGCAAAATCTGATCCCAGATTTGTTAATTCCATGTTCCATTCTTTTTTCTTGTATAATTTAATTATTACTTGCCAATATTTTTCAACGCTGCTGATTGTGGCATCACAGGAGACAATTTTACCAAGAAGAATCTTTAACAGTATGATTTTTTTTAAACACTGTTACATTCTTTAGCTTTTTGTTAGCTTTCTTTTTTTTCTCTCCTTTCCAAGAATTCTTTTTCTTTACTATTTTTATCTTTTTACCTGCTGTCAATTATTCAGAAATAATCAGAAAAGCTTCCTTTTTGATTACCGGTAAGTCACTTAAAATTTTGATTGACTTGCAAGGCTTGAGCAATTACACTATTGAAGACCATTATGTTATTAAATAACAAATAACTAGACAAGTTTTTAATTACAATGCTACTGGTATTTATAATGTTTCATCTGGTTCAATACAGCAGAAATATGAAGCAAAGATACATTTAAGTATGGGACTTAGTTGACAGGCATTCTTAATATAAAGGTGGTCACTATGGCTGAGTTTATTGTAAATTATTTATTATTGTTTTTGTTTGTTTGTTTGTTTGTTTTTGTTTAAAAAAAAGATTATCAAAGTAACAAATTTAAAGTAGGGAACACTTTAGGTCAGTACATTATAGTAACTCAATACACCTGATGTCTATCTACATAGGTGGCACTTACTGTTAAACTTGATTTATTTACAAATATATATAATTGATTTAAAATCATTACAACAATGTTATCAAGAACAAAAAATACTTCAGATGCAAAAAAATTTTCAATCTTTATAAAACATTTCACAGATAATTGAGAAAATACAGTGCATTATTTGTGGGCACCTGCTCAGCAACATAAAATGATTCCAATAATTTTGTGATACACTAATGACAGTTTAAATTACAGATTATTGACCATGTTATCACAAAATTTGATCTTTTAAATGATGAGTATCAGAGAAAATATAGACCAAATATATAGGTACAATCTTACTGAGAATATCTTTAAAATGTTTTTATGTAGAAATTTAATATGTTCATTTAACTACTATTTAATTTGTGATTTTATACATTTATTTAATTTTTTTCTCCTTTTGACCTGATCTATATCTTGATTTTGGTTATCTATTAAAACATGAAAAAACAGGAAATGATACAAATAATATAAATAAGTAATGCTAAATCAGCATATCTGATGCTTAAATAATGCTAGGTCCCTTAAAGTTGTAGGTTTCTGCCCCATAAAATTATTATTCAATGAGTTCCAGTGTCCGTTACTCACCAAATTGAGACTACCGGTACCTGTACCTTAAGCGAGTACCATGAAAAGCTGTATTACATTTTTTCTAAATTTTATTGTTTCACTCTAGTAAATTTAATGCCATGTGGCACAGAGACAAATCCTTTCTCTTTATTGATATAGAGATATTGTTAAGGTGTAAATTTAAGAAACTTTATCTAAGGCTGGTGACATCTTGATGTAAATGACAATACCTATTTTACAGGTAATTTAGAATTGGATTTATTTAGTACCTATTGCACTAACTCTATTGAAACAAAACTATTATGATCTGGAGTCTGAAACCTCACCTATGATTACTGTCCTTGAAACTGGCAACAATCTAAAAGCAACATTGGGATAATTCCATGATATGTTATGTCATACTACCGGTACATGCCACCATTATATGTAAATGGTTAAAAAATCTGTATATTATGTAACCATGACCATCCAAACAGATGACTAATTATTCTAACTTTGTTAGTCTGCTGAGCTTTAATTTTTTTTAGTTTATTTTTTACTCAGACTTAACTACACTATCAGTATATATATAAATATAAAAGGGGATACATTTCAGTAGGATTCAAACCCATAACCTTTGACTCACTGACTTTCTAATTAACTACCCAGACATCAGAAAAAACCTCCCATTTTTAAATATAAAGGTATACTTCAAACACTTTATTTTAAATAAAGACTTGGATGAGGTGTTTAAATTGATTTTCATGACACCTGCAGTTTAAGGATTCCATCTTTAATTGTCTCCTTTATAGATTGTCTGTAATGACAATCTGATAATCTATCCCTTCCTAAAGGGTACCTCAGAAAACATTTAATGAGTGAACAAGTTTTCTGTAAAGATTTATGTTCTACCTTTAAATCTGATAGGATATCATTTAGCTAAGTCAGCAGAATTATATAAGGTGAATTAATTCTCTTGTAGCTATAGGCAAAATGTAGACAAATATGCTGATCTGTTGTGAACTTCTGATAAAAAATAAACCCTTATACATGCTCAGACAAGTGGATGGAACAAACCGAGACCTCACAAAACACCTGCATTGGTTACAGTTTAATATAATGTCATTATTAATTATGTCGAGACTTGTTCACATTCCTTTTGTCAAAAAAATCGAAATCCCTGCAAAAAAAAAATTATCTTACCTGTGACATAGTTTTAACTTGTCATCATGAAACAGTATAAGGTTAAATTTGAATTAAATAAAAATTAGTAATCTGGCTGGCTGTTGGTAATTTTGTCTTATTTCATTTTTCAATAGATATTTTCCTGAAATGTCAGCAATTTTCAGCCAGGTTTTCCTCAAGTGAGCATTTCTGGATAATGTGTAATGTACTACAAACATCTATAGTCTCCTACATGGATATTTTAATGTTTCCTACTAAGCAATTCTCAGTTGCAATTTTCTCTCAACATTTACTTTAACAATTTCCAGTTGCCAACAAATCTACAACTTTTAGTCAATACAGAAATACCTGGTACATGTTTTGCTTTTAAACAAATAATTTTCTTGCATTTGATCCTGTCATCCAGCCAATTTTTTTTTATATGGTTGATTATCTGAGAAAGTGGTAGGGAATGAGATAATTACAAATCCTAATGCTCCATGATAAGTCAGTCAAACAGAATTTTTGTGCATTTTTACATTTTCAAATAATTGTTTAATCAATAAGAACATCATAAAGTCCAATATGTAGAATTTGTATTGTTGCATGTTAAAAATCAGGACTAAGACAAATGGAATTAAAACATTGATAATAAGTTAAAATTAAACCACTGTTAGTCCACTGACCTTATAACCTAAAAATTAATTAATGCAATTAGGTATAGGGACTTTTTCACTTTATAAATAAATAAATATATATATATATATATATATATATATATATATATATATATATATATAATTTTCTTTTAAAATAAACTATAATCTTTCTGCTGATTCATTTATCAGATACGAGAGTTTCTTATAAAACACATTTCATGTCAGTCAGTCTAAATCATTACATCCAATTTGTTACAAACAGTGTTATCATCACCTGATTAATTTGCTAATTACCATCTGTAATAGACTGTAATAAATAAAAAGTACCGTACATCTAAGAATAAACAAGCTTCTGTTGTGGTGGTCATGGATTATCTCCCCTTTTGTCCCCAGTAAAAAGTTTATAAACGTCCCTAGTACCGGTATTTGATAAAGTCAGTTCTATGGTTAGAAAAACAAATACTTTCATTAAACATACTTAATAATTGTAAAAAAAAAAAATAAGTTACAAAGAAATTTATGTTTTTAAAGTATTAATACTTTGTCCATTTGTAAATTCATTATTATAATTTGATGATTTAGTACTGGCACTACATTTTACCTATGTTTTTGCACCACGGTCCACTTTTTTATGGTACACTAACACAACTATTTTGGTATGTTTGTGTACCATAGTACACTTTTTTATGGTACACAAATATGACTCTTTTGGTATGTTTGTGTACCATGGTACACTTTTTCATGGTACACAAATACAACACTTTTGGTATGTCTGCCTACCATAATACAAATGTTCAGGCTAAAATGAAGCATTTTACCTATGTTTGTGTACCACAGTACACTTTTTATGGTACACAAACACGACTCTTTTATGTGTTTGTGTATCATAAAAATGTGTACCATGTATCATTCTTGTCCGGCCATTATCGGCCATCGTAACATTTGTACACCTTACCACTGTACAATTGTCACCAGAATTATGCTTGGCTCAATTTGTAAGAAGTAAGGGGCTTAATTCTTAAACCTCTTCCCAAATAAATCCCTTTGATAAGCTATCTCTGACCCTTTGCTCATTATCAACCTGTCTAAAATCCTGTCCTTTCAGCAAACTTTTATTTAGTATGCCAGTTCATATTATCAGTATGTAAGTAAAAAGCTACACAGATATATATATATATAATAAAATACTACCCCTTTAATTAAAATCTACTACCAGTACATTTAAAACATTTGTTACTTACTAGTTCAGTCAAGTACTATTGAGGAAAAGTGATAATTATCTACTAAATGCAGCTTTTTTAGATTTAGAACACCAGACAGTGTATTTGATTATGCTAGTATCTTTGGTGCCATTCACTAAGTTAAGTCAAAATCGTAATCTTATCCCGTAAATAAAATGGGAGGAAAAAATAAGACATTTTAAAATTGGAATATAAGAACATGCTAATAATTAAAAAAAGAAAAAAACCTGTGGTTAAAATTTAACATAAGGGTCAATAAATCAAGAAGTCAACTACGATCTTGTACACAGAAGTATTCAGAAACAAAATTACCATTGTATATGATATGAATGTTTAGAATATTATTTCAATGGTTAAAACCTTATCCATGTACCTCTACAGGTGTTATATGTCAGGTATTTACCTAGGATTAGGTTCAAGTTTTACTAACTGATCTATCTGTGTGAATCTTGCACCTAATATATAGAACATTAAAGGTTTTCTAGGGTCACTTACACACAACAAACAACTCCATGTTTCTGAGCCCTGCACCGTATAAACATTCAGTTTTAATACCCACAAATCTTAAATTAAAATACTCATGCACTGTGGAGTAAGTTTTTAAATTTTGCCCTTTTATCAATTCGTCTTTACAATTCTATCTTATTCTTTGATTTTATCTTGGATATTTAACGCTCCACATGATAAAATTATATGGTGCATACACCTTTCTCCTTTCTGTTTAGATTCTTTCTTTTATATATATATATATATATATATATATATATATATATATATATATATATATATATATATATATATATATTTATGTTACTCCACCTAACATTAAATTTATATGCAATTATGTTTATTAAATTCAAACATTTAAACTCAATATGAGATTAATTCATGATATACAAACATTTTAATCACTTTCAACTTTTTTCAGATGAAGAATTTCAAAATTAATTTTTAAATGATGTCTGAAGATTACAAAATGTATGACTTTATACAATATTAAACTCTTTTTGAAGAGATAAATACCTGGTAATACAAATAAGTAGACTCTCTCTCTCTCTCTCTCTTCACAGTGTACCTGTACAAATATACTCTGTCTCTCTCTCTCTCTCTCTCTCTCTCTCTCTCTCTCTCTCTCCACAGTGTACAAAGATTCTCTCTCTCTCTCTCTCTCTCTCTCTCTCTCTCTCTCTCTCTCTCTCTCCAGTGTACAAATAAACTCTCTCTCTCTCTCTCTCTCTCTCTCTCTCTCTCTCTCTCTCTCTCTCTCTCTCTCTCTCTCGCCCCAGTATACAAAGATACTCTCCCTCTCTCTCTAGTGTACAAAGATACTCTCTCTCTCTCTCAGTGTACAAAGATTCTCTCTCTCTCTCTCTCTCTCTCTCTCTCTCTCTCTCTCTCTCTCTCTCCAGTGTACAAATAAACTCTCTCTCTCTCTCTCTCTCTCTCTCTCTCTCTCTCGCCACAGTATACAAAGATACTCTCCCTCTCTCTCTAGTGTACAAAGATACTCTCTCTCTCTCTCTCTCCAGTGTACAAAGATTCTCTCTCTCTCTCTCTCTCTCTCTCTCTCTCTCTCTCTCTCTCTCTCAATAAGAACCTCACCCTATAAGTGAAACTATCTAACTTGGGATGAAAATTCATTAAATATCTCTTGGTAACTCAAATAGCAGAGTATTTACTGTGTAAATAGGAGGTTAAAAGTTTTTTCCTTGGCTAGGTAGGGTCAGAGATGTTAAGAGTCTTTAGCTCAATGGTCTATTTATTGCAAAACAGCACCAGTTTTTCATTATTTTCCTTAGCATACTGACTGTTAAAATTTTTACTGGTTTTCTCTGCAACATTAGACTACAAATAACCAAAAAACAAAGTTATGGGGTATTGATAAATTGCTGATGAAGTCTGTTGCAAAATTTAGCACATGTCACCTCTACATATTTATGAAATTGTATTAAATGGGGTATAAAATCCTATTTTAAATGCATTAACATGCACAAATATAATTCATAAAAACTCTTAATAAAACAGATTTCCTGTCTTTTCAGATATACATATGTTCTGTAGTTTTCTTCTCTGATCATGAATGTAAAAACCATTTTAAAAATAAACTTTAAAGCAAACTTCCTGGATATATCATTATAACCAGTATTTTTTAGTATTTTTTGCTGATTAATGTATACAGAATGTCAAGGATATACCAGATTACTCACACCGAGAGTACTTCACACAGTCTATATCTGTTACTTTGCATGGAAACACACTACTTCTTAAAACTAATCTTAGTAACTCATAAAAAAATAAGGTCACATGTGTTAAATACCAATAAACAGTCAAAAAGAAAGAAAAATATCAGTGAAAAAGGCAATGTCAAAAATGAAGACACATGAAACATGACAGGTGTAAGTAATACAGTAGTTTTAAAATAAGACAACAAAGTGTGTAACTTACCACCCACTCATAGACGTGGACGGTCATTATACACAGGTACAAATTAACAAACCAAAGTACAGAAGACAAAATACTTGAAAAAGCTTTTAAACAGATGACCACATTAAAGATCATTTCATTTGTATCAGAATATCATTAGTTATTGTTGGCAAGCAAAAACAGTTTAACACCTGTGCAAAGATCTGATTGTAATGCATTTCTAGGCCAGTCTCCTGATGTGGGATCAATAATGAAATATTAACCTACCTAATTGTGTCACTTGTTTTTTAAATAGGTCATTTGTGAGTGAGAAGAATAACTTCTCTGGTGATGAACATTGTAGAATTTATTATCAGAATATATTCCTACCTTGAAGAAATTCAGTTTCTCCTTTTGTATCTCTTGGGTTGTCAATTACAAATCTATCTATTCTATTACCCGAAAAATAAATATAATCATTCCCTACCTCAGTGTCAGTACAGCATTTTATGTGAAAAAAGTTGAAGGAAAGCTAACATATCACCCTACTAGTGATCTAAAAAAAGAGAGACCTTTAAATTATACTCTGGAAATGCAGTGGTGTTAACAAATGGTGGGTTTCTGAAAAAGTTACGATGAAAATGTAACTAAAGAATAAAGAGTATAAGTTATATCAATCATTATACATGTAATTTACATAGTTGCTTGTAAGATGTTTAATAAGAATATAAAATCAATTTATAGTAACTGATTCTAAAGGTTATAAACGTTACAACATGAACTAATTCAAACTTGACCTATATATTAACATCCTTAACATATATAGAAAACCTAAAAATAATTTTATAATGTAAAACAGAATTAGAAAATAGAAATCAAATGAGAACTTATCTGCAATCATTTATTTTTATATTCTCTTGGATGGGTGGGGGCAAGAAAATATTAAGTGCACAGACATTAAAAACACAATCTCTGCTGTCTGTAACTTTAATAGAAAATATTGATATTTAACCAACATAGCTGAAAAGTTTGACATGAGATGATGTGACCTTTGTCTTAAAATTTGAATGGACCATGTCTATTGCTTGATACAGGACCAAATAGATTTCGTTCCATTTGTAGTTAAACAAAAAAAACCTATGGAATCATTTTATTTTCAATTAATTATGTAATGGATTCTTCTTCATTATTTTTCATCTATAAGGTCAAAAGACCAAATTAAAATTGTGAAACTATTAAAAAAAGTGTACATAACCAGAAAACCACTTAAATAGTGTATTGAAATTAATAGGAAGTTCAACAGAGCATTATAAAATCAGTAATTATAGGCCTTAAATATCCAAGTCTGTTACTAGTCATATTTTACCTCCAGTATAAAAGAGTTGCATGTATTCAAAAAATAAATCAAGCTTCTCTTTCACTTAATTTCACCATTTATTGTCAAAGTTCAGTTGGAAAAAATTGATTAACTAAGTGATTCCAGTCCAACTGCTACACAAAACAGCTGATTGATCTAGACAGTATATATATATATATATATATATATATATATATATATATATATATATATATATATATATATATATATATATATATATATATATACAAACACACAAACACTGGCAGTTTAACTCACATTTTGTAATTTATTACAAATTATAATAATTTAATAACTATGAATGTTTACATCTTTCATCTGTTTTCAAAATGAAATCCAAGGTCAACAACTGAACTAAAAATTGGCACATATGTCCTATATGTCAATATTATCAATCTATCCGTGTATGTATACAGTACATGTATATTTTTTAAGTCTTGGTGATCAAGTAGTTATTGGAGAGTGCAAAATTAATGAGGCTTATTACTGATATATGATATGATAGCAAAAACTAAATGACACACTGTTGCTAAATGTAGAATTTATGTATGCATTCAGCACACCTTTCTGATAAAATGTCATACTTTTTGTTTTAATTTGAAAACTTATTTTTTATGTCATTTTCCAGATGTTTTCATAATGATGTTATCATTTTGGTGTATTCCTGCATGTTGATTACAGCAGACATGCTACTATAAACTGCAGTAAAAGTATGATATCTACTGCTCTCTGTAATAGATACTGCCCTATTAAACACATTGGTGATTAAGGTATCTATTATTTCCTGCATTACTGCATGTTACTTTTAGGTATATGTATATTACAGCATGTTAATTTATTGCCTTATATCATTGTACTTTATAAATGTTTATTGCTTTATATATAGTGAGTTATTGTATGGATAATATATATACATATTGCCTCTCGATTTTATATACAGGTAATTGCTGTAAGGTTAATATATATGGATATTGCCCCTCCTTTTTCAGTATATATATATGTACTAATTAAGTTTTAATTTTATCAAAGCTAAATTAAAACAAAACCTATAAAGCTGTCTGTTCACATGGGCTCACACATACACACAGACAAACTGGTCACAGGCTATTACTCTTATTAAGAGGGGTTAACAAACTAATGTTAATTCATATCACACATGATGAAATCACCTTTGACAAGATGTTTGAATGATTAAGCTACCGATAACACATTCATTTTGGTTTAATGAAAATGACAGAAATTGACAGAAATTGACAGAAATCTGTATATCTACGCCTGTAAGAGAACCTTATTAATAAGCAACTTTTAGTTGAAAAACATAAAAATTTCAAGATAAAGTTAGATCCAAATTCTCAAGTTTGATGGCTATATGTCTGTCTTAAAAAATCTTGTTGAAATAAATTCATGCCTGTCTTTTTGGAAATGTAATTTTTTCAGGTTTTTTCTATCCAATATTTTTATTTAACCAAATGTTTTGCTAGTACAATACCAGTTTACATCTACAGCCTCCTAATGTTTGAAAGAGTAAAGAGTTGAGTTGAGTTGAATTGAGTAATGGTGTTTAACGTCCCAGTCAAGAATATTTCACCGATATCAAGACGTTGCCAGCTATAGGTGAAAGTGCAGAAATTTTGCCTGAGCGTTGTGCTGATGGCATTATACAGCAAGGTTCTTTATTGTGCCACAACTACCGTGACATGGGACCTCATTTATTTTAAGTTCCTAACTGAAGGAACCATGATTTTCATTTCATAATGCAGAGTGCTTGGCGGAAGAACAGTCACTACCCACTTTCAAGTCTTGAGTCAGACCTGGGCAGGGTTCATACCCACGACCTCCTACTTACGGAGCGAGCACTCTACCAACTGAGCTACCGCAGTGGTTGAAAGAGTAAAGAGCCAGGATAGAAAGATAACATCTGAGATCACAATGGAAGCTCACTTTTATTGCCTAGAGAACTTCTCTATGACAAAATTTTTGAATATCAGAATTAAAATCATAAACTGAAAAAAGAGATATTTTAATAAAATGAATACTGAAAAAACTTCTTATCAGAAAAAAGATCCACTGAACCTTTAGAGAATTTTATCATATGCTAAATTGAGTCATACAAAACAAAAACAAAGATAAAAAATAAAATACAAAAATAATAAACAATTTATGGTGAAACCTGCACATATAACAAACAAATAAACTAGAGAAGTAGTGTGTAAATACAATTAAATTGCCAATCACCTAACAAAACTCAGCTGCTTATAACAAGAAAATAAATTGTTTATACCATATATTTTCACCTTTATCCCATATCTTATAATGTTCTAAGTTTTTATCACTTGAGAGAATACAACACTACATAGTTATCAAATAACAATTCTGAGACTCTTAAAACACCTACTTTCTAACCCTGGAGAGCAATTTTTGAGATCATGACTTTTCTTATTACTGAAAGTTTTCTCTGAGGTCTTTCAATGAATCAGATACACAGGATTTCAAAACAATTAGAGTAGTCTCCCTTTGATCACTATATTTTTCCAACTCGTGTACTAATGTAGCAAGCAGACTCTAAAACGAACCTTACACATTAGAATTGCTGAGCAGATGGTTTTTTTTTTTTTTTAATTTTTATTTTTATTATTATTATTATTATTTTTTTTTTTTTGCTTCTTCCCCTTCAGACCATATTCAGAGAAATAGAAGGACTTTACTTTTTATAAAGGTGATGCAATTTTATACTTATAAATTTAAACTTCTTTTAGTGTGCATATACAACTTCCTTGTACAGGTGGTTATGAAGACAGACTTTGCACGTTTTAAAAATACTCAGTTTCGATAAGAAAAAGTTGAAATGCATGTATCTAATTGGGACGTGTAGACTTAACACATTTCTCTCCTTAAATAATGATTAATTAGCAGAATCTGCAACTAAATATCATAGACCTTTTATCCATTAGCCACTACAACTTCTAAAAAATGCATGCATACACCAAATTTGATAATTATACAATGAATAGATAAAGGAAGAAGAGTCAAGTAATGGTCTTTTACACCCCAGTTGAGATTTCTTCACTTGTTTTAATCAAAGCAGTGTTAATTGATTGATTTAATAGAGTTTTATGTCCTAGTCAAGAATATTTCACTTATATTGAGTGGCAGAAATTAACTTTGCAGTGCGCTAAGGGCATTGTGCAGGGAGGGTTCTTAATATAGCATGCCATGCCTGCTGTGACATGGGGTTACTGCTTTTAAGGTCTCCTCTGAAGGACCTGTGACTTTCATTTCTAAATGCAGAGTTCTTGGTGAAAGAATAGCCACTACCTATTTTCAAGTCTTGGTCAGACCCACCTGGGTTTGAACCCTGACCTCCTACATATGAAATGCCACTTTACCAACTGAGCTACCGTAGTGGCTAAACAGTGTCGGAGAAACCAGGGAAACCGCTAAAGTGAAAATAAAGGAGAGGGTTCTAAGAAATGTTGAATTGATCAGAACCATAGTAAATTATGTAAATCAAATATATTACCATCCCCCGTTTAATTGGAGATTGTTATCTAGTCAGTGGAAAACACAGAAAGTCAATGGAAAAAAACTTTGACCAAAATCTTTTAACATATGCTGGTGTTCACACGCAAATGGAGTGTCGCTAGTTAGACAAGATCACTTCATGCAATCAATTTAAAAATGAAGAATAAACTAAAGCTTGGTCCTGATATCTCCTAGTGAGTAATCATCTACCTGAAATTTATTAAAAGCTGCACATTTCCTGCACCACAGGAGAGTACTCATCTAGATTCACTTACCACATAACAACTTGGCAAGGGACAAATCATAAGTCATTATAAGTTAAAGTAGTTTCAATGTTCAAAAATTAAAAAAAATTCTCAATTTGTAACTGGCACAAGTTGACACCAGATGTTGATATTAGAATTATTTAGTGTTTATTCTATTGTAAGATTGAAATGATAATATTTGTCCTAATATGACTTCAATCAAAAGAATTTTAATGTACATTGTATGTTGAAAAGTTTGTTCTATAAGTTTTAGTAGAAACATAAAGAAAATAATTACATGTCGATTTATAAAATTAATAATTATTTTAAGGGAAAATTAAGTTTCTTTTTGCAAAAAAAATCCATATTGCTTTTGACTGATATTCATCTTTAAAGGTAACAATTTGAACTTCATAGAAGAAACATTTAAAGAATTTTCTTAAAATATTTGTGCAACTTTTAACTTAAAAAGATTTGAAACATTTTAAATCCCACAATGCTATCATGCTGAAAATATGTAGTTCACAGTTATAAACCAGTTTTTCCTTGTATATTTAATTGATCTAGATTTTTACCTTTTTATAAGCATTTAAATACAATCAAATTTAAAATTCAAGCTTTACTAAACTTCAAAGTATTTTAACAATCTTAAAGGGTCTAAATATTTGTCAGATGGGTAATTCATTGTACATCCTGAGAAATGACATCGACCTAATTCCAGTTTGGGGTTAGGTCATATCAAATTGATTTCATCTTCTAAAGAGAAGGTGAAATACCTTGTCAGCAGGTAAGAAGGAAAGGGGCATGTCAAGTATAATGTGTCTGACTGCCTATCTGTAAATATTGAGACATGCGTATGTGCATGTAGGTAGTGGATATATGCATTATAAGCATGTATTTTGTAATGTTAAGTAAAGTGGTGCTATTTAGATACAAGTACATGTAAATTCTGTGTGGTGCTATATCATTCATTCATATATATATATATATATATATATATATATATATATATATATATATATATATATATATATATATATATATATATATATATATATGTATGTATGTATGTATGTAAGTGTGTGTGCAGTGTGCAGTTTGATTTGTTTGCTGTACTATGTAAGGTTAATTGTCAACGTCAGTTTTATGGTGTAAGCTCTGTATAGTCAATACAATGAGTTTATGATCCTCTGTAAGGTGGGGGTGATTGGTGAATTTTGTGAATGGTGGTGTTGTAATGAATGCATGTTCTATTTTTGTAAATATTAACTATATGAAGATTTTGTATTGAGAGATATGTTATCTGAAACAAATAGGTACAAGAACTGTGTGTGTTGAAACCCTGCTTGATTTGAGAACACTATTATGTTTGAATGCTGATGCTGATTGGTTTGGAATCACTTTGGAAACTGTTGGTTTGAAGCCTGATTGGTTTGGAATCCTGTTTAGTTTTAAAGTTCTGTTTAGCTTGGAATCCCTTATAAGGTTGTAAACACCATTTTGTTTAGAAGTCACGTTTGGTTTATAAACCATTATTTGTTTGGAAGTCCTAAATGGAGTCCCAGTTTAGTTTCGAAGGTCCATGTCTTTTGGAGGCCATGTTTGGTTTGGATTCCCAGATTGGATTTTAAAACCCTGTTTGGTTTAAATTTCATGTTTGGTTTGAAGTTTCAGTTTAGTTTAGAAGGTCCATTTTGTTTTGGAGGCCATGTTTGGTTTGGATTTTATAACCCTGTTTGGTTTGAAAGAATTGTTTAAAAGATGTTGTTTTTGTGGTGCTGGCTGATGTGTTTAACAGATTATGTAGTGGTGTGTGGTATAGTCTGTGATTTTTTTATGTTTAACTTCTAAAGAGAATATAAATAAAATTTCATACACAGTAATACTCTTAAACATACTATAACAAATCTTTAACATAATATAACAAATCTTTAAAGCACCCTGCTTCTTGGATCAAATTAATGCACATGTTGTATAAACTGGAGAGTTTTTTATTTGATTTAGGAAATAGCTTGCATGCTTACATTGGTAGAAGAGACACATTTAAAGACATATATCGATAATGTGACAATATGATAAATGAGTTTTATGTTTAAAGGTCTAGACTTAAAAGCAAAGTTACACAATTTAAAGCAGCACTTATCCTACCTGCAGCTGGTCCTATAATCCATAAAACATCCCCCTTCTCTCAGTCTGGGACCTTAGGACCTCAGCATAGAATTTAATGGAACTTTTACATGTTCAAAAGATGACAACATATAAATTGCTCGTATATAAATAAGCCGTCAATTGATCTCAAAATAGATTTTACACCAATAAATAAAAATTTATTAAATTTTAGAATATATTTTACACAAAGAAGTAAAGTATGTTTTATGAAACAGTCTAGAATCTTAGTATTCAAATGGTCAGTTTGGGATGGAAAATGTGAATGTATGAAACTAGAGACCTTTGATAAACAAACTGAAAAACTTCCTCACACTACAATCTGTCAGATAGAGAATGGAATATAGTCAATGAGGGGTACAGTGATCTGAAAGCCAGTATGTGGACTTTAGACCACTCAATTACAGAGTCCTTTGTCCAACAATTAAATTTTTATTTAAAGTTAAGAATTCAAAAAATTTCTAAAATTAATCAATAACACCTATTTAAATTTAATATACTTCTTACAGAAAATAAGTACAACATCAACTCTCTATTATCAATCTAAAGTATCTTTTTTTAGAAACTTTTTTTTTCTTATTAACTTTATATTTTAGTTGAGGCTTTAGATTATAAATCTGCTGAGTTGGCTTTTTTGATTTATGTTTTTGGATCAAATGATTTTTATTCAACTGACATGTCAAATCCCCTTGTATATCTATACAGATAGACTACACAAAACAGAATGTACAGGAGAATTATAGACTTCACTGGATAACTAAACAACTACACAAAATACCAACAGAAAATCTTAAACTTCAAATATAAGCCATTTTTGTCATTTTCCAAAATCAAAATAGCTTTTAAATCCTGTACAAGATATGTTTTATTGCGGGTGCTTATTACTGGCTCAGTGTACTTAATTTGAAATAAATTTAGAAATCGTCTGATTGTGTGAACACTAAAATTGTCTGATTGTGTCAAGATTCCCCTTAAAACTGTGTTTTAAAGGGTTTTAAATTCTATATTGTCAAAAAACACCTGCCTTAAACTTGTGTAAAAAAAAAAAATCTTCAGTTCAAACATTTATATATTAAAAAAAAAAAAAAAAAAAAAAAAAAAAAAATTAAAACTTAAATTTAAAAATTAAAAAATAACCTATGATAATTAAAAATTTAATTTTTTTTTTCTTCAAATTTTTGTATATGAATTTTGAGGAAAAACACAGAGAACACTGAGTGAGCTAATTGGATTTTTGAAATACTCCATATACAGTGCTATCCAAGTGCTATCCTATAACATTTTTAACCCTTAACCATAGGTCACAGACCTTTCATGTTTAGTAATAAAATAAAAACAAAAATATTTAGGCTACTAACAATATAAGTGACATTTACAAACAATGGATATACTTGATAAAAAAAATCATAAGTTAGTTATTGCGCCCTGACTTAAAATAAAAAAAATTTGACCCTTAAGCTGTGAAAAAAAATTTTGACCTAGAAAAAGAAGAAGCTTTTATACTTTTATGTTACTCCTATATGATATACACATAAAAGACAAAACAGTTGGGGAAACCAGAATGTAACAAAAAATCAGTTTTGAAAATCATTTTGCATAATGGCAAGATTGATAGAAGTTATCATAAGGCATAATTGAAGGTTAATTTTGTATATAAATCATTTGTTGTAAGTAGAATCCCCCAATCATTATCCTTTACTAACATATGTAATGAACATGCTTATACAGTTAGCTATTAACAGAGTGTGTTTGTCCTACATGACAGAAGCAAGTGCATTCAGAGCAACTTTGAGACGGAAGAGCATTAGCACATTCTGTTTGTCCTTTGGGCCTGTTATCCTGACACCTGGTGAATCATCTAGTGAGCTAGTGAATTCCAAGGTTTCCTCTTGGTTACTAACCAATTTGGCTCCAATAATCAAATTGTGAAACTTTTTTTTGATGAAGCCTCCTATATTCACCAAAGCTCATATTAGCCATCTTTGCAGCATGATATATATATATATATATCAGAATTTGTGCCATAATACTCTGCACAAAATATTATTTAAAAAAAAATCAAATGATAAATTGACTGTGACTCATCCACAAAATTAAAAAATCATTTTTAGTATAGCTATGTTTTTGTCCAACCCCAAACACCACAGACAATAGTGCTATCTCTTGTTTAGTTAAAAAAAATAACTCAAGAATATGGAGAGAAAAAAACCACATAAAATAAAAATATTTAAAACTTTGATTGAAAATCGATATTATTGAAATATTTAATGGAGAATAAATATTAAGATATATTTTTTTTTTTTGATGTAATTTTAATATCTAAATTTGTCCACATGGCATCTTTTAGATTTTTTTTATTGGGTGTATACTTTAAAGCATCAAACAATAGTTTTGGTTAAATGATCAAACACCACACCGATACATATCTATACCTGGTTTTAAATAACGGAGAAAATAAGTATTTTAAACCAATTGTTACCATTGATAAGAAGTATGTACTAAAATCAACTATCAGATGATGATTAAAGCATTCTTTTCTTAATAAAATGTGTATTCAGGTGAAGGAGGTTTTCATTCCTTTATGGTATACAAATATTATCTGGGGTATGAGTCAGAACACTTTGGAATGACAGCGAATGACCTTCAGATTAATACCTGGCCTCAACCACAGGCATTTGTTAGTAATTATCCAAAGGTACTGTATGAAACATTTATCATATAAAATTGCTTGGTCATATACTTCAGAAAAAGCTGTGTATTGGGTATGGACCAACTTACAACCAAACTATTTGCCTTTTGGCCATAGAAGTCTGATTTAAGGAATTGTTAAATATTAAGTTTTTGTAGGTCAATGCTGTCCACCAGATCTATGCCTGTGTCACGGGGATATAATTATGTTTGTAGAGATTATGATAGTTTTATTTAGTGTATTAGTGTCACAAATCGAACTGGTCATGCAAGCACACTCTGACTCATGCCTGTGGTTTTCTCTAGTTATAATTGTTGATTTTTGAGGTATTTGAATTTTCCTAAATCTAATTCAAAGCTTCATGATTAGCATATTTTGTTTTTATTATACACCGTACTTTAAAGGTCTTTTTTTCTCACAACAAATTTTAAAATGACTCATTTTTGTGTATTCACATTTAATTTTATTTTTTTTAATGAAGATTTAAAAAGATTATATATTTCTTTTGTTTGTACACCTAAAGATTAAGTTAAAATATATTTTAAATATATGTATATATAATATAAACATAAACAGACTTGAGGACAGACCTCCCATGAAATAAACCTTGACACTGATATAAAAAAAAACTGCTGGTGAGCAAATTTATCTTTCATTACTTAAGCCATTACTGCAATAGCTCCCTCTTAAACATTCATGCAAAGGTCTTAAAACAAAACTCATTATATAAAGTGGAGGAGCAATGGAATTTTATCCCTCAGTCAAGATTCTTTCACTTTTGTGGTAGTCAGTTCAGGGATGGTGGAGGAAACCTGAGTGTCCAGAAAATCACCGACCTTCCATAAATGACATGACAAACTTAGTTACACTGGGATCTGTCCTGAAGAGAGTTCTATAGTCTAGGTGATCAATAAGCAGAGAGTTCTATAGTCTAGGTGATCAATAAGCAGAGAGTTCTATAGCCTAGGTGATCAATAAGCAGAGAGTTCTATAGCCTAGGTGATCAATAAGCAGAGAGTTCTAGAGCCTAGGTGATCAATAAGCAGAGAGTTCTATAGCCTAGGTGATCAATAAGCAGAGAGTTCTATAGCCTAGGTGATCAATAAGCAGAGAGTTCTATAGCCTAGGTGATCAATAAGCAGAGAGTTCTATAGCCTAGGTGATCAATAAGCAGAGAGTTCTATAGCCTAGGTGATCAATAAGCAGAGAGTTCTATAGTCTAGGTGATAAGCAGAGAGTTCTATAGTCTAGGTGATCAATAAGCAGAGAGTTCTATAGCCTAGGTGATCAATAAGCAGAGAGTTCTAGAGCCTAGGTGATCAATATACAGAGAGTTCTAGAGCCTAGGTGATCAATATACAGAGAGTTCTAGAGCCTAGGTGATCAATAAGCAGAGAGTTCTATAGTCTAGGTGATCAATAAGCAGAGAGTTCTATAGCCTAGGTGATCAATAAGCAGAGAGTTCTATAGCCTAGGTGATCAATAAGCAGAGAGTTCTATAGTCTAGGTGATCAATAAGCAGAGAGTTCTATAGTCTAGGTGATCAATAAGCAGAGAGTTCTATAGTCTAGGTGATCAATAAGCAGAGAGTTCTATAGCCTAGGTGATCAATAAGCAGAGAGTTCTATAGCCTAGGTGATCAATAAGCAGAGAGTTCTATAGCCTAGGTGATCAATAAGCAGAGAGTTGTAATCCATATAAATGCAATCAAATAAGATCCTTCATTGGGACTGAAACAAAAGGAATGAATTGGAATATGTAGGATATCCAATATTTGTGTACTTTTGACTCGGAGTCAACCTTATCTCTTATACAAAAACTGCTTAAAATCAGTCAATATCAGTCACCCCTTCTAATATGGTCCTGCTTGATGTGTAAATTAAGCGTGTAAGAGAAATGGTTTCTAATGAGAAGGGTACATGTAAAAATTCACTATGTGATGGGTGATCTACTTCTTCTGGATCTGAACATTTAAGCATTTGTTTGCATGCATCAGTATTAGACAACCTGGGTTGCAAAGTTTGTAAAAGAACTTGAAAACTTTATAAAGAAATAGAAAATTTACGGTCAACATAGTGACAAACAAAATTACCATAGTAATTGCAAGCAAACAACTAATGCCTGCCACTGAGACACTCAATACTGAGTTTTTTTTAGGACAGATATGTTGATCAATACCCCTCACAGACTGCTGTGGGTCCTCAAATTGAGCATTTAAATGTTAATATGTAACTCTGGTTAATTTTACAAAGCCCTGCACTACTGCAGCCTGAGTCAATGAGCATTTCAGTGTTTAATGATAAAAGGTTTACATTTTTTTCTTCTGTATAACTTCTGACAAAAACTTTAAAAATACACAACTATAGAAAAATTAAAAATTATCTTCTCAATTAGAGATTTAAAAGAAAACTGAAGATCCCCCAAATTTTTGATTTGAATTACATTACATTTTCTTAAGATTTAAAAAAAAATGAGCACTCTATTCTGAATGAAAAGTCTGGATTTTGAAGGATTTTTAAACCATTGAAATCCACTTATAAAGGTTTAACTGGTGTCATTATGTAAGTAAGTTACATGTATTATATTCATTCTCATATCTCTCTCAAAATATTAACTATTTAACTATTAAACACTACCTGAACTAATGAATTTCTTTATAATAAACCTGTTGTCTTGACTTACAAAAAATAAAAACAAGTGTGGTTGTTTTTTTTACCTACTTATTTATTACAATGACACTTTATAGTTTAAACAATCTACTGTATGTTTAATTATACTTAAAATGTGTTACCTTTTTAAAAATATTTCACTTTTTATTTTATAAAAAGTGGGAGTTTAAGAACGGGGAAAATCTGATGACATCAGCATTTCTTGTTATTGCTAATTATTGGTTACCAATCCTTGTTGAGTGGTGTTTATCACCACATAGGCAATCTTTTGTTCATGTAGGATCATATCAGTGATGACCTAGTACTTGTATTGTGGTCATGCCATTTGTTTTGACTTCCATGTTTGTAAAGTTTTGAGGAAGCTGGTTGAAATGATGTTTTACATCCCGATCAAAAACTATTTCATTTATATTTACATCAAGATGGCCATTTATAGATTGTTGAGGAAACTGGAGCAATCAGAAAAATAACAAAGACCTTCAGCAAGTGAACTGACTCATATATGCTCGAGGGGATAAAAAAATTGATGGTTAGAAGCATCTCAAACTTTAATCCCACACTTTTAAACCATTTGGCTAGCAAGTTTGCAATATATTGAGATATTTTGGAAGTTATCACTTGAAGTGGCACTTCTGCCATAAACCGGAACCAAAGACAATGGAGATAAATTAAACATTCAGACCAACTCTACAATATGTGGTAGTACAAGTTTAACACATATTGTTATTTTTTAAAAATCAAAAAATAAGCTTATAAATATTTGCTGTTTCTCATCATTTAGAGCTATAAATTAAAAAAAACAAAAACAAAACAAAAAAAAAGAAGAAACAAAATATCATGAGAAAAACTGTGAGCACAAAAAACTAAAACAATCTATATGAAAATCTCAAACAAAATTTAAGCACTATTTGTCTTCAATAGAATTGTAACATTTATCCCATAACCTACATGACACTTTTATACCCACGTCAATGTCAAATTTAACGGCAATACATATCAATTTCATATCAATTTCAACTAAAAATACTTGTAAATCTTTTTAAAATAAAGTTACAATATAACGGAATTTAAGACAGTTACAATTCCCAAGCTTTCTTGCAATCATATACAATTATCAATTGTCTTTTAAATGGTTTAACAATTCAAAAGGTTTCGTTTTGTTCAGATGGCTATCTACTGATAACTGCGGTGATATCATCAGACATCGGAAGGAATATAGGTTTTAGAATAAAGATTTGTTAACTTATTGCTTTAAAAGCTTGAATGCACATTAATAAGCTGATAACTTTATCTTAAACAGAAATATTTAGCATGACATCAGCATGTAAACACCTGGAAAAATGTGTAATAGGCTATATTTCGATTAACTGAATGCACTTAAAATATTTAAATTGTACCTCGTTTAAACAACAATTACTTAATTAAAGACTTTAAAATTAAAAAAAAAAGTTCCCATTTTTTAGATGTAAAAAACACCAGTTTGATCATATTGTTGTAACCATATGAATTAAAATGCCCCAAAGTTAATGAGTTTTCTCCTTGGTGCTCCAGTCTCCTCCACCAGTCCATTACTAACCACCTTGATATGGATAAGGTATTAAACACTTGTTTGATCATATTATTGTAACCATATGAATTAAAATGACCCAAAGTTCATGAGTTTTCTCCTTGGTGCTCCAGTTTCATCCTCCAATCCATTACTAACCATCTTGATATGGATAAGGTGTTAAACACTTGTTTGATCATATTATTGTAACCATATGAATTAAAATGACCCAAAGTTCATGAGTTTTCTCCTTGGTGCTCCAGTTTCATCCTCCAATCCATTACCAACCACCTTGATATGGATAAGGTGTTAAACACTTGTTTGATCATATTATTGTAACCATATGAATTAAAATGACCCAAAGTTCATGAGTTTTCTCCTTGGTGCTCCAGTCTCCTCCACAAGTCCATTACTAACCATCTTGATATGGATAAGGTGTTAAACACTTGTTTGATCATATTATTGTAACCATATGAATTAAAATGACCCAAAGTTCATGAGTTTTCTCCTTGGTGCTCCAGTTTCATCCTCCAATCCATTACCAACCACCTTGATATGGATAAGGTGTTAAACACCAGTTTGATCATATTATTGTAACCATATGAATTAAAATGATCCAAAGTTCATGAGTTTTCTCCTTGGTGCTCCAGTCTCCTCCACCAGTCCATTACCAACCACCTTGATATGGATAAGGTGTTAAACACCAGTTTGATCATATTATTGTAACCATATGAATTAAAATGATCCAAAGTTCATGAGTTTTCTCCTTGGTGCTCCAGTCTCCTCCACAAGTCCATTACTAACCATCTTGATATGGATAAGGTGTTAAACACTTGTTTGATCATATTATTGTAACCATATGAATTAAAATGACCCAAAGTTCATGAGTTTTCTCCTTGGTGCTCCAGTTTCATCCTCCAATCCATTACCAACCACCTTGATATGGATAAGGTGTTAAACACCAGTTTGATCATATTATTGTAACCATATGAATTAAAATGATCCAAAGTTAATGAGTTTTCTCCTTGGTGCTCCAGTCTCCTCCACAAGTCCATTACCAACCATCTTGATACGGATAAGGTGTTAAACACCAGTTTGATCATATTATTGTAACCATATGAATTAAAATGACCCAAAGTTCATGAGTTTTCTCCTTGGTGCTCCAGTTTCATCCTCCAATCCATTACTAACCACCTTGATATGGATAAGGTGTTAAACAATAGTTTGATCATATTATTGTAACCATATGAATTAAAATGACCCAAAGTTCATGAGTTTTCTCCTTGGTGCTCCAGTCTCCTCCACCAGTCTATTACCAACCACCTTGATACGGATAAGGTGTTAAACACCAGTTTGATCATATTATTGTAACCATATGCATTAAAATGACCCAAAGTTCATGAGTTTTCTCCTTGGTGCTCCAGTTTCATCCTCCAATCCATTACCAACCACCTTGATATGGATAAGGTGTTAAACACTTGTTTGATCATATTATTGTAACCATATGAATTAAAATGACCCAAAGTTCATGAGTTTTCTCCTTGGTGCTCCAGTTTCATCCTCCAATCCATTACTAACCACCTTGATACGGATAAGGTGTTAAACACCAGTTTGATCATATTATTGTAACCATATGAATTAAAATGATCCAAAGTTCATGAGTTTTCTCCTTGGTGCTCCAGTTTCATCCTCCAATCCATTACCAACCACCTTGATATGGATAAGGTGTTAAACACCAGTTTGATCATATTATTGTAACCATATGAATTAAAATGATCCAAAGTTCATGAGTTTTCTCCTTGGTGCTCCAGTCTCCTCCACAAGTCCATTACTAACCATCTTGATATGGATAAGGTGTTAAACACCAGTTTCATCATATAATTGTAACCATATGAATTAAAATGACCCAAAGTTCATGAGTTTTCTCCTTGGTGCTCCAGTCTCCTCCACCAGTCCATTACCAACCACCTTGATATGGATAAGGTGTTAAACACCGTTTCTTTCATTCAAACTGTGCACAATTATACATTTTGTCAAAGTTGTTTAATCCATGATAACTATGACCATAAGTTGTTACTTGATAAAGGGAGATCATTTATAAAATTTTAATTTGTCACAATAAGTAAAGTATTTAAAGGAAGCTTGAAAAAATCCATATTAATCCCTAGAATATAGATTATATATTGTACAATTGTGATATGTATATGTAAAATTGTCCTTTTGCTACTGGGCAAGTGAACCCAGTGGCCCCAACTCTGGCACTTGACCACCCCCTATTCAGTGTCTGGGAAAATAAAAAACACAAAAAAAAAAAAAGAAGAAGAAGAAAAAATATATATATACATGTATATCAATGAACAGCAGAAATTTAATTAAAATCATTAATCAAAAAAACAAAAGTGTCATTTTTAAATCAATGTTTTAAAACAATGTGCTTTAGTTTTAATGAATTGACTATTCACCATCTTTTTAAATGACTGTTAAGAGATCATTTACAGTTGGTTACTTGATTAATGTTGCATAATTGTTTTATGTTAATTCAAAACTTAATAATTTATTGACTGAGAAGTAACTGCTTAGTTCTCCTGCATATGTTCTCAATCCCTGGAGCTGGCTAGAATCTTAGGTTTAATTATAATACACTGCATTAAATTCAGATACACTTTGTTATTTTAAATATACTTAGAAAAAGTTCGAACACTGGAACCTTGGCATTATCTGTTACAGTGGCTTTAAGTTATCTCAGTTTCAGTGACATCAATTTATCCCTGTTACGGTGGCATTATGTTATCTCAGCTAGAGTGATATCAAGTTATCTTAGTTACAGTGGCATGACTACGATATCCTAGTTACAGTGGCATAAAGTTTACCAGTTACAGTGGCATCAAGTTATCTCAGTTACAGTGGCAAGTTATCTCAGCTAAAGTGATACCAAGTTATCTTAGTTACAGTGACATGACAAGCATTCACTCAGTTACAGTGGCATGAAGGTATATGAGTTACAGTGGCATGAAGGTATATGAGTTACAATTGCATGAAGTTATATCAGTTATAGTGGCATGAAGTCATATAAGTTACAGTGGCATGATGTACATTATCTCAGTTATAGGGGTATGAAGTTATATGAGTTACAGTGGCATAAATTTATCTTAGTTACAGTGGCATGATGTACATTATCTCGGTTATAGGGGCATGAAGTTATATGAGTTACAGTGGCATGAAGTTATATGAGTTACAGTGACATAAATTTATCTTAGTTACAGTGGCATGATGTACATTATCTCGGTTATAGAGGCATGAAGTTATATGAGTTACAGTGACATGAAGTTATATGAGTTACAGTGACATAAATTTATCTTAGTTACAGTGGCATGATGTACATTATCTCAGTTATAGGGGCATGAAGTTATATGAGTTACAGTGACATAAATTTATCTTAGTTACAGTGGCATGATGTACATTATCTCGGTTATAGGGGCATGAAGTTATATGGGTTACAGTGGCATGAAGTTATATGAGTTACAGTGACATAAATTTATCTTAGTAACAGTGGCATGAGTTACAGTGACATAAATGTATCTTAGTTACAGTGGCATGAAGTAATCTCAGTTACAGTATTGTGAAGTTATCTCAGTTACAGTAGATTTAAGTTATCTCAGTTATAGTGGCATCAAATTATCCCAAAACAGTGGCCTAAAGTTATTTCTTACAGTGACATAAAGTTAATTTTGTTACAGTGGCATGACATTTAAGTTACAGCAACAGAGTGAGTGGCATAATGTTAACACAGTTACAGTGGCATGAAGTTATGTTATCTTCATTATTGTGGTATTAAGCTACAAAGAGTACAAAATTAACTTCTCTGATGGGACATCAGTCTGTGTATGAATTTGTGTCCAAGGTAACTTTACACAGTCATAAAATTACTATAAACAACCAGGTATACTGATACTTCATTATTAATCAATTACTGTCGACAACATCAATGACGCTTAGCCTCACCTTCCCTCAATCACTCACTTACTATCTATGACTATGTTAGTGTTAAATAATCATCATAATTAATTTATTTTGTTTGCTAAAATTGTTAAGACATCATTAATTTTTAATATACAAGTCATGTTTTTAGGTTTTCCCATTGGTTTATTAAGAATTATGAGAAGTACAGAAGGCCATAAAACCTATATAATATAGGGAATGTATCATAAATCAAAATTTAGTGTAGTGTCCAGTATGAGGGGTGATTTTTTGTTTGTCCATGACTAGTTATAACAGCAAAAACAAAATGCAAGGTAAAACAATGACTTGATTTTATTAACAATGACTTAATTACATTAACAAGAATTCCACAGACCTATATGTCTTGCTGGTTAATTTTTGATCAAGTAGAATATAAATTACTTTAACATAAACTTTCACATTTTGACATGCTGCCGCCAACACTGGAAAAGTAATAACTAAGTCTTACCTTATGGTGATGCCAGGCTCAACAATAAAAATTTTTTCACCTGAATGAGTGAAGATTTTTACCACCAGTTCTGTTGTTTCGGTTAAGATATTCCATGCTCAATTTTTATGAAATGTTCTCATTTACAGCTCTTTCAAATATCTACCCAAATTATTATTATCTTACAATCATAAGGCTAGAGGGTGTCTAGTTGCTTACTAAGAAATGCACTACTATGTAAACAATTAAAAATAAACCAGAGATGGTAACCTATTTTGAATTTTGACATATCAAGCATTTTTATCAAATGCATGTCAATGGTTCCTTTTTCCTTATCTTTTTTCATGTAAATTAGACTTAATTGGAGTAAAAACTGAAAGTCAGTACAGTAGCACTGGATGAAACAGTGTCTGGTGTTAAGACACACTTGAACAGACAATTTGGGATCAACAAAAGGCTTTATGACTGCATGTCTGCACAATCTATTTAAAACATCATGTCAAGGTACTTTATGAATTAGTGCTAAGAGCACTTAATAAGCTATTAGTTAATTACTCCCGAGTTAATCCAAAGATAACATACTGCAAATCAACTAATTTGCATAAAACCACCTAGACGGTCACTGATGTATTTGGTTCTCTTGTGTTCAACCTAACTGTAATAGTCTAGTATACACCCACATCAAGTTCAAATATACTGGTATACCCTAATTAGATGCTGGTAATGACAACAGTTTTATTTTTTATTTTTATCAATTTTTAAACCTTGAGTTATCATAGTTCATTTTAAATATTAATCAGATCACCATGAAGCAAGATTAAAAAAAAAAATTATTCCGCTATATTAAACAAATATACTCAATATCTCCTATTTTTCTTTTGAAAAGATACAAACGTTTGAAGTTCTGTGATAAAAAAAAATTATGTTCATCATTCTGATCATATTGTGTATTCCCTAATTGTTAGTTTAGCCTCAGGCAACCCTGACATTTGTAAAAGTCCATCTGATTGGATGAATTATTTCAGTAGAAGTAGATGATAAAGGTATTGATTTCTCGGTTGCAAGTGCAGCCTATCACCAAAGGGAATTGATGCCGCACACACTATCACATACAATAAATTCTACCACAGCTCGTAACTGGCAATGAATAAAGAGAGTTAGATCTTGTATAGGTATTCAAAGCATACTTAGCAGTCAGTACAGTTATATATTATCCATTAATAAACTGTAAATTTTCAATAACAGAAGATTACAAGATATAAAAATCCCCAAGCTCATAGAAAACTTATTGAGAAACATGTATACAAGAGACAGCTAGCAGGTAGTTGTGTAATGTGTCTATTAAGAATCATGTGGAGTCTAGTAAAGACGTTTAACTACGAAGTCAAGATTCTATCACTTGTACTGAGTTAATCTTTTCTAGATTACTGGAGAAGAGAAAACTGGAGTACTCAAGAAAACAACTGACCTTCACAAATAAAATGACTGCCTTCCCACACTTGGATCTTTCCAAGCAAGGAGAGGCACTGTGATACTTTGGAACAATAAGACAACATTCCATACAAGCATACACTTTTTTAAAACATGTGCTTTCTTGCAGTATTGCTAAGCAGACTTTTAAAATACAGAACCTAGAAAAATCCCCCTCTCTACAAAAGAGATTTTTGCATTTCACATGTTCATTTAACAAACAAATTATATTTCTAACAAATTTGTTCATTTCCTTAGTTCATTTAAGTTTTTGGTATACAAAGATTTTGGTTTTTACAGGTTCCCTTATGTATATAAGCACTGCAACACAGACTGTCATATATTTTTGTTTTCCGAGTTGGATTTAGAGTAAATGTACAGTTTTATGGTAGTGTAAATGTCTTACTGGGACAAATGGCTTTAAACTCTTTTACCCTAATTTAAAACCAAAACACCCACAATGTATTCTGAAAATAAGTATCATCACATGAAGAATAGTCAGACACTGGTCATTAGATTATAACAAGAGATGTTTCTGATGTTTTCATAGAGCTAAAAATCAATGATTTTTTTTTTTTTTTAATTTTTCGTTTTGTTTTTTTGTTATTTTCATAAAGTTATGATGCACATTATAGCATATATCCACTTTTTAGCATTTTTTAAAAATTTTATTGGATCTGACTAGATACAATCTTTTATCAGACCAGAAATTGTAATTAAGGTATTTGGTTTAAATTATAATTATTCACCATAATTTTGGTACATAGAACTTTTTTTAGGAATTTTTTCTTAATTATCTATTTATATATACCAGGTACTTTACAGTTTCTAAAAAATCAATTTATTTACATAGATTTACCGGTATTAATAATAATAACATAACAAATAATAACACCTAGCTGTGAATAGCTGTAATAACACTGATCTGGCTTTAAACAATAACGCTCTCTCTCACCAAGTAATTAAATACCCTTCTTCTGATAATAGCATGATGCACAATGGTTGCACTTACTTCTAAAACAGACATTGGTCCACCCAGACCCAAATATAGATTTTTTGTCTGAAAATGAGCATTACTAATTTGAAAACCTAAATTACTCATCTATATAGTAAAAACAAAAATCAACTCCGCAGATTTTTTCTAATATTTGATTGACTATAAAACAGGTCCATTATCTGATACACACCAAACACCCAAACTTAATCTATAAAACAGAATCATTTTGTCTTAAAGGTAATTGACTGAACTGCAGTTTTGAGAGAATTTCAATTCGTATTTTTTTCTCATTTTAAACATTTAATATGCCAACATTAATAATTTAAAATGGAAATGCAATCAAAATTGAAAACTTAAAACCTTTTAACTAATTGACTTTTAGCTAACACATAGATTTTAAAGAATTAAGCTTTTCTAACAAATTTAAAATGTACTACAGAATTCAGTCTGCATAGTTCCTAGTGCAAAAGTATCAGTTCACTTGCAAAAAGGTTGTTAATTTTCAGTTGTAACAGGAAAGGGAAAAAATACAGTGGCCAAACTGGGACTTGAACCCCAGGACCTTCCCAATACTAGCTTGACACTCTATCGACTGAGCTACCCAGCCAGCTATCAAGCCTGGTCCACTACATTCCTCCCTTTTTTTTTTTTCAATTCGACCTGTTGGTCGGCTACTTCCCAGGGTCGGAGGAGCCCCAAAATGTAACAGGAAAGGGGAAAAATGCAGCGGCGAAAACTGGGACTTGAATGGTTTATTTCTGGGCACTTTGCTTTCTTTTGCCATTCAAAAACTGACAGCCTGGATATAAGTGAAAGAATCTTGACTGGGGCATGAATCACAATAACTTGGCTTAACTCAGAACTTATGCTTGTGTCAATGTGTCTTCATTTTACCTCTGATATAGAACCTATGCTAGTCCAAGGCTAATGTAGGGTTGGAGATTATAATTATTTACTAGGAAGCTTCATTAAATACAGTTAAAAGTCAGTACTAGTAAGAAACTGTAAACTTATACTTCTTGCAGGATTAAAGATTTTTTGATTTTTTCCTGTTTTGTACTTGTAACTCATACTAAATATGAAAACATGAAATTTTAAAAGCAAAATGAAGCACAGCAGGATGTTTCTGTAGCTAATAACCTGTAAAATGATATACATAATGTGTAACAATCATGTAATAACTAAATCAAATATACATTAATTATTTTACATCAATGAATATCTATTTCCTGGTTTTGTGCATCATCAGTACGTATTAAGACACGTAACAACTTATTTTAATTTTACCAATCAAGGAAATCATAGGTTTTAAAAAGAAAACCTTGCTTTAATTTAATTTTTTTTTTTTTTTTTTTTTTTTTTTTTTTTTTTTTTTTTTTTGTTACAAGCTTTTTTGACAGGAGTAATTAACAAGTTTTATTATTTATTTAAACAATTACCATAAGATTGAATTAACCTTTGACACTTGTATGTGTTCGACCATTTTTTTCAATCAGCTGTCTGTGTATTTATTCATGTTTATATCTTTGTTATTTTATTTATCGAGTTTAACTGAAATAAATAACCAGGCGTTTTAAAAGAAACAAGTTTTTCATGTTTAAATATACATGTACGTGTATTTACTTAATTATATTTTTAATTGATAAATGTAAAGAGACGCTTTAAAACAATTTTCCTTGATCAAACGGCAAGTGTGATATGAAAGCAGCATATAATTTGTCCATAAGTAGTTGTATCAGTATATTTATGTTTATTTTTAGATATTTACATGATTAATTTAGAATTAAGTCATGGGACAAACCTTGTCACTAATACATCATACTATTAAGGGCTAATAATGTCATCTTCAAAAGAAAATGACATAAGGTAAGATGTAATTAAATGTCAGACAAAAAACAAATTATTTTTATTTTATTTTATTAACACTCGACCATATCAAATGATTCAATGAATATTCTTCTTAAATGATCAAATAATTTTTTCTGTCGTTAATCATATTTTGTCGGATAAAAAAGAAGAATAAAAAAAGAGTTTACATTTTCCATTTTTTTTACAAGATCATATATGTTCTTTAACTAGGTCATTATAATTTTGTGATAATTACGAGGATTTACAGATTAAACAGTCATCTGCAGATAAGTCCAACTAAAATTTTGACAATAATTCTTGCTTTTAAACTAAATGATGACCTATGTAATATTGGTCTGTTCAAAACAGACTTTTAAGGTTCTTCATGCTTATGGCAAATCACATAATTAAATTTAGACAATTTTCTGGAGACATTTCATGTTTTTAAAGAAACATGTTTGCACCCTAATATAATGCATTTGGCAATAGCATGGCAAGGAAAACAATTTAATGTTTAAGCATTTTTTTGACAGTTCAGTTTAGTGAAGGAGTTGACAGTTCACTTGTGTGAAGTGATTAACAGTTTCTGATATGAAGCATCTGGCAATTCAGTGGTATAGAGGGACTGAGGGTTCAGTAGTGTGAAAGAGGCTGACAGTTTAGTTGTGTAAATAAAATGACAGTTCAGTGGCATGAAGTGATTGTCAGTTGAAAAGTGTGAAGTGACAGTACACTGACAATTCAGTTGCTTCATTTAAACGTTGATCTGAGTTGATGAGATCAACAAACAACCCAGCCTGACTGTAAAAAGGAAAATCTTGTTAAAGCTAAAACACCAAGCAAATAATAAACTATAACAATCCTACTGCTCAGGTGAGCAAAACTTTGCAAATCTACCTCACACTTTAACTATTAAGTCAATCTTAGCTCACACCTTATATATGAAGTCAATCTTAGCTAACACTTTTACTGTTAAGTCAATCTTAGTTCACACAATTAAATATGAAGTCAATCTTAGCTAACACTTTTACTGTTAAGTCAATCTTAGCTCACACAATTAAATATGAAGTCAATCTTAGCTCACACCTTATATATGAAGTCAATCTTAGCTAACACTTTTACTGTTAAGTCAATCTTAGCTCACACAATTAAATATGAAGTCAATCTTAGCTCACACATTAAATATGAAGTCAATCTTAGCTCACACATTAAATATGAAGTTAATCTTAGCTCACACATTAAATATTAAGTCAATTTAGTTCACACATTAAATATGAAGTCAATCTTAGCTCACACATTAAATATGAAGTCAATCTTAGCTCACACAATTGAATATGAAGTCAATCTTAGCTCACACAATTAAATATGAAGTCAATCTTAGCTCACACATTAAATATGAAGTCAATCTTAGCTCACACATTAAATATGAAGTCAATCTTAGCTCACACATTAAATATGAAGTTAATCTTAGCTCACACATTAATTATGAAGTCAATTTAGCTCACACATTAAATATGAAGTCAATCTTAGCTCACACATTAAATATGAAGTCAATCTTAGCTCACACATTAATTATGAAGTCAATCTTAGCTCACACATTAAATATGAAGTCAATCTTAGCTCACACATTAAATATGAAGTTAATCTTAGCTCACACATTAATTATGAAGTCAATTTAGCTCACACATTAAATATGAAGTCAATCTTAGCTCACACATTTACTATTAAGTCAATCTCAACTCACACATCAAATATTAATTCAATCTTAGCTTTCACGTGAACTTAATAAGCCATTCTTTATAAGCTAAGGATGAAACCCTTTTCATAAATATATAATAAGGGTTAAACAGCTGTCCTTACATTAAGTTTCTTTTGACATGTAGGATTGCAACAATCCCTTAAATTACTATTTTTGGCAAGCTTTTTGATTTTGTTTGCATAATAATTACAACACAATTAATACTTATTTCAAATGAAGGTCAATGCTAAATAAAAAATTAATTATTCATTATTATCAGTTATGTTTTATGCAACTATGACCAAGATCTTTTTAACCTTTCAGACAACCCTTTACCATATTCATTATCACATAACATTTATTGGTACAATGAATCGGACAAGAGAGGAATTTTAATACAGATAAATCAAAGAATAACTAAAAAGGTTAATGAATTCTTCAAGCATGCAATGTGAATGAACTTGATTTTTTTTTTCAACTTCACAAGGATTTTATGGTTAAACCTATACAGTAAATAAGAAAACTTGTCATAATACACTGAAGAAATAGACCATATATTACACCTATACAAATGTGTTGTGTATTGGAGAAGATCGAGAGAGAAACTCAGAAAGTTAATGTATTTCCTGTTTTAGGGAACTCTTTCTAGTTCAAGTACTTCCTTTTCTGGTTCCGTCTTCCTTCTTTATTTTGTCATCTATTTTCTTTTCTAATGCATTCTTTCACTTTAATTATGATCTATAAGGTCAACAAGTTTGACCCGGCTTCGTTGAACTTTAAGTTAAATATCCTGAGTTAAGAACAATATATAATCATAGTAATGTTTCGGTTTTTAAAATTTTTTTATTCACAATCATCATTAAATGAGTGTGCTTATAACCATGATATTTAAATTTTAAACTTCTAAATCACACAAAACTATTCTATATGGCATTTTCATTTGCAAGAGAAGAAGAGAAAATCAATAACACAAGAATAAGTTCCAAGATGTCCTGGATTCCAGGCATAAGTAACTGCTACTTAAGGCTGATTTAACAGTATAATAGAAACTGATCAATTTTTTCCATAAATTAACTTCTATATCACCCCTAAAAGGATCAGATACAAGTCCCAAATTTTTGATAAAAAAAAGAAAAAGGAAAAAAGTAGGTTTAGTCCAAGATAAACTGGACTTAAAAAAAGAGGCATGCCACTAAATGATCTTCCTGGAGAGCTACATTCCTGCAGAATTCAGCACTTTCAGGACCTGTTACAAGACACAGCAGGTCAAACAAGTTGTAATATGTATATAAGTATGTATATACAGGTACTTTTTCATGACAAACAAGATGAATATATATCATATAGTACAATAAGTAGTTATTTCCTTCTGTGTCACTTTCAATCTATTAATAAAATTTAAATGAAATTAAAATATTTTTATCTTTTCAACATCTTTTAAACTCACATTTACATGCCAAATATTTTTCTGCATGTTCCTATAGGTCAAGCTAAAACACGATTTTTTTCACCTGTATGACAAGCCTATGGAAACGGACCACCAGTGTATAATGACCCAACCTTTCATATATACCTACTGTATGATTTAAGAATTCTGGCTACAATTCTTTAAAGTCTGCTTAACTTCATCAAATACCTTGTCTGTAAAACAGAATTTTGTATACCAAGACTTTAGGGTGTATGTCTTCAAATCCAGTTGATGTGTGTTTGCATTTGAAGAGGGAAGGTTTCTGTTATCATGAATAGCTTGTAACAAAAGGGTTGCATTTTTTTTTTAAATGCTATGTTATTGTGCTGATTTACTTCAGGAGCTCCTTATTTCAATGCCATAGGAATATCTTCTTGACAAACCAATATGATAGCTCAGTTGGTAAAATCTCATTTTGTATGTGGGAAGTTGAGGGTTCAAACCCTGGCTAGGTCTGAACAAAACTTGAAAATTGGTAGAGACTGTTCTTTCATCAAGCACTTGGTATTTAGAAATGAAAGTCACAGGGTCCTTCAGATGAGACCTTAAAAACTAAAGGCAAGGCATGTTGAAGAACCTTCCTGCACATTTCCCTAAGCACATTGGAAAGGTCAAAATTTCTGTCACTTCACCTTAGCTAGTAATGTCTCAATATAAGTGAAATATTCTTGAATGGGACGCAAAAGCCTATTAAATCAATCAATCAATCTTCCCTCTTGACAAGTTTAAAATAATTTTGGATAGTTTTGATATTTTTTTATTTTCTTTTCTTGCCTACTATAAACTTTATGCAAGCTGAAATCTAAAAGGAGAAGCAACTTCTTTCATACTGAGTATGAAATGGATATGTACAAGTTTGTTTATTTAGTAATAATAAGTTGCATTATTTAAATGCAGTTTATAAATCAAGAAAAAGACAAAAAAAAGTCTGACTGCATAATGTGTATCATTATTTATTCACATAATATAAAAAATAAGATTGAATTTCACTAGACATGGATTTTATAGTTATTTTGTCTCTGTATCTTCAGGTTAACAGAGAATCAGGTGGCAATTTTAAATCTATTATGAATTAAAAGTCAAGTAAAAACTTGCTTATTTGAAATAGGTCATGATGGTTCACTTCATGACACAGAAAAAACTTTCAGTACTAGGTAAAATACACTGTTATATGATTGTACTTGTCAGATGAGATGATAGGAATTGTCAAGTAATAATAATGACTATAATATTAAATCCAGCATCAAGTATTTACCACATACCACATACACTACAAGTATTAACAGGACAAATAATTGTCAAATCAATCCAAAAACTATACCTGGTAATCTATACATGTATCAAAAGTACATAATATGTAAGGGGAGAAAATATGTTAACCCCCTGGACAGTCAGAAACATTTACAATGATCAGTAGTTCCCCTCCATACAAATGGATGACAAGGGAGTCAATCACTTCATAAGGGGGCCAATTCGAATTTAACTAACACAATAAAATGTGTTATACTTATCAGCAGCCAGATATGATTGCAATTTCTGTAAATCTGTCTTTTTGGTACAGATTGTAATATTGTAACAGACTGTAATATTGTAACAGATTGTAATATTGTAACAGAGTGTAATATTGTAACAGATTGTAATATTGTAACAGATTGTAATACACAGGAGTAAACTGGAGTGACTGGTAAACTCAATTAGGCAAACATTTTTCATATCTGGAAGCTATCATGTGCTAGTAGATTTGGAAGCAGTATATCTATATTGCAGAGAATTTTCCATCTCATATCTTAAAGATATTTTTAAGCCTTGTATATTTTCATATTTTATGTATCACACATGTATATATACACAACTAAAGACATTTTATTTCATACATGTACACCCTGGTCTATATTATTTATATGTAATACATGTTGATTCTATTGCTCATTTAATCAACGACAATTGTCTTTAGTGACAGGTACAAGAACTAAGTCATGTCACACAGATAAAAATATAAGGAAAACTGGTCAGTAAAAAACACAACAGTACAAGCACTGGTGCTCATATATACATAAACATTTTTATAACAAATGTGGGAGTTTATAATAGTTAATTGATACTAGGTCACATATTTATGCTGAGTTGGCATTTCTGCATATGTAAAAGAAAATCTCATTGTATCATTGTGCTAAGCAAGAATTGAATTGAAAAAATATTATAACCATAGGCATATGAAAGGATTATGTCTCCTCTCACTCATACTGAGACTCGAAAATACATATGGGTTCAAACATTTTTAACATCTCTGTGACCAAAGTTCAAATTTCACTCTGATCTTATTTTCTCAGCATCTGTAGATTTTTTATGCATTCATAAATTTGTACTACACAGTTATCAAGTTATGGCTTATATTATGAAAGTAATACAAATGGTTCATTAAAACATAAAAATCCCCCTTTAAATCTTTATTGAAAATCACAAAGATTTACATCTGAGCTGTTAGTAGGTTTGTGGCTTTCTTGTTAAAACTCTTCTGGTTAGAAGATACAAATTGAAATGACAGTGGGTACAAAGCCAGTTGCACTTGAGATGCTAAAGTTGGTAAACTGGTAAACTGGTAGCTTGTACATAAAACAAAAATTTAGTTTATAATGAACAAATCAGTGCATTAAGTTAACATCTTATTAATCTCTACATATTGCACTCTGCAGCTATAACCTGAATCAAAGTGTTTAAAAAAAAAACTTCAAGAGGGTTAATCATTAAAGATAAAAAATTGAAGAAAGTGCAACTATGATATGAACCTCTGTGTGGGGTCATAAATAAATGGTGTGATGGTGTGAAAAATCACTGTTCTTAAAAACCAATTAATATATATTATATATATATATATATATATATATATATATATATATATATATATATATATATATGATATAAGAATATTAAAAATGTAATAAATTATCAAGGTCACATAATATAATAAATCACTTTTTTATATAACCAGACCAAATCCTGTTACATTATACAGCTGGTTTTAAAATGAAATTACACTTGATAAGGAAATGTCATAACATATCAATTATATATCCAATTATAACATTATTATAGATGTAATGTCCATCATCCTGTATGATTTATTGATTTATTTACTACCTGATTGATTGTCTGGAATCATTGGTTTCTTACTTGCCTAGTGAAATGATTTTAAAATTGACTAAATTTTGTATTTTCTAACTACTTTTTCAAAAATTAGGCTTTATTTAACAGAACATTTGGTTTGTCTAATATCATAACAAAACAAACAACAAAGGGTACTCAAAAAACTTGTGCTCTATTAGTTCCTTGAGTTTGTGTTCAAACTGAATGTCAAATGACTACTCACAACAACACTAGCTACCTACCATTGACTTTATGTAAGTTTAATGTATCCTAGTCGCTTAGCCTTGCCATTACCAAAGTAGTTTACTTGTATTTTCTTTAATTCTGTAATTTCCTACAACATTACCCAAAACCTAACATCACAGATATTGTGAATAAAACACTCTCGCTTGATGTTAAATTTCCTGCCACATTACCAAAAACCAAAAACACAGATATTGTGAGTGAATCACTCTGGCTTGATGTTTAAAACTTTTTCCCCAACTAAGAAACAGGTGTTTTTCAGAATAGTGTAACCACATCATAAGAAACTTAAGTTTTAATAGGTCCATATATCAGCTAGTGCATTCCTCTTTGACTGATATTTAATATCTATACTTATAATAATACATCAATAATATAAGTCATATATACTAGGTACATCATTGCTTACCTATAACAACTTAAATGTTCATTTCACATGGGAAAATTATGACCATATTTATTAAATTTTAAACATTTATAGTTTTTAGATTTTTTTTCAGAAAAAAAGTTCAAAGCTGTTTTTATTGACTTGATGATTTCTTCTTTTTATCCACAGGAGCTTACTGTGTATTATGGGATAAATGATTTATGTACTTTCAAATAAACACTACCAATTTCACAGGTTTTTCTCTTTACTAATACCTAATATATCCATGAAAATCATAAAAGTTTTTGTGATGTGTTAGATAATAATAAATTACTCAAATTTATAATTTATATATATTTTCTGAAAAGATGCTGCTGTTGTTGACAAGACAACGTTGGTTTTAATAAATGCATTGTCACTGCAAAGAAGTAATGGTCTTGCTATACAGGTTTAAATGAAGAAAAGAGGAGTCTCTAAAGGGATAAATATCCCCATTTCAAACATCCCCTATTGGAGGCTGAATTTTGGTTTGGACCTTGTGACCTTGACCTTTAACATACATACTTAAATTGCAATGCATAGCCTCATGTTAGTTTACATCTGTGCCAAGTTTAATCATAATCCATCTACAAGCCTGAAAATTACAGTGTACACAATGTTAAGACTAATTTGCCGAAAACCGCTCTAGTAATACTCTACTGAAAACCACCATAGGGCTACTCTAATAAAAACACACTAGTGCTGTTCTAAAAAATACACTAGGACTGCTCTGCTGGAAAAAAACTACTGTACTGAAAAAAAAATCTAGGCCTAATTTGCTGAAAATGATACTTATTAGGACTATTCTACTAAAAGAGACAGTATGGCCTGATTTACTACTTGTAGTAGATATTTTGTGGCCTAGACCCTGTAGTCTCAACTTTACCCTTTAAAATCAATTGAAGATGATTTATTTTACTTTTTTTATCATCAATGAGTCCAAATACTGATTAAATGCATGTAGACAGAATGAATAAATAGTGCACTGGACACAGGAAACCTGCATTTTTGTATTTAAGTCATGTAAATATAAATTTATTCATTTCAACACATTCAATCAAGATGTCCTATAAAAGAAACTACTGATAACAGGTCCCTTATAGTGTACCATTCACAAAATGCAAGCATACATACACACTCAGCTTGAATGTTACATCCCTCCACATTCCACTTTACTCTGTGCCCTCAATAAAACATATTAATAGATAAGTATGCAATCTTTAAAAGAAAAAAATTAATTGTATTTTTCACATGGGAACCTCTTAAATAATCCCAGCAGCCAACTTCATTAACTTTCTTATCTGGAACTTAATTTTTCCTCTCAAACAATTTTAATAAAGATAAAAGAAATTTGTAACATCAAAAATATCTTTCATGACTTAAGACTGCTTAAATGGGCAGCCATTTAATTGTCTCTGCCCATACAGGCATTATGTGATCTAAAAATTCTTCTGAATTTAAATAACATGTTGAAGCAAGAAAGATTTACATTTCATAACGAAAAATGTTGAAAATAACAGCGACTTCTGCACCTATCAAATTCTAGCCTCAAAAAGAAAAGGCCAAATAGGTATTTATACAGCTTATAGTTAATTTGCCTAGTCACTGCGACAAATGACAATCATGTTCTCACCTGTGTAAAAACCTAACTGTTTATAAATGATAAGATTACCAGGTAATTCTGCTTTAACTCGTTACCTGTATATTTGAAATAAATAATTGAGCAAGATGTAATCAGTTTATTTTGTTTTGTTTTCCCCATTTTTTTCATCCATTAAACCGTGTCAGTATTTTCCTAAAAGCAGACCAAACAGAAGCAGTGGCCCTAATCATCACCAGATAAACACCTTGGTACAATCGGTGAGATACTATGAGATGATGCACGCACATCTAGGGTAGATCAGAGTTTTGTATTTCTATAAATGACTTCTTTACTTACTTATTTACTTACTTATAACAATAATACCTCTATTTTATAGTTTATTTTAGCATGAAATCAGCACCTTTAAGCCACATGCTAAAATCTGTTCTTCCTGCCTCATTTCTCATTCTGGCCACCCTGGAGGGATTTCAAAGAAATACCATTGATATATATATTTAAACTATTTGTTGAATTAATCAAATCAGTTTATCTATGTAAAATAATTCTGTATTACAATTTCTCATATTTCATCCAAAAAACTAGCCTTTAATCTAAGGTCATTGTTAAATTTTTTATTATTATTATTTTTAAAAATAAGATATTAAACTTCTTTGTTTCTTGTATTACTGATGTTACAAAAATGTAACACATAATGAGTCATTGTTAACTGTATATTTTATATGAGTATGTTAAAAATTTAACAAGTTGTAATGGGGACTTAGTATTAAGTGATGAGAAAAGGGATCACAGTGCTTCTTGAAATTTGTCAGTTTGCTTTCCAAAGGTCAACATTTTTATTCAGATACTCAAGTTTTCTCATCATTTCAAAGGTCAACATTTTTATTCAGATACTCAAGTTTTCTCGATTATTCCAAAGGTCAACATTTTTATTAAGATATTCAAGTTTTCTCGATCATTTCAAAGGTCAACATTTTTATTCAGATACTCAAGTTTTCTCAATCATTTCTAAGGTCAACAGTTTTATTCAGATACTCAAGTTTTCTCAATCATTTCTAAGGTCAACATTTTTATTCAGATACTCAAGTTTTCTCAATCATTTCAAAGGTCAACATTTTTATTCAGATACTCAAGTTTTCTCAATCATTTCTAAGGTCAACATTTTTATTCAGATACTCAAGTTTTCTCAATCATTTCAAAGGTCAACATTTTTATTCAGATACTCAAGTTTTCTCAATCATTTCAAAGGTCAACAGTTTTATTCAGATACTCAAGTTTTCTCGATTATTTCAAAGGTCAACATTTTTATTCAGATACTCAAGTTTTCTCGATTATTTCAAAGGTCAACATTTTTATTCAGATACTCAAGTTTTCTCAATCATTTCTAAGGTCAACAGTTTTATTCAGATACTCAAGTTTTCTCGATTATTTCAAAGGTCAACATTTTTATTCAGATACCGGTACTCAAGTTTTCTCAATCATTTCTAAGGTCAACAGTTTTATTCAGATACTCAAGTTTTCTCAATCATTTCAAAGGTCAACATTTTTATTCAGATACTCAAGTTTTCTCAATCATTTCAAAGGTCAACATTTTTATTCAGATACTCAAGTTTTCTCAATCATTTCAAAGGTCAACATTTTTATTCAGATACTCAAGTTTTCTCGATTATTTCAAAGGTCAACATTTTTATTCAGATACTCAAGTTTTCTCAATCATTTCTAAGGTCAACATTTTTATTCAGATACTCAAGTTTTCTCGATTATTTCAAAGGTCAACATTTTTATTCAGATACTCAAGTTTTCTCGATTATTTCAAAGGTCAACATTTTTATTCAGATACTCAAGTTTTCTCAATCATTTCAAAGGTCAACATTTTTATTCAGACACTCAAGTTTTCTCGATTATTTCAAAGGTCAACATTTTTATTCAGATACTCAAGTTTTCTCGATTATTTCAAAGGTCAACATTTTTATTCAGATACTCAAGTTTTCTCGATTATTTCAAAGGTCAACATTTTTATTCAGATACTCAAGTTTTCTCAATCATTTCAAAGGTCAACATTTTTATTCAGACACTCAAGTTTTCTCGATTATTTCAAAGGTCAACATTTTTATTCAGATACTCAAGTTTTCTCGATTATTTCAAAGGTCAACATTTTTATTCAGATACTCAAGTTTTCTCAATTATTTCAAAGGTCAACATTTTTATTCAGATACTCAAGTTTTCTCGATTATTTCAAAGGTCAACATTTTTATTCAGATACTCAAGTTTTCTCAATCATTTCAAAGGTCATCATTTTTATTCAGATACTCAAGTTTTCTCGATTATTTCAAAGGTCAACATTTTTATTCAGATACTCAAGTTTTCTCGATTATTTCAAAGGTCAACATTTTTATTCAGATACTCAAGTTTTCTCGATTATTTCAAAGGTCAACATTTTTATTCAGATACTCAAGTTTTCTCGATTATTTCAAAGGTCAACATTTTTATTCAGATACTCAAGTTTTCTCGATTATTTCAAAGGTCAACATTTTTATTCAGATACTCAAGTTTTCTCGATTATTTCAAAGGTCAACATTTTTATTCAGATACTCAAGTTTTCTCGATTATTTCAAAGGTCAACATTTTTATTCAGATACTCAAGTTTTCTCGATTATTCCAAAGGTCAACATTTTTATTCAGATATTCAAGTTTTCTCGATCATTTCAAAGGTCAACATTTTTATTCAGATACTCAAGTTTCCTCCATCATTTCAGAGCTAACTGTCTATGAGTGAAATAATTTTAACTAGGGTTAAACAACATGTTCCCCAACCCTCAACATAAAAATTGAACAAGAATTACTCCTATCCTTATGCATGGAAACAAGGTTTTAATCTAAAATGTGAAAAATAAGTATAAAAATTTTATGACAGAATGGCTTCCCAAGTAAAGGTGATTGTGTATTCTGAAACATTTCACATATGGAAATTTGGATAGGCTCAGGACTCTGTTGAGTCTACAAACTTTTTACAAACTGTTTGAAGTACAATTTGACATAAATGGTGTCCATGATGACACTGGTAAAATATCAACCAAGTCTTAATTATGTCTCTTAAGTTGTAGTGAGACTAAAATAATTTTAATGATTCAATGATGGAAATGGAAGAAGGGGAGGGAAGTGGAACTATAGACTAACACTACTGTACTGTATCATATGTTTCTACATTTAGATCATTTAAAAGGGGTGGTGTTGCAGGTAACCAGAGGACCATAATAAAATTAATGACCTTCAGAAACAATGTCAAATTGGAATCAAACTTGGATGTTGAGAGGGAGTATAAACCAATAAGTTCTTGAGACCACATAACTAGGTAGGGCAAAAAGACCCTGCACTTTCTAAAAAGGAAGAATCATTTTGTTTGATTTGTATTATTTGGATAGCATGATGATTAATCACATTCTGTAACTTTTTAAAAGTTTCTATCACTCTGTTAATATTGTATAGTAAAAAAAAAAAGGTTCTTGTAGCCTTCATTTTCCTCTGTCAATTTAGTTCAATTCTTCAACAACCAGATTGGAAATACAAATTTTGATTCAGAATTTTCAGACTTTAACCACAGCATGACCAAGAGGTCAAGAGTTATAATTCAAGGTCAAGATCGAATATGATGAACCACAGTTTGGTTTGAATGTCCTTGATTGATTGATTTATTTAATGGGGTATTATGTCCCAGTCAAGAATGTTTCACTTATATCAAGATGTCACCAGCTATAGCTGAAGTGACAGAATTTTTTACCTTTGTTGTGTGCATAGGGCAATGTGCAGGGATGGTTCTTTAACGTGCCATGCCTGCCATGACACAGGGAATTGGTTTTCTAGGTCTCTTGTATGTCCTTGAGCAAGGCATTTAAATCCCAAATTGCTTCAGTCTGAGATAGCTTATATATGAACTAGAGCTTTGATATCCTAAAAATAAAATAATGTGGGAAATAGGATCATGGGTAAATTTTTTCAATCAACATTAATTGGCTGCTTAAGTTACTTTTGTCTTCAAATCTTGCATCTAAATGATGAAACTATTTCCATCTACACTAGTTACATATTAAAACAAACATGCTCATCTTTCAGTCACTGTCAACATGTAAATACGCTAAATGTTTCATGCTAGGTTCCTAATAAAATCCCTCGTTCTATTTAAAATAAAAATGTCACTACTAATGAATTAAAATTGACCTAGCTATTGATTTTTACTATCTCTGCCTCAGTTTAAGTACATTTCCTCATCATCTGTTAAATATAAACAACTGAAAATTGTGTTAGTAGAATGGATGTTTTTTAAATTAGGTATTAGGAAAACACATGATTTTTAAGCAAATTTTACAATCATTATTTTTCTAATTAAAACAATGAACTTTCAAAACTGTAAAAGTCTTTAAATTCAATTTTTTAAATAAGAAAAACTTGAAAAAGGAAAAAGAATTTCAAGATGACAAGCAGTACAAGTAATTTGTCAACTTTTAACACAGACACTTAGACTGTGACTATTTTGACTTCTATTCATTTGTAAATGTTCTTTGGTAATGGTTTATCACACCTTATTTTAACAAGATGTCTTGTATTTCATTCATAATGCATACAAAAATTACTGTCATTTTAAAATCTTATAAATAATGAAATTTGTTTACTTTTATTTTTAGTTTCTTTTTAAAATTAATTTAAGACCATTTTTGGAGAAAATGAAAAATAAAGAAAATGGTGCAATGGGTATATTTTAAACCATTTTAATTAAGGGAATATAAAAAACAATGGTGCAAGATGAATGCTTTAATACAATTCCCTTTATATTATTGTACAAATAATTGACTTTCTGCTTTCAAGGTACAGAATATCTGACATTATTTATCAAAGCTACAATGACAATATGGAGATATTCTACATGCAGAAATCTTTATTGCACATACAAAAATCCAATAATACTTGGATAGAATTCCTAACTTCTCAACCATTTATACATTTACAGACCATTAGAAGTAAATTAGGGTGCTTCCGGATATTTTCTATTAAACAAATTTTGTGACTTTCTGTAAATTGAATTTTTGATTTCAGCAGATGTTAATGACCATTTGGTAATGGTTTGATGGGGTTTGTGATGAGGAACATTTGGTAATGGTTTGATGGGGGGGGGGGGGGGGGGGTTGTGATGAGGAACATTTGGTAATGGTTTGATGGGGGTTTGTGATGAGGAACATTTGGTAATGGTTTGATGGGGGTTTGTGATGGGGAACATTTGGTAATGGTTTGATGGGGGTTTGTGATGAGGAACATTTGGTAATGGTTTGATGGGGGTTTGTGATGAGGAACATTTGGTAATGGTTTGATGGGGGTTTGTGATCAGGAACATTTGGTAATGGTTTGACTGGGGTTTGTGATGAGGAACATTTGGTAATGGTTTGATGGGGGTTTGTGATCAGGAACATTTGGTAATGGTTTGATGGGGGTTTGTGATGAGGAGCATTTGGTAATGGTTTGATGGGGGTTTGTGATGAGGAACATTTGGTAATGGTTTGATGGGGGTTTGTGATGATTGATGTGGCTTTATTATTGACAAAATTTAATTATTTATCAGCTGATATCAGTTTTTTAATAAAAGTATAAAAGCTAGGACATAAAAAAATCAAGTTATTCAAAAATGAAACTTTTTTCAAAAGATAGAGTATACCTATTATAAATATTTTTTTTCACATTTACAAAGTTACATGATTACAAAAGGTTATGGGTCTTTAATATTTGGAAATAACAGCAATGCACTTTCCCATGAAAATATTAATTTATTTTTAGTGTTTAGACATTGTATATCCATGACAACATGTCAGCTTTGTATCTGTAATAATAAATCATAGGTTGTACATAAAATAAAACAAATTATCCATTTAAAAAAAAACTATTTTCTTTCTAAACTGTCTGAGCATTATTTTCTGTATATTTTGTAGGTTGTATACAGTAGTAAAACAACAGTCTAAAACAAGACATAAAAAGAAAGCTGCCTTTGGGAAAAGCATCATTAAAACAGATATAAATAACATATCCCGAAACTTTTCCTGTTTTAGTTGGTTAAAGTGTTTTTTTCCATGAATGGGTATATGATATTGTTTATATTTCAGGATATCTCTCTCTGGCAACTATCTCGCAACATCAATCAATGCATACTTCTGGATATTTAACATTGATATAATTATAAGAAATACAAAATAATTCACTAAGAGTGTGTGTGTGTGTGTGTGTGTGTGTGTGTGTGTGTGTGTGTGTGTGTGTGTGTGTGAATGAAAAAAATGAATAACATCATCAAAAGTATTATAAACTACATACAAATACAGTTGACTCGAACTTTTTTAACTTTTCTCTTTTTTTAAAAAAATTCTTCACTACAAATTAGTAAGCATTTAAACTACATCAAATAAGGCCATTGATGTCTCTATCAGCAAAAATAAACTTTTAACATCCCAAAAACTAACAAGTTTTATTTTTAAAAAAAGAATAAACGTGTATTCAACATAAAACATTATACTGTTTACGTGAGGCGATTACCTTATTCAAAGAGAACATTTAAACTATCACATAACATCTATTTTACTACTTGATTATCTAATTTCTACTAAAGTTCAAAAAATAATTAAGATGACTTTTGACAGATATTATTTTTCTGTCATTTGATATTTTGTGCTTTTCTGTTTTGTCTGAAAATTTTAACACCGTAAAGAGACGTAACTCTGAAAATGCAAATGTAGGCATTTAGACAGGCATGTCTCTCTTCTTTCTTCATTATGTATATAATACAGTAGAACATGCCTAAACTACACACCAAATGGACTTTTCATTTCATTAAGATTTGACTGAAATCTGGTCTACAAAGGACAATATTAATGGAATGGTCAGTTCAAAGATCAGATTTTCAGTTTGCTTAGGGTTCTGTAAATTATTTATCGATTATTCGCCTTTCACAGGTAATGTTTCAATATAAATGAAATACAACTCTTCACCAAAATCCCTCCCTCTCTCCCCCCTCTCTCTCTCTCTCTCTCTCTCTCTCTCTCTTTCTCTCTGTCTGTCTTTCTCTTTCTTTCTCTCCCTTCCTTTTCCTGAGACTCTCTCTCTCCCTCAAGACTCTCTGTCTGTCCAAGACTCTCTCTGTTTCTTTCTCTCTGAGACTCTATCTATCTCCAAGACTCTATCTCCCTCTCTCTCTCAAACGTAAGATCAAACCAGTTGTATATAAGACTATTAGTGTACACAATGATTGAAGTTTTATGTTTATTTATGAGAACATTAATTATAATAACTGATTCAATTTATGAAGAAAAAAAAACCAAACTTCTTAAAAGTATGATACATCTTAAATAAAAAATATGTCTTTACTTAACATGTAATGTCAGTGCCCTTTAATTGGCATAGGTTTTTTTGCTGAAATGTTGACAATCCCCTGTCTTGATTGACAATGATGTATTATAAATTTATCAAAAAGTACTTTAAGATTCATAAAACCTACTTATTCAATGCAAGAATGGATATAGGGGTTTTATTTTATATGGAGGGGAATGAACCATGTATGCACATAAATTGCTTATTCTTATTTAAACATAGTAAAACCCAGTAATTCCAAAACCATTTGTTTATTGTGAGTAATGTTGGCAATATGATTTTAAAAAATGCAGCTGAAAAGTAATTTTGTACTTTTAAACAAGGCAACTGTTTGCTTTCATGTACCTTTGATGGGAAAAATGAAATCACATGTGGGTCTCACAAATGAACACTGACTGTTAAGGCACATTGCAAAATGGTTAATTGGTTGGTTGTGGTGTTGTTTATCATTGCATCAGCAATTGTTCAACTATTAGCAAAAAAGTAAGGTTCAAAAATAATCTCCAAGGATTAATCTAAGGAATAGCTCTTATTTTCATGTGATCTGCTAGTGTGTATTATGGTCTGCTTTGTACTTCTGCACACTCAGGGTGACTTTCTATAAAAGCACTAGCTCATTGAGCCAGTATGCTTCAGATAAGCATGCCACTCCCCCGTCACATATCCTGGCACTGGGTAAACCATGCAATACTCTGTCCTTCCAATGCCAAGCACCAAGTGTGATAGTAATATCTCAAATTTTAAAGTCCTATGTGGGACCTGTCAGGGTTTGAGCCTCCAACCTTCAGCTCTTAAGGATAAGTGCTCTAGCACTAAGCCACTGAGGTAGTACATTGTACATTAGGATAATCTCTAATATTGCCTATTGCTGGTGACATTTTAATACAAGCATATTACTCTTTATTGTAGAGTAAAACTCTAATAGTCACTTATATACTTGCACACATTTATACACATATTACATGCCACTCCCACACATAAGTTAACAATGCATATAAACTTTTTTGCTGGTGACATTGTAATATAAATGAAATCTGTGAGTAGAACACATGATAAATACATTCACACACACATCTATACACATGTGAAAGGGAACTCACACACATAAGCTTATATTTCTCATTACACATGTAATATATTTTGCTGTTGTGACATTTCCCTGTATGTCTCAGGTACAATATGTGTATAACACATTAATGGGTCTTCCTAGTGTTACACACCTTAACAGGTCTTCCTCGTTGTATGTGTAATTAATTTAATTTGATAAGACAGGTAAATTAAAATAACAATAAGCATGACATGTCGTCATGATGAGCAGATTATTAATAGGTAATGTACTTAGTAGAAAGTGAAAGTTTAATAAAAATAAATGGACAATGGTCTGGCCAATCAGGTTAACATACAAACAAGTGGTCAGTTTAAACAATAAGGATTAAGAAGCTAATTGGACTTATTCAGGAAATAATATAGATACAGAAGTTAAAGTATTTCCTTTTTTAGGTTCATGATACACTTAGAGATAAGAAGTTAATGGTTACCATACTTTAATGGGACAAGAAGTTTGTAAAAGTTGACCATTCAACTGTCAAGTTCAGTTAATTAATGAAATGCCGTGTTTCCTTTATCAGGCCCACTGTTTTCTTTACTAGGTTCACAATACACTAAGGAACAAAAAGAATCAAATTTAAACCTTTAACTTTTTAAACTTTTCATAAAGTTCACAGAGCATTTAAAATAATATTTGAAAAAAGATTGAATGAAATATAGACATTTGCATCTGAATATTAACTTGGTCAAAGCTAAACAAGAACACAGTAATATACCAGTAGTCAAATATAATTGATCTTTTTGCAAAGTTGATTATTTAAATCTTCAGTAAACAAATAGTGTGAAAAATTAGTCAAGAATCAGGAATATAGCGATACAGTAGTTGCAAATATTGAAAAAATGCCAAAAGCAATAGCTACCAAGAACATGGCATAACAAACTATAGGAAATAAGAAAAATCTTGGGGGTATTCCTTGCTTGAAAAGGGTAAAAAATCCCAGGAACTTTATCACCTTTAAAATGAGAGTCCCATGTTAGGAGTCCAAAAACATTTAGTTTTTTGGCTTTATTATTTACACATGTTTTCCACTTGAAAACCTCAAAAGTTATTTTTGATTTCCGTGTTTTCAAACATTAATTTAAATGTCCATTTTGAATAACAGAATATCATATTAGTGTGGTTATGATCAAGAACATCAATACTATGATTTCTAAGAGTCCCAATTTATGAAACTGTATCAGGGGAACAGAAATCATGCATCCAGGTCCCAGTTTCAAAATCATTCCTTAACTATATTTTACTTAAATAATTTAGCAAATTTTAATTATTTGGTTAATTGTTCAGATATTTAGAAGTTTAATGTGTCATTTTGAAGATTACTTCAAGCTTGTTACATCTGCATTTAGTTTTATCACAAACTTTTATTGGTAATTCAAAAAGAGATTGCCATAATTTGATAAGAATTATTGTGAAACTGGGGACATAAACCCAATACACAGACATGAAAAACAAATCATAAACAAATAATCAGAACTCAGGACTCACTGAAAAAAGGTCTACTTCTCATTGTTTGAGTACCAGTACTTATCTTTTTACTCAAAAATCCATACAGCAAGAATAAGAAATACAGGACTTTAAAATAGGTCATGATAATCAATTTAAATTAAACTGCTGACAAATCACTTGAAATATGAATATCATACATTCTTGTACAATATATCAATTATAATTTATAACTAAAAAGACACAATTTTTTATAAATTGAACATCAATTATATATTTTTTCTCATTATAAATAACAACAATAATGTAAAATACCACACTATGTTGACTTAAAACTTCATAAGGAAATGCAAAGATGAAGGATATAACTTTGTAACTGGTGTCTATCTGGACAAAAAAGAAATATCAATGTAAAATTTATTAAATGAATGATGAATTTAACATCACATCAGTCATTTTCTGGTATTTCATTTGAGGGGGAAAAAAAATTAAATTGTCCACTACTCAAGTGATGAAAAGTCTGATGATTATAATATGGGCAAATAGAACTTCTGTTTTTACCCATTATATTATATAAAACATGTTTTTAAAAAAATTACAGAAATGCCCTAAAATCACTTGGTTTTTCCATCAAAATTATAATTTTAGTGAAGAGTATAAATGAAAGTACTTGCTATGGTAAACTTGCAATTGGGCAGTTATCAGACAGGAGCTACTTAAGTACATTTGTACTAATATAGTGTATAAAATGGAATAAATCACATTATAGTTAAAACATGTAAATATACTTCTCAATGCCAAATGCAATAAAAAAAACTCAATGCAACAAAAAATGAGAAACAGCAAACATAAAAGACATGTCAGGGTAAAAAGATATTTAATCAACTAATTATAAAACTCCTCACTTTGGATCAATACTGGATATACTGACAAAACTGTTAGTTGGTTAGTTGCTGTTAAACATTTTGAAGAACCCATATCATCCCATTTATTTTACATTAAAACTTCTTTCAAAATGGTCAAATGGCTGTAGAATGTTATTTGGACTGACCATACACTTCTGGTACAGGTACATATAATAGTAATTATTAAGTGTGATGTTACTCAATAAAAATGCACATAGCAGTACTTCTATTATACTCGTTATTGCTGCTCTCTCTCTCTCTCTCTCTCTCTCTCTCTCTCTCTCTCTCTCTCTCTCTCTCTCTCTCTCCATACATCTATTTCAAATGCACCCTTAGGATAAGCTCTACTTAATTTTATACAAGGATTAAAGTTTTAAGTTTTAATTTGTGACAAGAAAAGACCCACCCACCCACTTTGATAAAAGTATCTATTATGTCAGCTTGTTCTAATTCCTGAGAAATATACATATATACACATACAACTGTATTATATAAGAAGTCAATCAGACAGGTAGCTGATTAGTATTTGTGAATTACTCTACATGAACCTTACCTTTATAGAAACATAAGTATTTTATCAGAGTATATTATCCCTATATTATAAAACAAGACAGATACTTATCACCAACAATTCAGAGAATTTATACAGGAGTGTGATATGATACCAATAAAAATAATAATAAACAAAAAGACATGGATAGGTTATGATGTCACCAGGTACCCCAAGAATGACATCAATGGAATCAGATGCAGTGCAATGACAAACATTTAAACAGCCTAAATAACTCTATCAACTGGTAAAACACTTGCTTAAAGTGTGAAAATTCATAGGTTCGATTCATAGTTCAAAGTCATGAACTGTGAGAGAACCTTCACTTAATTATGCAGTAGTACAATGACAAACATTTCAAACAGCCTTAAGATAGCTCTATCAACTGTTAAAACACTTGCTTTAATTGTGGAGGTTCATAGGTTCGTTTCACAGTTCAAAGTCACAAACTGTGAGAGAACCTTCACTAAACCACACTGTAACATTTGAAGTGTCTATAATTTGTTTTCTGAACAATGCTATATTTCAGTTACTGCAATATGCCAAACATTTGAGAGAGGTTTTAGACATTTTTATAATGAATAATTTTTCTTCCATACATAAATAAACTATCTATTTTAGTATATATACTGCTTCAACTTTAGCTATACTGTACATAAGATGATGAATCCAAGTGTAAATAAAGAAAACAGTAATACATACTATATGATCCGATTTTAGAATATTAGGTTTTAGATACCAACAGTGACAATTTGAAAAAAATAATCTCTGTACCCCTTAACTCCCTCTCTGTAGACAAATTAAACACTTTTTTCTGCAGTAAGTAAATATTTTAAGACAGTTTTGCAGACAGGATTACATAGATGATATATTAACTGATCTATTGACACAGATAAGCTTCCATACATTTAATCATCAATAAAACCTGTTATAATGTCATGACCCATTACATCATCTAACTCATTCCTCTAATTACCGTAGATCAATCCACCATTTCTACCTGTGTGTGCTCTGAGCCTCTCTATACAGATCCAATTACCAAAACTGCTGTGTCTTTAAACTGCTATATTGTTATATATATCCAGAGGTTATATAATTTATCATCTTATTAATTTGCGCTAAGGTCAAATCATGTAAAATTTCAAATCTCATATTTCTTTAAAAAAAATAAAAGCAATATTCAGTGACAATCTAGTAAGATTAGTGGTGGGTCATTATTCTAAGCTATGATTTATCTAAAAAGAAAACATTATTTAATATGTTCCACTTCATTACTGATAGGAAAAAATGAAAACCAAACTGGCAAATATAAAGAGAACCATCATTATAAAACAGAGTTCACTGGAACCTCAATTTGACCATTATAGCAAAACACAACAAACACCATAAAAACTGGACTGAAAGGGCGGTCTACGCAGGGAAGATGAAGCACCTGGTTGAGATCAATTATATCCAAAAAGCTAGTTAACAGTAGAAAATCAATATGATTTCCAGTAATATGTTTAAGTCAATGAACTTTTGTAAACTTAAAGAACTGAAAAATAATTTTTTTTCACAATGTGTTGTCATATCCATCTTTACTGCAAACCATTTTTCCTCAAGAAAAATCAGCAAAAGTAATTTTAAGTATTTCCAAAACATAACAAAATTATTAAATCATAAAAATATTATTTTTAGCATTGCAGTAATATCAAATTCAAGAATTACCCTAAGCAGAGTTAAGCAGAATACTGTAAAAGCAATCCATGTAACAATGATATCCATTAAATGTGGAATTGCCCAAGTTGTCATTTCTTGTTAAAAAAGAATGTCATTTAGTTAATGCTCTCAAAATCTTCTGCAAAAATGTTATGAAGTACAATCACATGGCATTCTGGTGTGCCAAATTAAAGGTCTTGCTGTTCCATATTGATGGTAGGGTCTTGCTGTTCCATACGGATGGTAGGGTCTTGCTGTTCCATATTGATGGTAGGGTCTTACTGTTCCATATTTATGATAGGGTCTTGCTGTTCCATACTGATGGTAGGGTCTTGCTGTTCCATATTGATGGTAGGGTCTTACTGTTCCATATTTATGATAGGGTCTTGCTGTTCTTTATTGATGGCAGGGTCTTGCTGTTCCATACTGATGGTAGGGTCTTGCTGTTCTATATTGATGGCAGGGTCTTGCTGTTCCATATTTATGGTAGGGTCTTGCTGTTCTATACTGATGGCAGGGTCTTGCTGTTCAATATTGATGGCAGGGTCTTGCTGTTCCATACTGATGGTCGGGTCTTGCTGTTCTATACTGATGGTAGGGTCTTGCTGTTCCATATTGATGGTAGGATCTTGCTATTCTATACTGATGGTAGGGTCTTGCTGTTCCATATTGATGGTAGGATCTTGCTATTCTATACTGATGGTAGGGTCTTGCTGTTCTATACTGATGGTAGGGTCTTGCTGTTCTATACCGATGGTAGGGTCTTGCTGTTCCATATTGATGGTAGGGTCTTGCTGTTTCATGTTGATGGTTAGACAGGGTATCATAGACAGCATAAATGTTGATGCAAAGTTATTTGAGATAAAATACAGCTGAAAAATGGTACACACATGATGTTTGAAATCTAGAACCCATCTGGAATGAAATCAAATGTACAAAATGCAAAATTTTGACTTACCTGTGAGACACGCCCCTTTCATGCAGGTAATGCACGGCAGACACAAGTTGCCGTAAATATGGTCTTGCTTTTTCTTCTGGTAAAAAACAATCCTTGTAAGATTTGATATAAGCTTGTAAATCTCCTCCTGAAGCACATTCTAACACTAAACAATAAAATGTATTAGCCTGCAAATAAACAAAATAAAAAAACATCAATTGTCTTATCACAAAAATGGTATGTTAAAGGCAGTTTCTTGTTGGGACCACCTAATACATTAACATATGCCCAATGGGATTCATCAACATTCCCACAGAACTTTTTTTTCCATTTTTTACTTACTGTAAAAACAACAATATTGCGGGAATTTGCAAATTAAAAGTCTTCTAAAACAATTTACACAACTGATATGGGATAGTGATCACATGGAAAACTAGTGAACCACCCTAGTCCACACCATCACCCAATTAATACACATTAACTTGAAACATAACCATCAAGTTGCATTGTAACTGGTTCAAAAAAATTCATCTTGGTGAATTAGTAACAAATAGTAGTTCTTAGTAACAAAGAACAGATGACAAACAAAATGCCATTGCTGATAGAATAACTTGAGAACTGGCACTGGTGAAAGAAGAAATTAACTGCTAAATCACTTATTTTGAACTTTTGGAAAAATAAAGAACATGTTTTCAGGCCATTTCATGTCCAATTAAATGTGAATGAAAAATTCTAATTATCATTTTGGAAACTGACAATACCTAACCCTCTCTCTCTCTCTCTCTCTCTCTCTCTCTCTCTCTCTCTCTCTCTCTCTCTCTCTCTCTCCACATATTGACTATAAGCAGAAACAACATATCCCATTTGTTTGTTCACAATATTTTTATCTGAGCATATATTTGTGCGAATCAATATAATGCCAGTAGTCAAAAGTGTGTGATGGTGTCCTGGGATTCACATGTAAATATTAATCAATTTTCTATCAATAAACAATTATTATTCAATGAAAAAATAAATTTTCAGATACAATTATATCAGTATCTAGCAATTATCTCATCAAACATAATACAGACCGATCAACAACAATTTTTATCATATAAATCAGAATTGTGGCATCATTGTCAATATCTTTTCAAGCATTCTTTTAAAATACACATATTTTTAAATAAGAAAAACAGACCTAAATTCATAACAAAATAATGAATTTTACTAAAAAAAAATTCTTTAGAAAATGTGAAACTGATAGAATTTTGTTTTAAAATGAGGAAATTGTATATTCTGATATAGATATATTATTCTTGAGAGTATGCCCCCCTTCTTACAAAAATATAACTTTAATGACTCAAAATCGGAGGACTGTGAAATATATTAAATAAAAAAGCTAAGGAATTAACTTGAACAAAATAATGAATGATTATGACAAATCCATATTCCAGTTATTAAAACTCTACTGGTCAGGTTGAGATCAGGTGCTCTAGATGGGTTGAAACCCTTGTTTTCTTACAACATTCATCACTAAATGGCTGAAATAAGCATTGGTGTTCACAGGATACAGCTAGGAAGGAGTTTTAAATGTATCATCATCATCATCATTTAATATAAGTTTCATACAGCAAAATTCCTGACTTTTTAATCATGTTTATAAAGAAAGGAAATAAAAACTTTTAAACTTAAAGTAGGATTTAAATTTTTAAAAAAGTCAAGTAAGCAAAAGAAAACACATTTTCTTTCTCAGCTTAACACAATGTATGGATTTTTTTGATAAACCTGGCCTAGAATATTTTTAACAAAAATACAGGTATAACCACTAATTTTGATTTAAAAAATCAAAATCTCTTTTTTTATCAGGCTTCAATTGGATTATGATTTATACCGTTCTTTTTATCTGTAACAATGAACAGGTATTTCATTGTCAGTTAATGCTGAACATTTGACAAGAATTAAGTTCATATAATTATATTTCAGACACAACAGCCAGACCCAAGACAGACTGGAATAGATCATATAACATCCAGCTTATACTCAAATTTACTGAAATAACAAGATAAATATGTCTGTTCAATTTTCACTTTGTCATATCTCATTATTCTTGCATTATTTTCACTTTAAGCTGGTAAAGGTACATTTTAAAATTGTACAAAATGATCAATTATCCTGAAATTTGATCCGGGGCAAAGGCCCAACAAACCCTATAGATGATCAAAACTAGATTATCTACTATACTGTACTTAATGTGTTGTTTGTTAACAGTTAAAGAAGTAGCATTCAATTAATAAAAGGATCAGATAGTTTTCATTGTTCTGCTTCTTTGTTGTTACAGGGGTATAAACAAACTTCAAATTAAATGATTAAATGATTATGAAGTCTTCATGGGTTATGTAGGGGTAAGAAAGGGGCAACAGAGAGTGAAAATTATTTCACAAAATATTTAATTAAAGTAGTCACTTTAAAATCCTGTCTTGATCTCTTAAACTGAAAATTGAAGGAGTCAAAAGTTACATTTTTATCCAACCAAGGATTATATAATCCCCCTTCTAACTTAAAACAATGAACAAAGTAAGGTTCAGTTAATTTTTGAAATTTAAAATCAGGATTTGAAAAAGGATAAGAAAAACAAAAAATAAATTATATATAAAAACATAGCAAAACAAAAGACATACAAGCAAAAGTGGAATATAAACAGAAAAAAACATGGTCCAAACTGCAAATTACTGATACTATCAAACAAGGTTTGTCACAACTTCAGAACAATGGATACAAAACATTACTGCAAACAATTGGAAGGGGTGGGGGGGGGGTTATGCCTACAAATATAATAAGGCGATTGATCTGTGATAGTTGTGATAGAGTTGCAGTTATTTGAAACTGATCAATGAGAAAATGCTTTCTAGGTTATGTCACATCCGGTCACATCACGCAATATAGCAACTCTTCAAAAAAGATAAAAAGTATCTGTGAGATCACTAATTACTTTTACAACCACGAACATGAGTAATTATATATAGAGATAAGTACAGAAACATAATACAAATGAATGAAAAAAGGTCAAAACAATATAGCACTGGAAATTATTCCTGTAATAGTGTTAAAACTGTTCAAAAACATATAGAAAATTATTCCCTTGACAATATTTGATCATTACAGAAAATTATTTCTTTGACACTAAAAAATGTTTTCCTTTCAATACGCTTCAAAAACATCATAGAAAATAGCATTACAATCCAAAAGCATTAGACAAAAATATTCCTATGACATTATAATAATTTCTTGAACACTTAACAAAATTCAGAAATAGAATTGGACTAACTCCTAATAATTTTTCAACAATTTTAGATGTAAATTAAGATGTAGATTTGAATTACAATACACAATGATAATAATTTATATTCATCTGAAACAAATTAACAATTAAAACAGGAAAAAACACTTGAAGATGAAGGGGTAAAATTAAACATCAACATGGACAATATAATGGCTTGGTCAAGGTTTTATCTTTGTATTTGACACTGTAACTAGATACAGTATATATAGTTTAATAAGATGGCATAACATATGTCCAGATATCAAACTGGGGACTGTATAATTCAATCATACTGTGTACTGTATTGTTGTATAATACAATCACACTGTATACTGTTTAATTGTATAATTCTATCACACTGCATACGAATAATTTTATCATACTGTATATTGTATAATTGTATAATTCTATCACACTGTATACTGTATAATTCTATTATACTTTATACTGTATGTATAATTCTATCACACTGCATACCTTATAATTCTATCATATTGTGTACTGTATAATTGTATAATTCTATCACACCACATACTGTACAATTTTATCATACTGTATACTGTATAATTCTATTATACTGTGTACTGTATAATTGTATAATTCTATCACACCACATACTGTACAATTTTATCATACTGTATACTGTATAATTCTATCAAACTGTATAAACCAGAACACTGTCATCTCTCTCCTGGACTTTTATTGTATTAAGAAAGTTTTTAATTTAGATTATTAGTGCTAATACCAAAACTGTCATCTGAAACCTGAACAATCATATTCTATTATGGCCACAATACTATGTCTCTGTGGGGCAAATGTATATTAATACTTATAAACATTTGCGTGGCCTATGGACATCTTCAAAAACATTTTGTAATCTTCGATGCTCAAATTATTTCATCCACTTTCAATGAGAGAATACATATTCCAAGTTTGAAAAAGATTGGTTCAATTAAAAATTTTATTCATAAAATTAAATCTAGAACTTTCATTCATTACAATCACACTTTAACATTGAAATGAAAGTGGCAAGAAATTATCCCAGCTGAAATGTTTTTCTTGTACAACTTTTTCTTGATTTGGATCAATCATAAAACATTGTAGAAGTCATATTTTATTAGAGAGATATATTAAAACTTCCTTACACAATCTGTATTATTTACATAAACAGAAATGTTAAGAAGTACTTTAGTGGGGTGTGTTAAATTCTTACATAATACTTATAATACTTGAAGTCTAAACGATAAACTTATATAGAATCAAGTAGCTATAATTAAATTACACTTAATCACATGTATTATCAGCTGACTTGCATCACACTTAATCCACAGCTGTTCAAAAAAGCAAAAAAAAACAGCTTAACCTTTACCATCCTAATGGGGCATTTGATTAATTAGAAAACAAACAAGAGGGTTAACTCTTGAAGTGGCGTCCGGGATTGGGGGTAGGAACTGGTTTGTTTTTAAACTTCCATGGAAGATTTACTCAATATTGGGGCTGACCTAAAACTAAAAGCATAGTAAATCAGTTTAGATATTAGACAACAACAGGTCATAAGACAGAAAAACAGACAAATGACGAGAATAGAAAAAAATACATATTCTTCAAAGAAAAAATAAATAAATTCATCAATTCTCACATTGACTGAAAAAAAAATAATAAAAATAAAAAATAAAAAAATCTCTGTTGCACTGAATATGGTATTTAAACATATTATTTTACCTGTAGAGATACATAATGCATCAATTGTTTTCTTTTTTTGCAATTTTTTTTCAACATTTGTATAATTTTTTGCAAGTTAAATATGTCACTTTTTAACTATTTTGGTGTAAAATATCAATTTTATATCTTAATTGTCAAGTTTTTTTTATAATTGTTTTAAAATTTTATTCAAGCATTACAGATAGATTACTTAATACATCATGACATCAACTAGGTATGTTTTTTATAGTGGTTTGACTTACCAGTAAAATGTTATGACAGAGTACTATATAGATATTATATGTCTGAACATATTCTAACACTTTACACAGAGAGAACAGTAACCAAGATCAACCATTAATCTGGATAGAACTTTTAAGAAAGGTTTTCAGAGTGTAATCATATCAAACCTACTAAGATTGTCGGTTGTTTTTCATTTTATCTATCTTTTTCTAAACAGCATCCATCTTTTGAATTTGGTGCCTGTTCTTCCTAACATAGGTCTGTTTTGAATGGGGGTATATGTTAAGTACTTTTATAATCAATTATTTTCATTTGCAATGATTTTGTTCTTGCATGTTGTAAGTGGTAGCAAAAGAAAGACAAAATATGAATTAAAAACTTAAAAATATAATTATAACAAATGGTGTTTATGCTGCTTTTTGAAATTTTAGTACTACAAAGACTATTCAATAGTTAAATATAACGGCATAATCCACCTGTTGCCTTAATATTTAAAAGCAATGTCTTGTGTAATGTTTTAACATTTTATGAACTTTTAATTGCTTTAAATCTTCAAAAGGAAAATGCAAATATCTTGAAAAAAAATAAGATAATTTACTGGTTTAATATTTTTATCACATAACATGCCTAGATGCTATCTATGATTACATCCATCATAGCCTACTTGTCACCTAAAATTAAATTACCACTAATTTACAACTTGATTCACAGCAGTGGTTGGCAGTGGCAGGTCATTTCACTTATCTCTAAAACTAATTAAACAAGGCATATAACCTGATAATCAACCATCTACCTTAATATCTAAACACCCTTATCTTGTACACTGGTCAGTGAAAGATTAGGTCATGTTGAATTATGCAGAAACAAACATCATAGCATTCATTTTGATAGAGACAAGCTGGCTTAGAATGACTTATAATCTACTTTATCTAATTGCTAAAATTAATGAGTGAAGGGGATTTACAACCAGTTACTTGCATCATCACCAACATCTTGTTGAAGGTGGATGTAATCTTCCAGGGAGTCTAGTTTCCTTGGATAGGATTGTATGACCACCTCTACATAAGTGAAAAAAAATGGGTCAAAAAACAACATTTTTCTAGCAGCAGCTAAATATGAAGTAATAGACATTTATACCTATACAATTAATATAAATTGGCAAGTGTGAAAAAGTTTGTTTGTTTGTTTGTTTGAATAAAGTTTGTGATTTTCTTCAGGTATTTGCTTTACAATTCAAGAACTAAAAGCCTAAATAAGTGAAAAAAAGCTTGATTTGAACCTAAAACACCATTATTCCTTTCCATTGCATGAAGTCTTTGGTTTAAACCAGATACTCAGTCTGAAGGTTTACAGCAGCTGACCAATGGCACAAAAAACTTTCTCAGTTAATGCATTCTTAACAACACAAAAAGCTATTGCCAATTACAGCACAAAAACAGACAACATTTCAGCAGTGGCAAAAAAATTGCTGACACACTCAGGTATTATACTTTTTGCCTGTTATGACTTTGGACTTGATACACCTTGTAGTCCGTCACATATAATTATCATGTCTGCCATCAAACATGTCTGAAAAATTATTCCTTCATTCATAAAACATATCATTCATAATAATACAAATTAACATATATGCCCTATATGGACACATGGCCTTACTGGTGGAGAAAGGTAACAAGAGTGATAAGGTCCTGTTTTATGGCTTTTGGCATATAAAATATATATATACCATCAATTAATAGGTGTTTATGGAAAGTTTATGGTATAAACCTTTCTACCATCTGAGAACTGTCAATCAAAATATACCTAATATACATCCCTAAGAGACTATATAAATGTAAATATACATTCAATATTATATGTCTATTTTTTCTTACTTCCTGAAATTAATAAAATTAACAAAACTTTTTCAATTCCGAAGGTTTCTGACCCATGATTTGAAAGTTAGTAGTGACTGTTTTTTCACCAAGTATTTGGCATTATGAAATGAAAGTCATGGTTCTTTCATATGGGAACTTAAAATAAATCAGGTACTGTGTCACAGTAGGTGTGGCATGATAAAGAACCCTCCTGTATAATGCCATCAGCACAACATACCTGTAAAATTTCTGCACTTACCCCTATAGCTGGCGATGTCTTGATATAAGTAAAATATTCTTGACTGGGACATTAAACACCATTACTCAACTCATCTCAACTTAGATCAAATGCAAAAGGTCAAAATGTGTACATGTATTATGGATTAATATGTGATATAGGTACAAGTGATTTATTTCTGGAAATAAATGTTACTAAATTTTCCAATTTTTTTTCTTTCTTTTTTTTTTATAAATGTCTATTTCGGATAACAATTGTGAATATTGTAGATTAATTCTATGTTCTGGGAGCCTTGGATGCCTAATTACACTATTGAATGCAATGATAAAACTATTGATAGATTCTATCTAGGCTAGAAAAATCATTAAAAGTGAATTTTACCAATGATGTCCCAAAAAAAAGCTGAACACAGAGAGAGAGAGAGAGAGAGAGAGAGAGAGAGAGAGAGAGAGAGAGAGAGAGAGAGAGAGAGAGAGAGAGAGAGACAGAATTACTAAGCTACTCTATGCTTCACTTTTCATGTCAACAACTCTGAAGCAATGAATAATTAATTTTAATTATTACAATGGTAAAAGTAAAAATCATTATTCACATCAATTGGCTGTTCCTTCACATTGATCATCATTAGTAAGTGTAATAAGGTTATCAAGATAAGCCAAAGAAAGAACATAAAATACGAAGAAAGGAAAACAGATGGGAAAGGAGAACATCTCAAAATCATAATAAACATGAATGCAAGCTTGCAAAAAACCACACAGAAGGTTCAACTAAAATACATCAGGGCATTCGTGGCATCACAAACTATCTATGAAGGTGAAGGTGGTTAAATGACTCTTAGTTTTCAATTACAAAGTACATTGTATTTCTATATATATATATATATATATATATATATATATATATATATATGCGACTCAAATATCATATTTAATACAGTGTGTATAGCAACAATATGCATACAAATCTATACATACATGTATGTGTTTCATTTTGCATGTAATTCAATTATTTGTAAATGATAAATGACCGCTTGAAGAAATAAGATATATTTTACACAAGTCTCTTCAAATCTCAAAATTCTTGTAAATAAAGAATTATAAATTCATAAAAGCTTAGTAGACCAAATAATTTTCACAAAGGGATACGGCCATTATGTAGATACAACAATAAGATAACAAACTGAAGCATTTAGAATCTAAAACATGTTGCATAATGATGTCTTTATAAAACAAACTAAAATTGAGATGGCAGGGAGAGATATGATAAAATCCCATTTTATCTGTAATTACAGAATATTTCAAGTTATGTCATTACCTGAACAGAATTTACCTTTAATATGTGTATTTTGAATAAAAATGATTCATTATATCTAACTCGTTATATCATTTGTCATTCATCTGAAGAATTTTAACAGTGAAAAAAAGCAAGTACTCAAATTTTGATTGGTAAAAAATATCTACATATGACAAGATAGATAAATAGGTACACATAATAACATGTATATATACCTGTATAGGACATGCACAGGTGTGATTAAAATCTAATTTATTAGACCAATAAATAATAGGTAGGACAATGTCAATTAGTGTATAGAATATATTTCAAAGAAAGCATTAATATTAGGAATTCTGACTGCATTTCGTCAATAACTCTTTTATAAGAAGGGTATATTTACATAATTAAAATTGTAATACACAAAACTGCTGTACAAATTTTTGTCAAAAATGGCTTAAAATGTTGATGCAAAATTAAAACAACATACTTTCAATTATCTAAACATTCTTTTCACCAAGGTTTGTTTTAATGTTGCCATGTCAACACTGGGCTTCAGTGACACAGTGGTCAAGATGTTGGTTTTAAGTTTTTAATGCCTCTCAATGTTGTGGAGTTTGCCCAAGTTGTTTGCACATGAGAAAGAGTTTTACTCTTTAATGTTGGCTTCCACTAGTTGGTTCAGTACCAGTTTTATCATCTGAGATGTCGTCAATCCGTAGCATTGCGGCAAGTGTACTAGTACTCCAAAGGTAACATTAAGTGTGCTTCAGTGCCGGCATGATCATACTCTCGTTTGCTACCTGTCATTAAAACTGGGATAAAAGCTAGTCTGAAATGATGTAAAGGCCTATGATAGATTTTAATTCGAAGTTCATATATGGCACTGTTATCTAGAACCAAGCTTTCCAATTGTGATATGTAAGTTAAAAGGTGCCTTTAAAATAGTCAAAAACATGTTTATAACAGATGTAAATTTCATTTTTGATCATGCACAAATTTACAAGACAGAATCAGTCATCGGACAAATAGGTCAAATGTAATTTATATTTCCTGGATTATATATTCTACATGTCTATGTCATAAATGTGTATTATTAAAAAATAACTGACAAAAATACTTAGCAACATTGCTCTTTATAATTATTCATGTTTATTTTCAAACTCTTGTGGAAATTTGAAGTATAATAAGAAGCAATCATATAAAAAAAAATATGTAAATTAATGAGTTGATGAATTTCTAAATAATGTTAGTGATGAATATTTAAAGCATGACTTTCCTTACAATACCTTTTCAAACCTTTTTTTAACTTATTAAATAAACAAGTAAATGTCTTATTAATGTGGTTTCAGAATTCTATTGATGTTAAATGTTTAATAAAATAACATCTAAATAGGTCATAAGCTTCAAATATCATTGTTGAAGTTAAAAAGCAGCTTAGTAAAGCTTATATACTGATTAGTCGCAGATATTTTATATAGATAACCTTTATCCATCAAGGATATTTTAACCAAAGCAAACATGTTTATGCAGAAAATAACAAAAAAGGTTTGATGAAATATTCAAAAATATAAAGGACATCTGTGGCCAAGAGGTCTAAAGTGTTTGACATAATTATTTTTCATATTCTGGCTATATATGACATGAAATTATGCGATGCAACTACATATATGTAAAAGTCATGTTGTTGGTCAATGTTATCATGTTGCTATGACTTGGTCTAGCATAATGTATTGTTTATGTTATATATTTGATAAATTAGGATTTGTTACAGGGGTAATAGGGGTAAAACACATAGTAATTTTTAATATTGTAACTTATAAAAAAAATTTTGGCACCCTACCCTGAAGTACCCCATAATTCAGACTCAACATGGTTTGTGTTACTTAGTTTGGTTTAACTGGTTCTGGTATCAATCTTAATCCAGCAAGGGAAGGATGGTTAACATAAAGCTGTACCAGAGCTCCATTTGCCCCCCTTTCAAGTCTCAAGTTTACTTTTTAAAAATGGTGATACTTCTTGACATTTACATTGTTTGCTTTCATGTGAAGTTCTTGTTATTTCCATCTGAAATGCTTATATTAACACATACTTCAATAATTATTTCCTCCCTTCCTGAAGGAATAATAAATTTTAACTGCAGTTATGATTACAGGCAACAGAAAATGGAAATGAAATACAAGTAAAAGGATAAAAAATAAAAGTTTATTGTTTTCTGTAATTAAATTTTCACAACTGTACAATCAGTGAAACATTCAAGTAATATATGTAGAATTTATGATGCTTATACAACTAAAATATTGACAATCAAAAATAGGTTTTATCAGAAAACTTGGTCTCTAGGGAGTCTGCCATTTCCTTTCGGCACACTAGCTGGAAAAACAATCACAATAAACAAATTTGAAATGGGTTATGTGATATATCTAGTAATGCGTCCTTCTGTTGCCGCTGACGATGATATAATCCAATGATATTCCATACTTAAATATCAGACAATAACATAATTAGCTGAGATATCCTTTTATTTCCACATAAACAGACAACAGTATAATGTGCTTACGATTCCACCACGACATCATATATATCGTGTCTCGATGTAGGACAGTAAAATCATTTTCTCTGTTCAGAGAACATAATATCAATCAGGCTTTGTAGAGAGTTTTCCACAGATCAATACACCTATACAGTCTTTATTCTACATGAAAACAAACACTGCTCAAAAATCCATTCTGTTAGAACTATACATTAATGAACACAGGCAATATCCTATAATTTCATTTCAAATATGATTAAATATGATTGGTCGAGAAACATAAATAGCAAAAGATACAAATACACATAGAATTATACCAAAGATAAGAAAGGTAATTATGTGAGATGATTGTACATTAAACGGAAATTATTGAATCAAATGTACATTTTAAACTTCCTGCATTTTCAACTTTTTAAAATTATGTCACAAAAGTATCTTTTTTCCCTATAAAACCTTTACAAATATCACAAGGGTTTGAGTGGATAAATTAAAGATTAGCCTTTGAGTGGACAAATTAAAGATTCACATATTATAGGCACTTAAAATTCTTTTTTTTTTTTCCCTTGAAACATGTTGGATATATTTAAGATTCTTTGGTCAATTAATTAATAGCACGCTATTAAAATGACTGATTAAATCAATATGTTATATAACACTCTCTTCTAAAACAACAGATCTTTATAAACATTTTTGTCATGGTGTAACCTTCATTGCTAACAAATACCTTTCATTTCTGAATGTGTTTTGATAAGTTATGCTCCTATTGCCTAATGTTCTATCAGCAACCTTTCAGTTATATAGTAAAGGATGATTATTCTATCTTAAAGGTTTATCTATATAAAAATTTTTGTTTATAAAATATATCTGATATGCTTTTGTATCAAAAGAGCATCAATGATACCATTTAGAGCATAGGCAAAATGGCAGAACATACCAGTGGAAGTTTGAACTGTTACAAAACTCAGTTGATTGGTTAAATTGTTGTCAAGTCAAGCTTATTTATTTTATGTTGAGGTTGTTCTTTAAGAATAATAAAAGAAACTAAAATCCCATAGAAAAACCTATAACCTACAGTAAGCAAATTTCTCACACTAAGATTCCCTCTAGTGGGATTCAGACCATGGGTGAGACAATGTTATCCATTACCCAGTGTTTTTTACCCCTTGGCCACCAATTTCCTCTCTGTAAAATAAGTAAGGTTTGATTTATTAGGCTTACCACAACACAGGATTTCTGTGTTCAAACTAACAACTTCTTTTAGTGCATGTGAATTTTAACGAAGTGTTCAAGGTTTGGCACGGTGGAAGAGTGGAATGGAAAAAGGGTGCCTTATGAGTAGTCAATCTTCTAATTTCATCTTGAAAGGCAAACTGGGAGGATTGAGGAAGGCAAGTGCTCAGAGAAAATACAATATATGTCAAGCAAACTGAAAAAACATTAGATTTCACTAGAGTAACTACAATAATTTTTTGTAACCAGAAAACAGGTTAAATTTTTCTACTAGAAAATCCCTGAGGATTTCATTCGACATTTGATGTTTCATTTTCATCCCAACATACCAGGTAACTGGATTCAATTACCCCAGAGTACATTTACAACAGTAATGACATCGTTAAATCAGTAACTTCAGTATTTGAACTAGAGTCCTTTTTAATTGAGTATTGATGATGTGTAACAATATAACATTACTTGCAATAATATGTATAATTTATTGAGTTTCTGTTCAAACAACTTCAGTTCTTAATCTGTATTAGTGTATATAAATACTTTGTTTACATTTACTTAAATAAAAACCTGTTTTTTAAGGAAGTTTTTTGTGATTTTCTCAATTGAATTACATGAATTTAATAAATAATGACAAGATTTTATGCCTAAATGTTTTAATTCTGCATTCTTTTAATAAGCAGTTGTATGAGTAAAATATAGATTAATACAGAAAACTATATTTAAAAAAAAACAAGATAACAAGTGCTTGAAACAAAAAGCCATATTTTATGTCGTTTTAAAACCTGAAAGATAAAATCTCAACTGTTCCTTAAATTGATTTTATTATTACATTAGTAGAGGAGGTGATATGAGACTGGAATGATTTTTATGCCAAAAAAACATCAACTTTTGTCAAGCAAATAGACATTTGTTTAACACTAAGATCTGCCAAAGTGGGACTCAAAAAATCTATGTAAAGTAAGATGCACCACAATTTGTAAGCTAACCTTTTTGACTATGTGGCAACCAACTGAAGAATGGAATAAACTACTTAAAACTGAAAAATATACATGCAATTTTTGTACTTCATACAGATTTGCTACTATTTCTTTATTTCTATATTTTAAAAGTAATCTCAGTGACTAACTTTGAGATGCAATTAGACAATCCAGGTTTTCCTTTTGAAACAAGAATAATTGAGACTTTTCAATAAAAAAAAGTGTTCTGAAAAATGAACTTATCTGAACTGTATGATGCTTGACAAAAATATCCACCAAAATTTAGTTGTAAAATGGTGTCCCCAAATCTTAGGACAAATTACAAGTATTGTTTGTTAATTTTTACCTATGTAAAACCTCAACCCTATTTTATCCAGACAATTTTTTCTGTCCAGAAGGTTTTCAATTTAAACAGGTTCCATTGTATAAGAAGGATAAAAACACAGAACTTCCACTGGCTATGGTAGTTATATCAAAGTTTTGGTAAAGATCAAACAATTTTTTATAAAAAAAAAACTAAAAATAATTTTGTTCTTTTCAAATAGAACAAAAGATCAAGTTATGGATAATAACAGAACCATTTCATCTTAATATGACAAATATCTATCATAAAGAAATTGTTTTATATAATCAACCAGCAGGGGATTCATATAGAATTGAATTTACAAACTTTGATGTTGAGAAAAACTGCTGAATTATTAAAGCAGAATTAATATAAAAATAAATGAAATGGAAACAAAATACTTTTAAAATCCTGAATTTGTGTAAAAATTCAATAGCATAACCTAAACAGTCATAAGCTTAATGATTGTAAATTGAAGAAAATTGTTTTAGACAATCAGAAATTTGGGTTATTCCTTTCCCAGAATGGCATATAATCAGTGGAAAAAAATAAAGCTTGATTCCATGAGAATAATAACCACTTAACATGCAATATCAAAACCTCAAGAGATGCTATCATGGATACTTCTAATAAAATACAATATACAGTAGAAAATTATGCCAATATCTATTACAATATCAGTTTTTTGCTTGTAGAGAATAAAGAACTTCAAAAAGATGAAATAATAAAAATAAAAAATCTTATTGTTTAAACAGAAATATAAAAAGAACCTTAGTTGAATACTGTATACTTGATAAAAGCTATAAATACCATAGAAATGTACATATGTCCTTAGGACATGTAATAAGTCAAAAATACCATAAACTTGGTGAAGACAAGTGATACCATGTACATGTACTTGGTAAAGGCAAAGATGCCATAAACTTGGTAAAGGCAAAGATGCCATGAACTTGGTAAAGGCAAAGATGCCATGAACTTGGTAAAGACAAAGGTGCAATAAACTTGGTGAAATGCAAAGATACCATGGACTTGGAAAAGGCAAAGATGCCATGAACTTGGTAAAGGCAAAGATGCCATGAACTTGGTAAAGGCAAAGATGTCATGAACTTGGTAAAGGCAAAGGTGCCATAAACTTAGTGAAATGCAAAGATTCCATGGACTTGGTAAAGGCAAAGATGCCATAAACTTGGTGAAATGCAAAGATACCATGGACTTGGAAAAGGCAAAGATGCCATGAACTTGGTAAAATGAAAAGATACCATGGACTTGGTAAAGGCAAAGATGCCATGAACTTGGTAAAGGCAAAGATGTCATGAACTTGGTAAAGGCAAAGGTGCCATAAACTTAGTGAAATGCAAAGATTCCATGGACTTGGTAAAGGCAAAGGTGCCATAAACTTGGTAAAATGCAAAGATACCATGGACTTGGTAAAGGCAAAGATGCCATGAACTTGGTAAAGGCAAAGATCCCATGAACTTGGTAAAGACAAAGGTGCAATAAACTTGGCAATGGCTAGTTACACAATGTACTTTGTAATGGATATACCACTTAGATACAATAAACTCGGTAAAGACTAATACAATGTACTAAGTACATGTTATGACTATAGATACCATGAACTTGGTCATGGCTAGTGATACATGCACCTGAAGGTACCATGATACTTGTACTGAGTAAAAGACAATACCATATACTTGATAATAACCAGAGATACCATGTACATTGGTTATGGTTAGAAATACCATAAACTTGATAATAACCAGAAATACTATGTACATTGGTTATGGTTAGAAATACCATAAACTTGATGATAACCAGAAATACTATGTACATTGGTTATGGTTAGAAATACCATAAACTTGATAATAACCAGAAATACTATGTACATTGGTTATGGTTAGAAATACCATAAACTTGATAATAACCAGAAATACTATGTACATTGGTTATGGTTAGAAATACCATAAACTTGATAATAACCAGAAATACTATGTACATTGGTTATGGTTAGAAATACCATAAACTTGATAATGGCTAGTGGCACATGTACTTGGTAATGATTAAAAACCATGTACTTGAAAATGATTAGAGATACTATGTACTCAGTATCTTGTTTTCATATTTCATTGTTTGTTCTTGCATGCTGGCTTTAGCAAAGTACAATTTAAAAAAAAAAAAAAAAAAAAAAAAAAAAAAAAAAAAAAAAAAAAAAAAAAAAAACACTGTGTCATTCTTTAAATTCTTGGTTGCTGAATGTTATATAGAATATATCTAATGTGGTAAAGCTGACCGAATTGCTTTTCTAAATTATATTTGAAATAAAAGTTTGAAATTCTATTAGCTAAACAAAAAGACTAGTAATCTGAAACAACCTTAAATGACATTTATGACAGTCACATAACAAAAATTTACCTTTTGAAAAGAAAAAACAAAATAGAAAATAAAAAAAGATCTTAAAACATTACAAATGTTAAAAGTGCTCTGCTACAAGAAAAGAAATAAAGATAGGATCTAAGAAAAAGTAAAAAATCTATAATCTAGGTCAAACTTTACAAAAATCTAATGTCATTTCCTTAAAAAATATGATAGCATCTATTTTGGACAATTTAAATATAAAGGGGTTATAAAAAGCAAGGTTTTATATATAATTAACTGTATATAAGAAGACGGTACAATAGATATATTTATTACTAACAGTAATACCAGAAATTCAATGAGCAGAACATCTCAAATTTTCCTGTCCATTTACATAACAAAACAAGTAAACAAAGTCAATGACACCACAAAATGCGAGGAGACAACCATTATATAGGTACAGGAGATAATAGTCAACAATGAGATGCAGTTATTTTTATTTTAGATAATCATCTTAAAAGGCTCAAATTTTAAAACCAAAAGAGACAGGTAACTGTAATGTATTCAGAGGCAATGGTCTATGAAGAAATCAGCAACACCCTGTCGGGACCTTCGGAGACCTTAATCATCATAATATATACTGGTAGATAGATGTAATATTATATGATAAGAATTGTTCATCAACTGAATTAAAGATCTGAATACTTTTGTTGTAGTAGACATCAATCAAGGCAGAAACTAGACTTCTCGTTTTTTCACCGTTTAATGACAACACATTCCAGTTTTCTGCATTTAATATTGTGTTCCTATGTTCTGTTTCAAAGGTTAAAATATATCCAAGTAAAATATATCTTCCTCTTTCCCCCTTTTTAATTTGATTTTTTTTTTCCCCCGAAAAATTATTTTGTTGTATTTCTTTCATGGAATAAGTTGTTTTTCTTGGGGTTTTCTAATATGTAGATCTCGACGTTGCTTAGAGTTAAAGTTATTTATTTAGTTTTTTATAAACAATTATTCATTTATTTTTTATATTATATTTTTTTTCTACTTTTTTATTTTGTTTGGCATTTTGACCCATTAGGTCATAAGCGTTAGTATTATCAACTATATTAATGTCATTATAGCTTTGATTACGGCCCCTGAACCATCAAAATCGGTCACGGAAAACCTGATTTAAGGTTCAACAGGTAGGTACTGGTGATAAAGATGATAACGTTTTATAACAAGTATGAATTTGTGTTTTACCTGTCTCAACATTTATGAAATTCTATGTAAAATAAACAATGTGAAATAAATGATACACATCACTATTTGATAAATGTTATTGTTGTACCACCAGTTTTCTGCAAAATCATTTAAATGACACTTGTTTTTTTTTTTCTTCATGAAATGGATTATTTTACCACTATTTATGAAAAAAGAAAAACACTTAAATCTCTGCATGGATTTTAATAGACAAACAGTACAAATAAACCTCATTGTTTATAAATGAAATTAAAACATGCAAACAGTGAAATTAGAAAAACTTTAGTACTACTTAAATAAAATAACTACTTTTATCAAAGTAATTTAAGTACATGGGAAATTTTCTTGATCATATTAGCTTAAACATTTAAATTTCTTTCAATATGTCACAATTATTACTGATCTGATGCTGTTTTCCATCACATCAATTTTTCAGTTTCAGGATAAATAATTGGAATTACCTGGTTTAAAATTTATATGAGATAAGATCTGATGGCCTATCAAAATACAGATTTTTTTAAGCAACTTTTTAAAAATGTTTTGGTCAAATTAACTATCTGGCTAAAAAAGGATGTGGGCTTACTATTTAAGGGTTGTGGATTGGATTGGATTAATGATGTTTTACACCCCTGTCAAGATTCATTTACTTTCATTGAGTTCTGGGATGGTGGAGGAAGCCAGAGTGCCCCCTAAAAAAACCAGATCCTTGGCCAGGAAATTGGCCCTAGAGTCTGCCCAAGTGGGAATCGAACCCAGGTTGTAGGATGTGTTGTGATCCATAACTGTGCACTTTAGACCAATCAGTCATCGAAACATCCGGTTTTGAAATGGAGTCCAAGAGATGCTGCTTGTTCTTGTCCTCACAACTTAATGCCGTGTAATACCTTTGACTTCACTTTGTTTTGGTCTACCCAGGTGATCAATAAAAGGGTATCAAAAAATTAGATATAATTAGTATGTTTAAATGGATAGATAGTATGTAGTTAGTCGTTGTTAAGATACATGTTCTGATTTTTAAAATTCAAATTTAAGGTACATGTAGTAATATGAATATATTAAAAAGAAGTTTATTGCTGGGCTTTGGTTTAAACCTAATCACTACAAAGATATTTTCTGAGATTGAATTTTGAACTGTTGTTTAGAGGTTACAAAACAATGGTTGTAAATTAAAAGGTTTGCCAATCCCTCTGAAACATTGCTTAATTGTGTTTGTTATTAAATGATAGGTCTTACATGGGTCTCTTACAGTATGACATTGCAGATGATATGTTGAACCACTAATTAAGCAAATTTAAGAAGAAATCGGGATGGAGTAATGGTGTTTGCTTATGGAAATTACTATAAAACAACTTCGGGAAAAAAATTTAAAATTAAAATTTTAGACAAGATATGACAGGAAATGAAAGTTGCTGAAGAAGAAAACAAAGGTGGGAATTTTTCTATCTTCAATTAGAATCTCTAACAGACTGTGGGAAATAGCACATTAATTGACACTCAAAAAAGTTTTTGATTAATATCTGCATAATATCAAAATTGACTTTTATTGGTAAATATTAAGTTGATTCAAAAGCCCTGTATAATGGAAAATGACAAAAAGAAAAACGTAATTAAATTATGATGCCAACAGACAAAAAAGTTGTTTTGATGGTGAAGGGTAGTGATAGCAAAACAACTGATTTTAATGTTGACTGACAAAAACAGCAATTTATTCACATTATTATAAATTTGTCCACATCAATTTTGATTTTAAAATATCAGATTTCATTTAAAACCAATAAAATATGAATATTAATAAGCATAAATTAACATGTCTGATTTCAAACCACCATCAGATGTTGCTAAAAAGTGTGACATATACTGTCAAAAATAACCTGATAAAATAAAATCTAGGAAGCATGCTCAATGACTCTATTCAAACTGACTTCCTATTCAAATTATCACATTAATGTACTAATTAGGGTTGTAAAATTTCAATTTTCCTTCATCTGATCTAAAATTGATTTTAACTTAAAATTCACAGGTGATGTTTTGATAAAAATCCATTAACAAATAAATTTTCTAACAAAATGAAAAATTAGATCTCTTAAATTTTTTTATTATAGTTTTCTCTTAATGCACCTGTGGCAATTTTAAGGGTAAAGATTTCCGATTACAACTGTATATAAATGAGGCATCTATAACTATAAAGAATTTTAGAACTAAATGATGAGAATTAAGACTTAATGCAGGATGGTGACTGATGCATTATACACATTTTATATTTATTATTGATAACAGTCATTCAAAAGTAATTTAGTCTGTAAAAAAGCACTGTAACTATCCAGGTTTTATCATAGTGGATAAAATTCTGATGATGTTGAAAACCACACAGAAATGAAAAACAGACAGAGCATTACAGAGAGAGAGAGAGAGAGAGAGAGAGAGAGAGAGAGAGAGAGAGAGAGAGAGAGAGAGAGAGAGAGAGAGAGAGAGAGAGAGAGAGAGAGAGAGAGAGAGAGAGAGAGAGAGAGAGAGAGAGACTTATTGCTGTGGATTACCATGACATAGAGGCCTGATATGCTCATCTGATATAGAATGAAAATGTGTAGCAAAATATCTTTCATAAAAAAATTTTATTCAATGTGAGAAGGAGTTATACACCAAATTCATAAATTCAACACAGAAACATGATCAAAAATATTTAATTTACATTAAAATGACCTTGACTCTATTCTGAAGGTCATTTCATGAAAACATAAAACATCTTCACATAAATTCAAGATATAGCAGTTTTTAGTTTATATTTTTACCTTTTTGTTGTTAATTTTTTTACCTGACCTATTGAGTTCTTTTGACAAAATCTTATATAATATCAAAATTTAGCAACATCTAAGCTTATTACAAATTAAGGTAAACGTTGTGACCTTTGAACTTGTCTTTATGTAGAAAAACCATGCTTCAAAATATGACAAATTGAAATCTGCATTGAAACTTGATTACAAAATAGCCAAATTAGTAGTGGAGGCAAATAAGTCAAAAATCTATATCAGGACCTTAATCTCTTACCTTGACTAAATATTGAAGGTCATTTCAAGAATATGTCAAAACTGAAAACCCATTTCAATATCTAATAAATTTAGATATTTTATAACAATTTAAAACCATTGATGAAATTTTCAAAATTAAAAGAGAAAATGTGTAAACCATTTTCATGATTTGTACAAACTGAATAAGCTTTAGAAGCTAGAAGATTAAGTTAGTTTTTGTCTACCACACCACTTTCAGTTTTGGAAGGAAAATATTCGAATTTTTCCTTCTGTAAGTTTTCATAAAATGCAACCATGGACATGAAAAAGAGTACTAGTTGAAAGCCATTTTAAAATTCTTTAAAAGAAGAAAATGCATTTTCTTAATACCTTACTGAACTTAATATACTTACACTTCAGTTAAATTATCAGCTAAGAATGTATTAATATAAAGCTTCAAAATTCAGCTGAAAATGGACAAATCTAGATACAAAAGAAATATATCAACATAAAACTCGCAAACATTTTAAAGCATTTTTAATGTTTCCATGTGTCCAATTTATGACCTTTTAATTTTTTTTTTAACTTTTTGGTTGTATAAACCTTTTACCTCTGCTACAGAAACAGCTTTGTACAAAAATTGACCTCACAACAGAGGTTAAATTAATTAGTTTCAGAGAATTTACCTCTGAGGTTTTAGGTCATTTTCTGTAATAAGGTAATGAAGTACTTTAAATTATTTGGGTGAAAATAAAATCCTCAAAAAAAAAGGATTTAATATTTCATGACAACAGAGGGACATAACTTGAGATAGGAGCAAGATTAAAATCAAACAATTCTAATCAAACAAGTTTATTACTTAAAATTTCCCATCAGCCCCTTATATGGATTTGGTGACCATGGTTATCATAATACATCTGTACTAGACTGATGCCCTCTCACCATGTTGGCTTTGTGCTCAATACAAAAGAATAGCAATCAGGTAATCACCAGCTATTGTCATAGAGGATGTACTATTGTATGTTAGATTATAGTTTTCTTTTGTAGAAAATTTCTTTAAAAACTGACTTACCACCAATTGGCTATAAAGAACCACTAGACATATAAATATCAAAGCATTCTTGACCAAAGTGGATAGTGACCAACAGAATTAAAGCCATTTATATGTCAATCATGGACCCATATTGAAATCTAAAACCCTATATCCAGATTTAAGTACAGATGGACAATGAAACTTAAAACCTTTTGATAAAATGTAATATACATCCCTATTTTTATATAAATTGAAAATCTAAACCTATATAGGATTATATATTTAAAGGTATATATTACTGAATTTTATGAATTAAAATGAACTTCATGAAAAGTTTGAGATTAATGATATGGTAGTTTAGTATGGTCAGTTCATCATGTCAAATCCTTTTAGCTGTCTATTAATTATTTTCCCAAATCCTTTGGCTTAAAATTAAGATTTATGAAAACTATAAATGACCAACAAATTCAAAAGCTAGACATTTGGTAAGTTTTAATTGAATGAACATTTCCAAAAAGGAATAATTATTGTGATATGTAGCTTTCACTATTTATTAATGAGCAACAAATAAATGAACAATGAGACATAGATTGACAGAAATAGAATCATGAGACAACAATGTCTTAAAGCTGCATTAAGTTTTTCAATTTTCTGAATTCTTTTTGGTTTTCTAAAAAAATTTTTTTAAAAAAATAGATAAATTCTAATCACGATCCATGAGATTCATTTTCTAAAAATGAGACAACAATGTCTTAAAGCTGCATTAAGTTTTTCAATTTTCTGAATTCTTTTTGGTTTTCTAAAAAAATTTTTTTTAAAAAAATAGATAAATTCTAATCACGATCCATGAGATTCATTTTCTAAAATTTCATTCCTTTTAGCTGTAAATAAATGGAATTTTCTAACCGGTTGGTCAATGTTTATCGATAATTAAATTATGAGCCAGGAGCATGTGCACGGATGTAAGGAAATTCCAGTAAATCGAAAGTGAAATATTGCAAATTGTATAAATTGTCCGTCATTTATATTCAGATGTATTCGCAATGGTGTTATGTATCCCTTATTAAGGCACAAATGACAAATTCAATGAAGTTATTTGTTTAATTTATCTCGTATTTCACCCTTTTGGAAGTTGTGTTTAAATGACCTGGTTTTTCATGACATAAGCATGTTCTAATATAAGATCCCACATGCTACATCTAGCTGGAAAATTGTTGTTGTTTTTGCTTTTTTCGTTGAACAAAATGTAACATTGTTGATTAGGAACATCATTAAATAGATCAGCACAGTTTTAATTTTTTTCCTTGGAAAACTTAATGCAGCTTAATAGAGTGTCTATGTCTCAATCTATAATGAACTGGAAAGCTTATTTGGTTGAGCACTCCCGAGAGAAATGTTACTGTTTTAATACTCATTTAGTAGAGCCTGCAATTAATGCGAAATAAGTTCTCAGTTTGACCCTTTATTTTTCTCCTACATTAAACTACCGTGATTTTCAGACAAGGTCATACTGGTAACGGTATTTGACGCTACCGATCGGACCATAAACTTTCCACCAATTTTCGAATATTGTTTATATTTTTTATTTTTAATACCGTACTTGTGAAATTAATTTCTTTGCCGTTTGATTCTAGTTTAATTTTGAAAAAATCAGAAAACGTAAAAAATAAAATCAGATGCCAGAACATCTCATCATCAGTAATCGTGAAGACATATATCTGTTCCGTTTTTAAATAAATTTTTAAAAATTTCCTTATGGTTAATTAGATTATCAATCAGCTGTTGAAGACAGGAACCCTGATACTCAAAACATATTGCCCTTTACGTGTGAAGCAGACAAAGTGTGGTTTATGTAATTTCTAGATTGTTATTAAAAGCAAACGAAAAGAATAAAATATTGTACAGAATATTTCCCACCTCCTTGATTACTGTACTTACCGAAACCTTGATGATTTCTTTTTATTTCTTATTTTAATCATTTATTATAACTTACATTGTAATAACATGAAGCCCATGTGTCTTCACTGCTCTATATGACCAGTTACTATAAATAAAGTTTCAAACTTCTTGATCTTTTTGTTTAAAAATTTTACTGTTTAAGGTCACAGAAGAAGGGTCAAAATCAACAGAGCTTTACAAACTTGGTAAGGCTTTAAAAGCTGACGTATTTATGAAGATCCAAACTTCTACACCTTTTGGTTCATAATGACAACATGTCTAAAGATTTTAATTTTAAGGTTATTGTGACCTTGAATGAAGGTTAAGGTCAAACAGCTTTGCAAGCATAAAAGGAATGGAACCAGTTTGGACTGCTGACAAATTCATTGTCATAGGTTTCTTAGTTCAGGGGAAAAAAAGTTATTTAAGAAATTTTATGGACAACAGACAACAGAAGATGAATGATGGATGATGGACAAAGAAAAAAATAGGATTTTGAATAGCTCACCTTGAACATTCACTCAGGTGAGCTAAAATTCATTTGTAAAATTACATTCTGCATTAAACTGGTCAAAGTTTCTAAATTAAAATAGAGTACAAAGTAATAATCTAATAATGTTATTATTATCCCCAATTTTATCAATACCTGGTTAAATCTTTTTTAACAATAAACCCCATCATAAAATATATCCCATTGGGCATATTAATAAAACATTATTTCATTTATGTGATAAATATGAGAAATATTCATGAAAAATTTATGACTGATCATGCAATGTCAGTTCTACCAATTACCTAATTGTGGAGTAATAGTGTTTTACGCCCCAGTCAAGATTCTTTCACTTATTTCGAGGCGATCAGTTCTGGGATGGTTGAGGAAACCAGAGTGCCTGGTGAAAACCACCGACCTTTGGCAAGAGAACTGACAAACTGTCTCACACTAGGATCTGTCCCGAATGGATTCGAACCCAGGCGGTGAGAGGCACTGTGATCCGTAAGCGGGTGCTTTAGACCACTCAGCCACTAAGGATAAAGATGAAAAAACAAAAGTACTATGAACGTACAGGGTATTGTTACATAATAACAATAAAGGTACATGTGTAAAGAAAATGACTGAATTATTTTTTACAGTCTCATATGATTTGTTGAAGAGAAAGGACAACACACTTATTATAAACCAGTGGAATATAGTTATGTAATTACTGTGAAGATAAGAAGGGCAACATGTACTTGCATCACAACAATGGCATACAGTTTTGATAGATTGTAAACACAGAGAAAATATGCAGACCAAATAAAATACAAACACATAAGAACAAAAATATCAAGGTTATTCTTAGGCTTAGGCTTTGGCTTTAACTCTTATCTAAAACAAGTTCATTTTTTAAGTCCTTCTATCAAAGTTATTCAACAACTGGTCCTGGTGAGTACAATGTAGCATCTGTTGCTGATGACTGTCTATTCTAAAACTACATAATTCAAGAAATTCATATATACAAATTAGTTTCCTTAATAAACAACTAACATTCTCTTGTTAAATGAAAGAAATTTGTTCATAAAAAAAACAATGTTTTTATATCAATGATGCCAAATTACTGCCTGCTTAAATGTACTACTGCATTTCTCTAAACCATTTTTAAAACAGGAAACATGATATCTAGATATAAATTTGTCATATAAAGCACTGAACGTCAATAACTTAATATTGTTTTCTGTATTACCATGCACTACTTGAAGTCATTACTATGTCCATACAATTTTATTTTCTTGTTGTCAATACATAAACTTAAACTCCTACATAATTCTGAATCAATATCAAATGTCAGGTGCACTTCCAAGTTATTCAAGTTCTAATATACTAATATATATATATATATATATATATATATATATATATATATATATATATATATATATATATATATAAGTAACAGGGTCAATATCACTTGACTTCATCATTTCTATTATTACCTATCACAGCACCTGATCATATACCCATGGGATTTGTAAGTTTTTTTTACAATTGCTAAAGGTGATGATAATGAGAGGGTCAGTAATGACCATTATACAAATGGTCTTGTTTACAGTCAATGTAAGTCAATTAACGCTGAAATACTTACAAACAAATACATAATTCTTACCAAAAAAACACATCATGATCAGCATGATAATGTTTTTAATCTCAGAGGATGCCTATCCAATACAATTTTTGTGTTGTTACATATACCAGTATACAGTCAAACTTCTTTATCATGGATTTCTTTTTTTATCATGGTTTTGTTTAGATTTTGGTCAAAGGTCAAACTAGGGAAGGAATCCAGCACCTCAAGTTTTATGTTAAAACTGAAACCAGGAATTGAATTCAGGTATTCAATAATCCAATGGTCAAAGTTCCCACCAGGGATTTTGAATTTAATTAAATTTAGTTCTATGGGTAGGATTTCTAAGTTTTATGGATGTTAAATGTTGGTAAATTAAGTTGGTTCCTTTATGTAAATAAGAGTCAAATTATCTATCCCTCTGCAGTAAGAAGGATACAGGCATCAGTTCTAGACAGCGACTTTTTTATATGTTTTGTAAGTTCCCATGAAGATGATCACTCTGACCCCAGCCATGTCTGATCAAGGCTTGAAAACTGGTAGTGACTGTTCTTTCGCCAAACAATCAGCATTTAGAAATGAAAGTCACAGGGTCCTTTAAAGAAGACCTTAAAAACAATGCCCCGTGTCACGTCAGGCATGGCACACTAAAGGACCCTCCCTGCACATTACCCTAAGCATACAGCAAAGGTCAAAATTTTTGCCACTTACCTACAGATGGTGACATCTTGATAGAAGTGAAAAATTCTTGACTGGGATGTAAAACCCCATGAAAGTCAAATCAAAAATCTGATAGAGGTTTGTGAGATCGTGGATAGGAGACCAATTTTGTTTTCACACTTATTTTTTGGAAAAATTATTCTCAATTTAATATTGAATCACCTGATGTCTAATGTTTTGTTATTAAATAAACAAATAAATAAATAAATAAATAAATAAATAAAAAGGGTTGATTTATTTGGCAGGTGGACAAAATTTTCTGCAGAAAAAGGTCAATAAGTCTCCAAAGACTTGTCAAACAATTACAAATATCAGAAGGTAACGTTTGGACTCCAAACCCTAGAGACAACTTATTGAGAGGTATAGCTACTGATTATCAACATAACATGGTTGAACTCCAGCACTGAAATCCTTAAGGGAGCATATACCTTCATTAGCTATTCAACAAAATGATCTAATGAGAAAAATTGTTACAACAGTGAGTTGATTCAATTGGGTTCTATTGCATCCACCAACATGCATTACACTTGCCAAATTATGTCTGCATCATAAAATCTATACAGTAACTGTCACATAGTATAATAAAAGTTTTTTTTTTCATTTGTCATGGTATTGATAAATATACAATAATCAATTGTGTCGACGTGACATTTTATATAGAACATAGGATAACGAATTATTGTCAAACAACAGGTCTATGGAAGATCATTGCGTAATGCCTTATTGACAACTATCCTGCTATACCCTTGGTAATGATGCTAGCAGTTGCAATGATAAAACCTAATTTGTGATGGAAAATCTGATGACTATTGCTGTGAAATTTATTAGAAGCAAATAATTGTTTTGGATTCCAACACATAGAAAGTCTATAGTTTTCCATTAATAGATGAAAAAATCATCTTAACTGGCATTATATATATATATATATAATTGAGATAATAACTCTTGCTGATGTTTTATTCTTTTACCAAATTTTAGCAAACTATGACATCACAATGCTTAACAGAGAATGTCCTGCACTAGATGTTTTGAAGTCCTTTTAATTTTTTAAACTGGATCCTGTATCTAGACCACGAGAGATGCCAGAAAAAACTGTGATGCAATAAATCATTGCAGCATTTACATAATCCTGCTGCATTCTGACAGTGAGGAGAAAAAAACTGAAAATGTAAATGATAATCAAGGAAAACTTGTACCAAATGTAATTACGATACATTCTAAATAAATTAGTTGACAGTGTTAATTACATACACATGATCATCTTGATAAGAATATTTGTAGTAAAACATATGTTGGACATTGGTGCAGATACTACAGCAATATGAATAAAGCAACAGCAAATTTTCAATCAACAACTTTCTTTTTGGTTTCCTAAACAATCTCTACAACAAACAGATTATGACAAGTTGAAAAATAAACTTGTTCAATTCAATGAAGGTTAACAGTTGAACTTTGTCAAATTAAGATGTTGGTATTTGTTGATAAATAAAAATAATATTTTAACATATCCAAGAAACGCTTTCTTAAATAGTTTAAAATGTTACGTGTGTTAAAACAGCTTTAATGTAAATTGGTTTTCTGTCATACTGTTTTTATACCTTCACATGACATGCATGCCATGCATCGCGGCAAATTGTGTCCATCCTCCGAATATATTACAGGTTGCACCTAAATGTTTTCAATCATTGAAGTTACCAATATGCAGAAAAAAATGAAAATAAAAAATTACAATATTGGATTAGGCTGAAAACAAACTGACGTCGTCAGACTTTATTGATTCACTTGTTTGTAATGGGTACGATGAACGAACGGAGACAAATAATGATTTTATCAAGAAGAAAGTTGTTCTCTATGTATCGCAGTATAAAATTAATTCTGACCTGTGCAATGATATATAGTCATTTGGATACTGGTGACGCAAGTGAATTTCAATATTGAACTTGATGAAGTAAAACAGGTTATATGTTCATTTTATTTGTTCCATATATCAAAGGAATATAATGTAGTCAAGATTTGCTTCAATACCGATATGGAATTGCTGACGTCAAACATATACCCATCATGTTAAATTTACACTATATAAAACAGCAGTCAATACATCCATTGAATCATTATAAATCTAAAAAAAATTTATAATTAAAAATTAGTGCCATTTCTAAACCCAAGGGACTCTTAAAATAGAAAAACATTTTCTTAATCAGTTAATTAATCATGAATATGTGTCACTATGGAAACTTTCTACAGATAATGATTTTAATGTTTTGAATTTAATTAGTTGAAAAATAAAACACAAGGTAAAAATTATTATCATTATTATTGTTGTTGTTATTATTAATATTATTACATGTGTATTATTATTTAAAAAATACTAACAAATTAATGTCAATGTATTAAATCAAGCATTAATTGTTAAACAAACATATTTGCATTATAAACAACAGTTTATTATTGTCCTACTCAATTTTCATGATATTGATTCCAAAAAATCATGATCCTTAACTAAATAAACAAAATGAGCTTCCTCAATTTTGCGGCCACTTATAACAATTTTATTTAGATTTGGTAAGGTGCTTCAGATATTCTCAAAAATGAGATTCTTACTATTGATCTACTCAATCATCAATCAAGGATATAAAGTCATAATTATTGCTTTATCAGGAATAGCAAGTTTATATTCAGTCCTAGTGACATCATTTATATTGCACTCATTGATGTTTTAAAAAGAAATGGGTGAAAAAATACCAGTATGCAATTTTTTTAAAAAAAATACAAGGTAATTTTTTTTAAAGATATTTGTCTGTAGAAGACAAATCTACTAATGTATTTCACATTTAACAAGACAATCTGTTACCATACCAACCCATTATTTGGAAACTGCAATGGCATTTTTAACAAACTTGACAACTATTAAAGAATTTTGTGGGTCATACAATATTTTTAGAGAAATAGTTTTGTCATGAAATTCATCTTTTTAAGTGCAAGATTCACTGTCACACTTGGTGAAATAATTTATTTTGGTGGTGTCAAATTTTATATTTCTGATAAACTACAACTTTATGGGGAACTATACTCATTATTTTTGTTTCAGGTTTGTTTATCATATATACCATTGTTCTTTGAAACATAGATTTTGTGGATAAGGATGTCCATGAAAACAACAAAGAGTGGGACACCACTAAAATTAATCATTTTAAAAACAATTCAAATCTTGAAAAAAAAACGTAGATAAATGTACATATTTTGTGAGAAACTGCAAAAACTGAACTAAATGTTTTGATGGAGATAGTGTGTATTATTTAACTTTCACAAGACATGTCTTACATAAACTATTATATAAGCATGGGATCGGAAAATCAATTTGTTTTATAACTGTTCAGTACAAATCAGGAACTTAAAAAGATGTATTTATATTTCACCCAGTTCAAGGTCACAAACTCAAGTATTTACCCAGTTCAAGGACACAAACTCAAGTATTTACCCAGTTCAAGGACACAAACTCAAGTATTTACCCAGTTCAATGTCACATTTACCATTTATGCCCAACTGGCAATTTCATGAATTTTCCAGTAATAACAGTAAAGTCATCTAAAGTCCTTGCACTTAAAAGACATAAGCCATATCTCATATGAAACAACTTCATGTATGTATATTCAAGTTTGCATGCAAAAAAAAAAAATTCTATATGATTTAGTATGCAAGTTGGTACTCAAACTCAATATTTACCAGTATAGTTGATTCTCTGTCAGGTTACTTGGACACCTATCAAGCTTGGTCCACAACAATTGTGATCAAGAAATTAACTATTCTTACCTTTAAAGTTTCAGTATAATCTGATAATGTTTGGATGTCGTAGCTGTCCTAATATATTTGCTTCTCTATGTAAATTCTCTCTCATATATCCATCTTTTATTTTTCTTGTGTCTAAAATCTTTATAGCAACCTGAAAATCAACAGAATAACTTAATTTAAATCAACATTTCAATGAGAAAAAGAGCTTTGTTGTGAATGAAAATTGTTCCACCCATCCAGGGTTTTGCTGATAATGGCAAGAACCCAAGAACTCCTTCATAGAAAATACTTAAATTAAAAACTGACAAGCATTTCCTTATACAGTGGAACCTATCTAAACTGAACAGCTTTCCAGAACAAAATACAGAGGTAAGGGTTTAAAGACTAAGAAAACCTTAACACCTAAGGGTTCAAAGACTGGAAAAAGCTTAAACACATAAGGGTTTAAAGACTGGGAAAACCTTAACACCTTAGTGTTTAAAGACTCGGAAAACCTTAACACCTAAGGGTTCAAAGACTGGAAAAAGCTTAAACACATAAGGGTTTAAAGACTGGGAAAACCTTAACACCTTAGTGTTTAAAGACTCGGAAAACCTTAACACCTAAGGGTTCAAAGACTGGAAAAAGCTTAAACACATAAAGGTTTAAAGACTGGAAAAACCTTAACACCTAAGGGTTTTAAGACTGGGAAAACCGTAACTCCTAAGGGTTTAAAGACTAGAAAAACCCTAACACCTAAGGGTTTAAAAACTATGTGTTTACATGGATTTAGAGAGGTTTCAGGTTTACCCATGTCAATTAATCAAACACAGTTATCAAAAGAATGTTCAGTTTATTACAGAGCTTGACTTTTACAGGATGCAAAGGTGTACTAATAACCCAATCATAGTTTAAACTTGTAGAAAAGAAGTTATTACATAAACACAAAAGATTGATGATGGATAGATAGATAAACACAAAGAATCATGATGGATAGATGGACCAAGATTGGCAGACATGAAAACATAATTCAAATACTACCATATATGTATATACAAATATAAGTTGGAGATTATACTCACCAAGAATGATTGATTTCTTACAGATGTATGAAAATACTGACAGTCCTGTCAGCACTGACCAATGCTTCATGCAACCACATATTTACAAAATTAAAGATCCTAAGTCTGCTTTTAAGACAAGATTCATTTCATTCATAACCAACAGTGATATCTTATTTTTGAAGGTGTGTGTGTGTGTGTGTGTGTGTGTGTGTGTGTGTGTGTGTGTGTGTTCTAAGTCAAATAATATTTTAGAGGCCAATTTCATGCAGGATTTGATTGCAAACTTAAGCATTGGTACTGCTAAATGCAAGCATCTATTAGACCTAGATCTTAAAATCCTATTTCCTGTGGCTTTATTAACATCAATTCTGCCATCAGCAAACTTTTCCAAGATTAATCTTCATCTGGTGATGTCTTGATATAAGTGAAATATTCTTGCCTAAGGTTGTAAACAATCAATCTTATTTAACTTCAATCACCTGGAAAACTAGTGGTTAGTCAAAAATATTAAAACCTTTTGGCTAAAAATTGGAATGTTTGTGGTAAAAACCAAATAAATAAACATGAAAAATTGACAAATTAAGTGCAAAATTGTGGTTAAAAACCAACATTCATAAGTGTCAACTAAAATTAATGAACATTTTGAGGACAATGATTAACTGACTGGATAGGAATCAGGGTCAAAGCCATCAATACATTTACTTGTGTCAAGACATGCCAGATACAATAAAGGTGAAAATGAACAATTTATATGCCTTGCTGCTAGGTGCTTTTGACAAATGTAGTGTCTAGGAATCTTCAAAGATACAGGGCCTGCTCTAGTTAGGATAACACCAAAGAAATCAACCATCTTTCTCCAGTTTAATGAAGATATAGCCCCAATCCTGTTTCTTGGTCCAAGGTGGATACTGACATTACAACTTCCTTTTTTCTTGTAGGACAATTTACAAAACCAATCGGGAAAATGTGATAGTAAATGGATCATGAGGCCAAAACTATGACAAATGACATAATAAATTATGTGTGGGCGATTACTCGTAATACCGGTAAATGTCAATACATATTGAGTGACGGAGGTTTTGTTTAAGAAAATCCTATCTTGGTGCTGGAAGATCTGACATAACGAAGAAGACCAAATGAATAGTTACTTATTCTGAATAGACTAGCCGCTAATGTAATCAAGTTCATATAAATATGGCGTGACAACGCAAAAAAAAATCTATTCTTTATTGATCCGACTGAATTGACTTTACTGTGAAAACACTGCCAAGAATGAGGAAATGCACTATGGGAAATAAACATCTATGACGGATGATAAAACGGACTGGTTAAGCTCAATAATCTGGACAGTCTATTGTGTGTTTAGGGGTTGTTCCTCAGGTGTTATAGATATTTAGAAAAAGGTAATGAATAAAATAAAAGAAGGAAAATAAGGTTGTGAAACCAAGATCAAGTCAAGAATATTATTTTGTAATAGATGTAGCTTCCCTAAATTATCCTGTTAAATTATAATAGTGGTGTACAAACAGTACAGTAACAGTATAAACATTTCGATTTCTGTTAATTTTTAACCAAAAAGAAAAGTGATATATATCTTGTAAGTGAAATGTACCTAAGAAATTTGGAAATCAACAGTTATGTACATGAATAGCATTCTCTTCATAAAACATCTACTTTGATGCTAAAATGCAACAATGATCTTCACAACAAAAAACAGAAATAATTTCACAAAAATTTTTGCATCATAGTGCTAAAATATCTCACACAAAATATGTTACCTAGCATCATGTTGCAGACTCAAAAAACAAACATGAACCAAAATACCAAGATTTCACATACACACAAAAAGAACACCTTGCTGCAACATCCAATACTTGTGCCAGTCAGTTTGGTTCATTTATTGATCATGAGGTTTGAATAATCAAATATACTTGATAGAAATGAAATCTTCATCAAACTGGAGATAATGCTCAAACAAATAAATATAAGAGGAGTCCCTATGGATAATTTTTAACAATATCATCTACGAAGTCATTTAGTATGACAAGTAAATGGAGTTATTTTAATCTTCAATAAGCTAAGCTCATTCCTGGGCAATTATTTGTAGAGTGAGATGTGTTACCACTAATAGAGTTAATGACTCTTTTAAAATGTTTCTATAATTTTGGATCTCTTTCCAAATAAATATCCATCATTGTAACTTGACATTAGTCTCTTGTTCGTGTAAATGTTTGTAAAGCTTCTAGGAGATTCCAAACAACACAGAATATGTATTCTGATGGACATTTATCATGGTGTCTATGGATATGTAGTCATGGAAAAAGTCAATAAAAACACAATATCCATGAATATAAATAACTAAAGCTGTAAATGATAAAGTTTTAAAAACAAGAAAAATGTTCTGAAAGTTTTTTGAATGCTCATAAATTACAAGGTAATTCTAATGAATTGATTTAGTGTCAAAAAATGCAAAAAGTTCAATATTTTAAACAAAAACAGTTTGCTATCTCAGTAAATTTATTTACTGATATGCATTGATTTAACTACAGAAAAACCTTGATACATTGACGTCATTTGTTCAGTTAGGTTTAGTTTTTAAAGGAATTTGGCAATAAAATGAAAGAGGTTCACGTATAAGGAAAAAGTAAAAACGCAGAAGAAATGGACTCTGGAATTTCAAAATACTAAGGCAATAAGTGAAGTGACAAAATTATCAAAGAGCAATACAAGATTTAACTGTATTTTCTATATCAAATGAATATAGAATTTGAACTTAAATAAATATCTTTTTTTACTTGCTAAACAAGAATTGAGCCCCTATTTTGAAGGTTACTTTTAGTGGGTATCCTAAGTTCAATATTTACAAAGTAAAATAGACATACTGGTATATATATATATGTAGATGTGTATTGAAACTTTCTATGAAGTTTCAGAGAACCTAGTAAGAAACTGTAGGAGGAGTTGATTTTACAAAACAGGATCCCTGTTTAAAAGATTGTTAAAAACAAATAAGCTGCAAAATCAGAAAAAGGAGAAAACCTTAAATCTATATTCTGTGAAGATTTAAGGGTGAAAAATGTAAGAGGAGCTGGTTTTACAACAAAGGGATCCATTTTCACCTTCCTGCTTACCCATCAACCTGTCTAACATTCTCTATAAACAATATCTGCACTCCATGCTATACAAACTTTTTAGTTTAAAACATTACTAAAACCCCACTGCAACCTTTTTTTACAGTAACTATTGAACACTGTTATAAGCAACAAACACTCTGTACAACAGAACTGTGCATATCAACCAAAAGTAGGCATAATCCATCTTGTAAAAGTGAAAAAATGTGAGCAAAATTAAATCACTTCATTGTAGTATGATTTATATCCAATTTCAAATTTTAAAAAATACAAAATATTTCCTTATGATCTATGTTATCAATACTTAAGTTGTTTTTTTTATTTTTTTTTTTCTTTCTTTCTTTCTTTTTTTTTTTTTTTTTTTTTTTCCTCAAGTTTGGATTTAGTTTCGGAATTTTTGTCATTTTTGTATGAAGGAAGTGTTCTTCTTGCATAATTTTCACACACAAAAATAGATAAAGAATAACAATTTTGTTTAAATTATGTAATGGTATAGAAGTTGTATTTATTCAAACAAAAGCTTTCTTTCCTTAAAAGATAACACACTAAACAACAGTCATTTGAAACTGGTTGAGAAACTGAAACAAATACATATATTAATACAAAATTTCCTTCAGAAAGCTGAATTTATGTATTATTTATTTCCTCAAATTGTAGTGTCAACAAAATAATGTATCCTTTTAAACAAAGCTAATTTTGAAATGTGTGTGTGTGTGTGTGTGTGTGTGTGTGTGTGTGTGTGTGTGTGTGTGTGTGTGTGTGTGTGAAACAGGAATATAACACTGCAATACAATGTAAATGTATTGCAGTAATATTATGATATGAAACTGAAAAATATAATCAAGATCTCATACAGAGTTAGGTATATTTACTCATGAAATAAAACACTTCCTAAAAAAAGACTTAATAAAACAAAGTAATTTTCCACAATATTTGTACAATGTAATGGATTAAATTACAACTTTTCATTAAAAAAGCATATCAAAACTGCCTTCAGTTAAAAGAATGGCAATTATATATGTGTAATTTAAAAACAAAAAACAAAAACAATAATAAAAGCTGATAAAGAAAATTAAAAAATGTCCTTTATTAAAGGAATAGACTAATAGTTCTTTTAAAGGACAACTGAAACATCCTAGGATTTTACAAGTTGGTTTATTCTCAAAAAAAGAAAAAAAAAATTGTGGAAAATTACTATTGTGTTCAAAAACAAAGATTCAGACTTAACGGAAAAAGTAGAATTCCAGAGAACAGAGGATTTCATAATTAAGAAATAAGAGAACAATATAGCATTGATTTGTATTTAGTAGTTTTCCATCAATGTCAACCATGTTATATATTCAATGTAACACTATACCAATATCCATGACAACAATGTACATAGAAGATGGCAAATCAAACAATCAGATATAAAATTCCCCTGAACCACTGAAGATAACATTTTAGTTGTAAACAGATTGTGAAGTTAAAGTTAAGGATAATTAAGAACCCTACAATATATAATTTGTTTAACCACATCCCTGGACACTGATTTTTTATAATATTGAGTGTCTGTCATGGATAGAGATATGACAGACTCAATAATGTGTCTACTTTTAAATCACTAGTATCCTTCTCTGCAGTTTTTTTATTTACTATAGCCACATTTGATAATGATTTAAGTCTCCATCACTGGTTTTAAAATCATGGCAGTAAATGGATTTTGTGACTCGTTGTAGAAGAATGACACCATCTATATCCTAACTTGATTAGGCCAGCCAGCAGTTCTTATTGCCTGTGACTGAAAAAATCAATACAAACTATGCATTTCATTCTATTTATCCAATGTTCTTTCAACATTTTGAATCTCTGGGGACAGTACTTGAACTACTTAACCTATTATAATAGTTAGAATCCAATCTTAAAGTATACATTAACAAAAAAATTGTTTCTTCATTTTTGTGTGTGCTTTACAATTATTGCAGAGTGACATGTTCTTTTTCAAATATAATTAGAGACATTCAAAAAAGACTTGATGAAACAATTTTCTTCTATTTTGAAAATACATTTATTTTTCTTTTATTACAGTAGAAATAGAACTGAACATTGTTTTTGAGAAAAATGTATAGACCTAAATTGACAAAAAAAAAGGATTGTAAAAATATTAACACATTTTAATTTTCTTTGTACTGTGAGTGCAAATATTACAGAAACATAAATGTTTGACAAATTGTTTTTGAGAAAAATGTAAAGGTGTGAAAACAGACTTTGAGAAGTGATGCAACAAAATAAATACAGAATACAGAAGTATGTCTGTTTTCTCAATATTTTATAAAGTTGTAAATGTTTTTGTATCACATCAACATGTGCATGTGTGACAATGTTTTTTAAATGTTCTTTAAAAGACATTTTAAGAATGTTTAGCAAGTCACACAAAGGAATGCCAACACCACAATTACTGAACAGTTGTTTATTGTATATACATTGCAAATACATGTATTGCTAAAAATCTAAAAAGATATTTTTTTAAAAATTATTTAAACAAATGATGTAATGTCATGCCAACATAAAAATAAACACACAAATATTATCTTATTTTTTTCTAATAACTGCATTGAAATCATTCAGTTATGCAGTATTAATAGTTATAAATGATCCAATGATGCTTTGAACATGTAACAATAATTTGTTCTTTCTTGGTAGTAATGCAGAGATCTAAAGGATTGATTTATGATCAGGCTTGTATATGTGGAAATATTATGATAGCATTGTTTTCTTCACATGTATCATAATAAACAACCCACAATTCTCTACCCTGTATCAGACATTATAATCAATTTCTTACCAGAACCAAACTACTACCTAAAGCTTTCAAACTGATATATAACTAGGTATAACCTTGTCAATAAACAAACATGATGGAAAGTTCAGACTAACAAATTAAAGCTCAGTACAGACAAACAGGAAAATAAATCCAGAGACATCAAATATATACATAATTATACATTATACAAAGTCTTAAATATGTCCTATTTATTCCAAACAATTGGTGGGGTAGTTTTCTTTGAAGAAAAAAGCTTTGATTAATGTTGGTTGTATAGAAGTTAATATTGTGGTAGTGTGGTAGTTTTCTTGGTTTGTTTGGTGTTGTAAAAAATGATTTTCTGGTATTTCCATTTTGAATGGTGTTACTATGTCTAATTTTAAGCAATACTGCACTGTTTCTGGTTATCAAAGGAGGTAACTGCTGTTATTTTTTCTGATATCTTATGAGAGGCCAAGCAATATATGCACTGGAACTACCCATTACGGCTGGTGATTGCAACCACTTTATCAAATGTTTGTCAATTTTTGTGAGAACTTTATAAAGATTTTTGTATATGCTTTTTGAATGATAGTGTTGCAGAGCTATTTCAAGTTTTTTTTTTATTTGTTTTTGTTTACAGTTATTTTTGAGTGACAATACTGTGTTTAAGGTGATTGACAATGCATAATCTTTCCTTGGTTTTTACACATAATCCATTGAAATGTAAGGTTTCTGCCAAATAAAAAGGTCAGTCTTTTGGCACAGCAATTAATTACATAATTATAATGTACCGGACTCTTATTAGTATGATTAATATCACATTTCATCAGAAAAACTTCAAAAACATTTATCGATAATACTGATTGACAAGGCAAACCTGTAAATCTTCTCTAAAATTTTATCCCTTTTTTTTTAAATTTATAAAAATCTAGCATCTTTACATAAACTTTAACAATCCTAGATAACACACTGATTTCATCATGAGTTACACCTGAGGTCAAATTTTACCTGATATTACCAGTTACCATACATATATAAATAGATATATTATATAAGACTTATTTGTCATTTTTGCAGTGATGTTAAAATTGATCAAATTCAATTTCGTAAGTCTCTTCAATTAGCTTATTGGTTTTTAAATGTCACATATGATAAACAGCTTAATATTAATAGTTGATGCACTATATTACTAAAAAAGCAAGCCATTTTTGTCCTTAAATTAAATTTTGAATATTAGCACTTCTACTTTTTGATTTTGACACATTTTAAATAAATCTAATGTTCTAAATTCTTAAACTAATTAGGAAAACTTATCTTCTACCCAATTTTATCTGACCACAAAATACACATGCCATTTATCAATGTACAATGATTTTTGTTTCTTGTTTTTTTTTTTCTCTTCTTCTTCTTCTTGCTGTTAAAATGTCATGAGATAAAAATCTGCTTGGAAAGTACCTTATATGGCAGCAAACTCTGCTACAGCAACCTCTGCCAATACTAAAACTTTGTTAGAGCAAACTCTAGGGAAGCATCCTCTGCAAATATCTAAACTAGAAACAGCTTTCTTTTGTGAAACAACCTTTGGTAAAGCAACTTTTGGGAGAAGCAACATCTGCAACTACTTGAAGTAGTAATGCTGTCCTCTGGAGAACCAACCTTTAGTAAAGCAACTTTTAGGAAGCAACATCTGCAACTACACTAACTAGTACTCCTGCCCTCTGTTGAAGAAACGTTTGGTTAAGCAACTTTCGGGAAGTAACATCTGCAATTATTTGAACTAGTACTCCTGCCTTCTGTTGAAGCAACCTTTGTTAAAGCAACTTTTTGGAAGTAACATCTGCAACTATTTGAACTAGTACTGCTGCCCTCTGGTGAAGCAACCTTTGGTAAAGCAACTTTTGGGAAGCAACATCTGCAACTACTTGAATTAGTACTGATGCCCTCTGTTGAAGCACCCTTTGGTAAAGCAACTTTTGAGGAAGCAAAATCTGCAACTACTGCTGCTATTTGGTAAAGCAACCTTTGGTAAAGCAACTTTTGGGAAAGCAACATCTGCAACTACTTGAACTAGATTGCTGCCCTTTGCTGAAGCAACCTTTGGTAAAGCAACTTTTGGGAAAGCAACCTCTGCAATTACTTTCAATAAAAACTCAAAATAGACCCATGTTTGCTTGCTTAATATAAATAAACTCATGATCAATTACCCATTTATCTTTTTTTATCTGAATAGAAAGGTTTAACAGTACAAAAATACCCGGAATTGAAGCAAACACTGCACCAGAAAGAAAAAAAACAATATCTTATATTACCACAAAAAGAATGTTAGTTATTTGTAGAAATGTACCATAAATAAAGTTTATTTACAAGACATGATCATGATCCACTTCTTCGAATATCATGCAATTGCAATACATGAACTTTATTTTGATGTTTAATCAAAACAGAACCTGTATTTAAATTGTGCCTAGACTGGGAAAAACGATTTATTGCATCTGGAATGGGACCAATTTTAGTGCTGGAGTTACCAAAATTTTACTATTTTAGTAATGTATAACATCAATACATCATAATATCCAACAGCAGAATTCAGCCCAAAGCCCTAAGAGTTAATAACTACTTTTTACAATTTACAACATGCAAGATAAATATAAAATCAAAGCTCTTTATGTCTGTATTGCTCCCATCTCCTAATTCAAAATTTCTCTAACGTGCAATATATACATGCAATGGAATCATTAACAATTCCATGGTTGCAACATCAACATATTTTTGGATGATTTTTAATGTCTGCATTCAATCTGTGGGGTTGTCAAGTCTGAACATGACACTAATTTCCTCTCTACCAAATTGAAAATTTATTTTGTTTGTTTCAAATTACTAGTATGGGGCAAGAACAACTACAAACTAAATTGTAGGTTAACCAACAGACTGTCTAAACCCAGCCTTCTTTATATCTACTGATCTATGTCCAAATACCTGTTTAGTGTAAATCCCCAGTCCTAAAAGTTTTCCATATTACAAGTTCTTATCTCATTCTATCATTTGGATCTTAGATTTCATCAATTGTTTTGTTTTTATAAGCCAAATTCAAAATCCAGTTTGCAAGAACTTGTAAAGCACATTTAGCATAGAACTAGGGAAATATTTTGAAGCATATTAGAGTGAAACATGCAAGACCTTACTAAGTATTCAGATTGGAATTTAAAAGACACTGAAAAGCATCAGAATAAAATTTTGGAAATCTTGTGAAGCAGAATCAGAGTAAAACTTCCATGTTATTTCATATGTTCAAAGCAAAACTGTGTGAAGCATGTTCAGGGTGAAACATGAAGATCTTATCATGTATTCAGAACAAAACTATAAAGACCATTTGAAACTTCGAAGTGAAACATGCAAATTTTGATTTGTATTCAGAATGAAACTAGCAAGACTGCATAAAGCATATTCAAAATAAAACTCGAAGAACCTTTCTCATAAAGCATATTCTGATCGAAACCATACTCGAGGTAAAAAACCTCAGAACTTATTATACATATTCAGAGTAAAACTTAAAATATCTTATGAAAATGCATTAAAAATCAGAATGAAACATACAAGACCTTAGATTGAAACATAAATGCTCATGAAGCATAATTAGGTTGAATCTTGCATGCATCACAATAACGTACCCAAGAACAATTGAAAAACTTAATGTGTAAACAGTTTAAACAATATGTCTATTTTAAAATGAAAAGAATATGTTCTACCACAATAAAAAATTTGCAAAATCTGTTTTTGCAAATTTCGATTGAAATAATCAGAATAAAAAATAAGATATTTCTGCAAAAAAGCAAAATACTGCTCATTTTAAAGCTGTTACTATTTATCAGCAGTTGTGAATGTCCCACCTGTCATTTTATCTATAAGTCATTGCCTAAAGATAAAAAAATATATTAATTTCCACTATAAGACAAATGGTATTATTACAATATATAAAATTATTGATATTTTTTGTTTAAGTTTGTAAATTTCTGATGCTATGTAACAGGTGCTTGGTTGATCTACTTAATAGTATCATATCATTTTAAAAAAAAGATTTTTTACAAAAACTAATCAATAAGATGGCTATCTTTTTATGTTTTATTTGTTCAAAATTTCATATATACCTTTATCTACCACACCATCTGGTGTTTAGTGTCATAAAATTTTATAACATATAGGTGTTATAAGTTATAAACAAACAGAAATTAATACAAGTATGAATGTATATGGCTTTTCAGTCAATACAAATATCTGGTGTCAATAATAAACAATTATAGATTGAGATGTAGGCAATAATAAATTTGTGGACACCAGAGGTCATTACTATTGCCCATATCAAAAGGTCTAATGCAACTGATCAACAGTCTGAACAAATGTTTAAAATAACTCATAAGAAAGTGTCAAAATTCATATTTTAAGTGACTGAATGACTTTCTTAATCTCGTCCTGTTTTGTTTCCTTTTTCATGACTGTTTCAACCATGAAGTTTTAATACCCAACTCCAATTTGTGTCTTTTTATATCCAAGTAGTGTTTTTGGTCAAAATTGAAAGTCTTTCACTTTAATCCAGGCAGTTTATTTTAAAATGATATAAGAAACCATCAAACCTTTTTCGGCAATCAAATTGACAAACTTTCTCATACAAGGATCTGCCTGCTTGATCAGGATTTAAACCTAGGCAGTAAAAGCCACTGTGATCTGTAACACAGCATTTCAATCCACTCTGCAACCTAGGTCCCATCAAATATAGGAATATAGGTTAAAATTTATATATAATATATATATATTAGTACAGTATTAATGTATTTGGTATATGTACAATAAGTTGTTTAGTGTATATTTTATGTAGATTTTATTTACATACACTTCCAGTATTGTTTCCAGCAAAAGCACTGATCAATATTTTTCCTACAACATTATCAGTCAATAAAAATCCAGATAATGATGATGATTCCATCTCAATAAATCAAACAGTATGTACTTAATTCTGGAAGTACCAATACGCCTTAAAATAACAAATGTATAATTACATAATCAAGAGTCTACAAATTCCTAGTCTAGCCCCAATAGTGCACTAGTCCAAAAGCAAGGTAAGCCGTAAGAGCAAGAGGACATGGGTTCAAACCCCAGCCTGGTCATACATAAGATCTCAAAATTTGAGATACTTCTTCATCTGGTATTCATTATAAAGAAAATCATCTGATACACCCAGTGGTAAGATAATGCACATTATAACACTTTCAAGAAATTTCTTGCATAGTTTTTACTTTGTTTTGGGGATTGTGATTTGGACAAGGACTGGTATGTTTGTGTTTTATTGCTGTATTTTTAGAGTGTATAACATTGTGAAGAGTATGTATATATATTGGCACCTAACCATTTTATACAATATGACACCTCTATCTATACCCATTAATAAAACTAGAAATATTCCATATCACTAAAAAACTATTTTGCCTTATAATAATGTCCAAGATTTTTTTTCTTGTGTCTTTTTTATCTTTTTTTAATCATTTCATGTATCTTTCTGGTTGTTTTTGTCAAAGTACATGTATGAATTTTAAACAACAAAAACAAAATGTTGTTATATATTTCAACTTATACAACAGAAAGTATATAGCATTGTATCATTGTAGTCACCCAATTATTGAGCAGCATTGTCACATAGGTTTCATCAATATTTAATCAGTTGCTTCTACAGTTACATTATCATATATAACACTTTAAGTTAATGACTGCTTTAGTTTTCAATTATTTCTAATGAGATCACATATAGTTTTTTATGTATAATACAAATGTTTTTAAATCAAGTTGAAAAATCATCTTAATAAAGTCATCTATAATCCCTGCAAAGATTATTTCACTCATATTGAGACATCACCAGCTTTCAAACAAGTTACAGAAATTATTGCCTTTTTCAATGCTATTATGGCGGAATACGTAGTGAAAATCTTTAGCATGAAAGGTTAAAAATATATTTCACTGCTATGATGAATTTTTTTTAACTAACATAGTTTGTTGCAATACCCAGAATAAATGTTAAAATTAAAACAACATCAAAAACAATAATAAGGCAGAGAACCTTTATCAAACTTGTTTTGAATTATTCAAACCAACTTTTTCGGTTCAATTGACTTTTTGATAGAAAAGCTTATCACTACAACTAAGCTGCAAAATTATGGGTGATTGAAGATGGGTGTCAGTTTCATTTGCTTACAAATTTTTGGGTCTTTGTAGATGGGTGTCAGATTTATTTGCTTACAAAATTATGGATGCTTGTAGATGGGTGTCAGTTTCATTTGCTTACAAATTTTTGGGTCTTTGTAGATGGGTGTCAGGGTGTTAATTTTGCTTACAAAATTATGGGTGCTTGTTGATGGTGTCAGGGAGTCAGTTTTATTTGCTTACAAAATTATGGGTCCTTGTAGATGGGTGTCAGGGTGTCAGTTTTATTTGCTTGCAAATTTATGGGTCCTTGTAGATGGGTGTCAGGGTGTTAGTTTTATTTGCTTGCAAAATTATGGGTGCTTGTTGATGGTGTCAGGGAGTCAGTTTTATTTGCTTGCAAATTTAAGGGTCCTTGTAGATGGGTGTCAGTTTTATTTGCTTACAAATTTATGGGTGCTTGTTGATGGTGTCAGGGAGTCGGTTTTATTTGCTTGCAAATTTATGGGCCCTTCTAAATGGGTGCCAGGATGTCAGTTTATTTGCTTGCAAAATTATGGGTGCTTGTTGATGGTGTCAAAGTGTCAGTTCCTGTGCTTGCAAAATTATGGCACTGCTTGTAGATGGGTGTCAGGGTGTTAGTTTTATTTGCTTACAAAATTATGGGTGCTTGTAAACATTAGGTTTACTAAAACTCCAAAAACTCCATCTTTGTGTTGATTTTTATGTGATATTCAGTTACCATATTTTTATGTTATACAGCACCTGCATCTGTAAAGCCATTGGATGAAATTGACAAGGAATGCAAGATAAACCAATCAAATGTAACACATTTTATGAGATAGCCTCTAACCGCAAATATATGGTAACAGTAAGTAACATGATAATGAATGGTAATATATATATGAATCCAAAACTGATATTTCTGTGACTTAGGATGATTTATTACAGAATTTTAAAAAAATACTGATTTAAAAGTACAGAACTGATATCAAGTATTAGAGAAAAAATATATATTAAATGACTATTGTTAATTTCATAAATGTCAAGTGTCATCAAAAAATGCCTTGTGGATTGCAATATTAATAAAACAGTGTATGCTGTTATTTGTCATCTACCTTGGTATTTTAATAAGTTATAAAATTCTTTAATAAAATCAAGTTTAAAGAGATAAAAAATTATTAATGATAATTTAATCAAAGCAATCAAACTTAAGATATAAATACAGCCAACCTGAAGAAATTTCAAGAAAGCCTACAGGTCTCAGCATTTTTATAGTGACTTACTGAACCTGTCTTAATTACAGGCTGTTTTTGTCTTTCTGACAAATACATGTCAAAAGTTATGAAAATCAAAATATTGAAGAATATTTGACAATATAAAAAAAATCTATAAAATGAAATTTTATTTTGAACCAATTCCAATTTAAAGTCAGAATAACTTAGTCAAGTTTTTTACTAGCCTTATCACCACATTCCTTGTATAAGTCAATGTTTAGAGGCTGAACATTTCAGTCCTTAGCATTTGATTCTTTTTTTCTTGTCTTCAACTTTATTCTTTTAAAACTTGTTACTTATGTAGATACCATAGCAAATTATATCATCTATAAATTTGGGGCCTTGATAGCTGAGTGGAAAGCACACGCTTACAGATCACAGCATTTCTCACCGCCTGGGTTCGAATCCCACTCAGGACAGATGCTAGTGTGAGAAAGTTTGTCAGTTCGCTTGCCGGAGGTCAGTGGTTTTCTCCGGGTACTCCAGTTTCCTCCACCATTCCAGAACTGACAGCCTCAAAATAAGTTAAAAAATCTTGACTGGGGTGTAAAACACTATTACTCCACTGCACTCATCTATAAATTTTACGAACCAATTTGTCACTTGTTTTCCCATCACATTGTAAAATAACATATTTCTGCTTTGTGTGTTAACTTTTTCAATAATTCAGTAACCATTCTAATTGCCAATATTTGTTTCAGCATCAAAATGAATTATACCTACCACTGGTGTAATATTTCAAAGATGTATCATATCAAAATAATCAAAATAAATTGAAAGAATCAAATTCATTTATTCAAATGATAGTGTGCATGATTGGATTTCTAAAGGTATGAATGGTATATATAATTAATGTGCATCACTAAAGGTAACATTGAATTAACATCAATTTAATTACCATTAGAGTACCATGGCTCACTAATTCCTTAATTAATCCAATACAATATTAAAATAACATTACAAATATAGGTGTGTCATTTTCAGTTTAAAAACAACATTTTTGTTTCTAAAATTGAAAACAATTTAAAAATATAATAATACATACTATTATATATAATATTTCTCATGTTATTTTTCTGTGTTTTTAATATTAATTAATTTACCTTAATTCATTTTATTTGTTTATCTGTTAAACCAACAATAAATTAATCATTAGATGTATGGATGAGATAGTATTCAATACATTGTTAGCTATATTTCAACTTCCTATTCTTATATTGGCATGAATAATTTATATTGCAGGTATTCTTCGTTTGTTTCCAATGAACAGTTAACAAGGTAACAAAACCACCTTAGAATATAGGTATTGGTGAAGGTAGTAGCTGCACCAATCAATACACGAGATGATTTGAATTGGGTATAAATAGTTCTGTATTTGGCTGTGTAATGTTTAATTAAATCATAGAATGTTTTCTATATTAGATTTTTTCTAAATTAAACAGAGATGCTTTTTGATCATTATTAGGTCATTGAATAAAATTCTAAAAGACATTTAATTTTCAATATAAACAATGGTATTTGCATAATAGTTGTGAGGTTATTAAAATTAACGTCATTTTATGAGTTATTTTTTTAATTGTATTTAACATACATGTATTAGAGTTTTTTCTTAAGCAGCCCTTTCAGTAGATTTTGAAGTAGCAGACAGTGTTGAAAAAGTAGCCAGCATGAGGGTCCATCTTTGCGCAAAGCGCTGTGTGAGGGGGAGGTGCGGAGGGGGATGTGCCCCCCTCTGGCGGTGGGGGTCCTACCCCGGAAAATTTTTAAATTTTACATTGAAAATGGTGCATTCCACTGCATTTTTTGCATTAACATAGGAGAAAAATTATCATTTTTTGACAGGGAGATGTCTGAAATTGAAAAATGAAATTTTGTAAATATCTTTAATTGGATGATTCATTGTTGCATATCATTATTTATATAACATTTTTGTGAGCATGAGGCCTATGTGTGTGTGTGTGTGCGTGTGTGTGGGAGAGAGAGAGATAGAGTTTGTTTAAATTTTATAAATTTCTAAATTTATTAAGTGGTGCTAAAAATTGACTGGAAATTAGACACAGAAAGAAACTAAATTAAAAATAAAAACTCAGAAAAAAAGTATTTTAACTAAGTCTTACCACAAAAGAACAAGATCAAACTGCAAATAATAAAATCTAAACAAAAAGAAATTAAATTCAAATTTAAATAAATAAAAATTGTCGATACGTAGATAACATGAGTTTGACCTGAACAGGTCATATACAGAGCATTGCAGAATCCGATCCTAATCCATTCACATAACGGTATTCCCACTAAGCACTCTTTTTGGTGAAAAAATAATCCATATATAGCGGGGGATGTCGCCGATTCTGTATGAAAAATCAAACAAACAAAAACAACAGAAACAAAAACTCGTGTAACAGATAAATGTTTTTACTCAGTAAATTTTTAAGGAACCAATAAACGTCAACTCTACCGGCTCCCACTCGCATCTTCACCCATCCCGACTGTTCATAACGTTAAGTGTAATCAAGCATTTTTAGAGGGGTGTTTGGTAATAATTATGTACCATCACTGTCTTTACTTCTTTTCCCCCAAAAGTCTAGTAACGTTGCCCGCCGTTTCATCATTCATAAATGAGACGATGTGTAGTCTAGAATGCGTAGACGTCAAAACAGGAACTAACCCGCAATTCCCATACTATAGTTTCCATTTACGCTACACTTTTTATGCATTACCAAGGACCACATCTCGATCTTTAAAACGCACATTTAAGGGCATTTTTATTATTACAGTTAAACGTCTAAATGATCATTTCAAGTAACGCATGGGAACCGATTTGGATAGTAAAGTAAAGAGGGTTAAACACTTAGTCTTTCTACCGTAACTAAAGTGAAAGTAGCCGACGTGTACTGCTCAAAACTGACAAAGTAGCCGACGCTTTTCGTCGGCCGTCGGCTTCTATTGAAACCGCTGCTTAAGTAAGGAATTTACAATAAACTGGGTGTAATAGTCTGCTTTAAGCTGTCTTTTATGGATGAAGCTGTCCATTATAGATTGACTCCTTGGTTGTCAATGATGTCAAAGTGGCAGCTAACATGTTCTATTTAAAGCCCCGTCTACTTTTGTACTGTGATACATCCAAATTAATATAAGGGTAGGTTTTTTTATTGCCATTAGGCATTTACTTCTGAAACACTGGTATCAATTAAGTGTTTAAATGCAAATGAAATATAGGTATTTCTAGCTTTTACTTGACAATATCCATGGCAACGAAAATTCAAACCAAGCAGCAGATAAAATAATGAAAGATATAAGTAATATATTATGTATAGCAATAACATAGTTTAACAAACACTAATTTATAAACATAAATAGTAAGCCCTATTCTACCAAATAGTGGACCATCATGCCTATATGGACAAGTTATCCATAACATATATAGTTAATCTTGCTTATAAGGATGGCCAACAGGACCTGAAGTATGGACCTAATAGGCAGGTGCTCTTTATGGTGAAATCATTTGGTTGAAATATGAAGCAGACCTTTAAAACTGGTCTTTATGGACAAGTTATGCTTATATAAAGATGGTTGCTATAGCAGATCTTCTTGTAACTTGTTTTAGTTAAATCAAGTATTGCATTAAAGCAAAACATATCTTAGAATATATATATATATATATATATATATATATATATATATATATATATATATATATATATATATATAATGTAAAAATGGCAAAAGACAAAAAGTGTGATTTCTCACATAGTATTATTACACCTATAAGGTTTTGCCACTGACCTTTACTATAAACCAATATATACATCTAGATCTTCAGTTTATTCAACAAATTCTTATTTTTAATTTTAGCAAAATAATTATATTAAGATTTATTGTTATATCACCTGTGCTATCAGCTTTAACTTGACACGTTTAGAACAACAACATTCAAAAACTCCAAGATCACCAAACAGCAAAAATGTGTTTGTGACCGGAATTGTAAGACAGGAAGTCTAACAGCAGGATGCACAGAAATGCTAGTAAAAATAATAGTTACGTAACCATAAAACAAGTGAAGTGGTCTTTATAATCCCTTCTTTGGAATTGGTTTTTTTTCCCATAAAAACCGTAAACATTTCATAAAGCACTCTTGTGGTAAATAAAAACCTATTCCAAGACAATTTTCAAATTGTGCATATATACAAATAATGTGACAATTTTTTTTTTTTTTTAATACATTTTATGAGCCATTTCTGTAAAAGAATGTATCCAATTCAAATTCCAGCATTCCTATGACAAAATTTCCAAATATCCACGACAAATGTCTTATTTAATTTCAACTCACCTTACATGCCGTTTTTTCATGCGTGGCGAGTTCCACACGGGCAAAGTTACCCTTTCCAAGCATACGACCCTCCATAACATATTTGCCAATACATTGAATTTTCTTCCCCATTGCTCACTCAAAATGCAAATTCTTTCCATTTCCAAACACAAGGTTTCATTATTAAACCGTTATTGTGTCCCGGATCCCCCCATATCTTTCAATTTTCATCCCTTCTCCGAAAACAAATGTTCTCGTAACAAAAATGGCGGTCAACTCAATGCCCCCATTTGACAGCAATAAGATTCGCCGCAACTGGTAACGTCCCACGGAGAAGAAAATGACAATGTATTATTAAACATGCATTCCAACACTTAATTAACACGTTTTAGAAGTTCCACTTAAAACAATAGATATCACAAATAAAAAGTCGTCTCTAGCCAAATTCCAAGATTCCAAATGCCCTTTTCTCAAGGTTTCTGTCTCCAAAAATTCCACCACACGGTATAGAAGAATCTGTAGATTATAGCTTGTTGATTTTAAGCGAATAAACTTTGCATACGATTTATAGAAACAACGTATATCCCAGCAGCTTTTCTCATCGATTACTATAGGTTTATTGTCTCTATTATAACATGGTATTCATTTATATATTCTGAATCCAATTACTAGCGGTTATAAGGACAGCAACAATCGTTTGCTAAAACATAGATCCTTTCTATATTGGCTACCATTTTGCACCTCCGAGAACATCGCGATACCCTAATCACGTGACCCTCAATTCATGAAAATTTTATCCACATATAATATTATAATGCCGAAAAAACTGCCACAAAACCATGACAACGAAGCATCGATGTATAATTGCGTTCGATTTTCTCTCAACTGTTTACGTATTGCACACGCACTCTATAATCGATCGATAATGCTCTGACTGAATGTTCTAAGAGAGATTACTGTGACATGCTGAATCCGTGATGCTGGGAGGCAAAATCGATGCCTTTTGAACAGCAACAATACTAAACACATTCCACTTACAAAATAAGCAAACAAGTTCAATAGAATTTAAATTTGTCTATATCATTTACACAAAGATGTATACATACCGAAAGGCTTTTTAAAGTCTGTTAAGACTGATTGGTTTCGGAAATATACCAGTTTGATATTCTTTATAACTTTTAAAACTTCACAAAGTGGTTAAAAAAATCATTTCTTTTCTATTTTTTTTCAATTGAAGTTATGAGTGTTACAGCTAAAATTGTGTCATATGAGAAATTTTGAAATTTGAAACAATAAAATATTCAAAATTGCGCATACAATAATTGTTACTAAACTTTAACATACCGAGTCAAAGCAGGTATTAATTATCTTTTTAAAAAAACGGATGTTTGAATGTTCATGTGTTTATAATCATGCTGGAATCTGCTGACAGTGCCTGTACAAAGTTGAGAGTTTTATAATAAGTGGTCTTAATGGGCTAACTCTATGTATTGTTTCTAGATCCAGTACCGATTATTGAGTCAACAGTTTAGTAATCAAAATATGCACGCTATATGATACACGATGAACGGGATTATTTTTAAAGTTTCGTTTATACGTACCTTTGGCTTTATTATTGTGTGTCTGTGATGTGGTTTTATGAAATGTTGTTGAACATTTGATGAGTCAGTTCCAATTTTTATATCTAGAAATTAAATACCAACAGGAATTCAGAATACACATTTAAAGCATCATAAAAAAGAGAAAACGGCAATTACATGATTTATTAACTAAATTTATAACGGATAACAACGCAAGCATGTACGGACATTTACGGGCCTTTAAACACTGTCGCCATAAGTTACAAATAAAGCCTCTTAAATGATGCTATCATTCTTTGTCTCGATGAGGGAAATCAAATATTAATTGATATTTTGTATTTCATATCCAGAAAATGTATCATTTTGAATAACTCTGAGTCGGAAGTACCAAGTTTCAAAGTGCTAGAACCTTGAAAACCATGCCGCATATGTATTGACTATATAAATGCCCAGTATTACTGTTATTGTTGTGATGTAAAGGTATTAAAATTTTTTAATAACGTACCCCCAATGTTTTTCGCGCGCACAGAGAGAGAGAGAGAGAGAGAGAGAGAGAGAGATTTGCATGTCAATAGAAAATATACCAAAGGAAAATCACTAGGAAATAACAAGTCGAGTGGCAAACCATAATTCATCGAATGATAATAATAATCCTACAATATTTACTATAAAATGTAGACATTTACATGTTAGGTCTTTATCAAGAAAATATCTGCGTAGATAGGGGACCGCACAGGTCGTCATATACAGGTTGCTATGTCATACTTCCAACCATTTTTGCGGTTTCCTACTTTTCGTTAAATAAAATTTAAATAAAGGTGTTTAACATTTCATACGTATATACGTCTATTTACATCTATAAGACATGTATTAAATAATGTCAAATGACCAAAATACATAATAACGTTATTTCAGTCACGGGTTCTGATCAAACGATGTATACAGATGGGCTATAGTTGAAGAGGTTTTTCTTTACATTTTATCAAAAACGCCAGTAATAAGCTGTTATAAGTATCTAAGTACATTGGTAAATAATATAACTGTCGGCTTCTTCTTTGATGTCATAGCTTCCGTTCCAAGTCAGGAAATATCCAAAAACATTACAGAATTTATATATGTGTGTTTTATTATGCAAACAGTCTTTCTCAGAGTCGCCATTTCCTTTGCATTGTGTTGGGCGTTGGAAAATTAGAACTGTGTTTGAAGTAAAATGTCTTTTTTTTTTCTTATTTTATTTCGCAAAAGGTTTCGCCATAAAACAGCTGTTAAACTTGTTTTCTTATCGAATTTAATTACCCCTATTACCTTGGTTTCTTAATACATCAGTTTATCAGTTTTAAAAACAGTTTCCAGACAGTTACTGAGGAATAAATTTGCCAGTATAAGCCGTTATATCAGGGCGGGCTGTACTGGTTTCTCGTCATGTTTATATATGAATATACAGCTACAAATAAAATACAATCTTGAATCACATCTGATCTGTTATTCTAAATAAAAGTTGAAAATCGTGATGTTTTAGTGTTAAACATAGATTAAGAATAACCCTATATGCTGTTTCACTTAATCCAGTTATCCCGTTTTTATTTCAATATATGACTATTAAAACAGGCACCCACACGATCGCACAGAAAGCCTTTTTAATACTTTTTTATTTCAATATGCATAAAAATTCAACCAAAAGTTACCAATTTGACAAAATATTTTTAAAAAAAAAAAAAAACACATACAACAAAATTTGGACATTACACGTATAAAACAGATGGACCAGACTTGGACGGGCGGAGCGAGTACTACATTATAATCTGACGAGTTGATAAAACGCACACACCCGTTATATAAGCAAGCGGTCATACCGTATTAAAATGTTTAACAAATGTATGTGTCATGTGCAAATTTTGAATTTTTTAAAGCGCGTGCTAACGGGGGCCTTGGTGGCCTAATGGTCTAAAGCGCTTGCTTACAAATCATGGTGCCTCTCACCGCTTAGGTTCGAATCCAACTCTGGTTGACCTGAGTGTGTCAGTTCTCTTGTCGAGATCTAAAGGTTTTCTCAGGACACTCCAGTTTCCTCCACTATTCCAGAACTGACCGCCTCGATATAAGTAAAAGAATCATGAGTTGGGCGTAAAACATCATTATTAACTCAGCGTTAAAACATAAGTACTATTATTACGAAAGGTATACACCGAGTATGTGACTTTTTCTTTTGGTCATACAGTAAAAATTACCACAAGGGATCTGGCCATCTTTCTTTTGTTTCTTCATATATTACGCTTTATTAAAAATAAATCGTCGTGTGCCGGTTCAAAGCCTGGACACATCTAACCAATGTTTGACGTGATTTGCTGACGTGTACGTCTTCTTCGGTTACTCAACTTATGGAATGCGGTTACTTTTGATGGACCGGATTAATTTGAACGATGTATGTTTATTTGTTTACAAAGAGAAAAGCACACAGACTGTACTAAATGACAGATTCTTGTATCCTATACCAGATCTTTTAGAACTATTGAAAATGGTTGTTAGGTATTCTGATTAATTTTGTTGATTTTCACAGTGTCATATACTATTGGGGAACTTATAGGGTGTTAGGTTCAATAGATCGAACCAGGTGACTGTGTTCGGTTAGACCGAAGGACTGAATAGTTTCTCACCCAAATTTTTTGCTGCGACAATCCTTTTAGTTTTTGTACTCGATATTCTGCAACAACCAAAATAACACATGTTTATTCCATGTTGATTATCTATACGTGCTCTTGATCAGGGACGAGTTAACATTATCAATGTATTCACCTGCTTCACGTTCTCTGTTATTTTGGGTCGTCGTCATTGTCATATACGACTTTTTTAATTTAATCATAAAAATACATTCAAAAAGTGGTATATACATCATCACCATTTATTCATGAGTGTGTATGAGAGAGAGAGAGAGAGAGAGAGAGAGAGAGAGAGAGAGAGAGATTAAAGTACCGTTATGAACTGTAGTACATTAGTTTAAGGATTTTGTAAATAATATGTTTAATTTAAAATCATGTCGATAACCGATACAATACATGATAATCTCCTTTTTATGGTATACCGCTTTTAATCCAGATATATTTCCTGGACCATAATCCACATCCTTGGAACATAATTTGTCCGACCTTAAACCTGTTAACCTAATACTTATTACACACAGGTACATTGTACAATGTATTACCTTGTTGCCAGGTTTTATATAGATATTTCTCATAGCCATAAAGCTGATAATAGCTGACGTAATTACGTCTCGGTTTGTTAATTATTAATTAGAACGCCAATATGCCATATTGATAACCATCTATGATCCATTTATAGTATTACTATAAAGATATAAAATATCCGTGTGTAGGCCGGTAAAGACCACGGGTATATCTTATGTGTTTACGCAGAAATTCTAAGCAACACACGGGTATATCTTATGTGTTTACGCAGAAATTCTAAGCAACACAAGACAACTGTCCGTCTCCATCTTCGACTTCACCATGCGCTAGTAAAAACGTTTAACGATTAAAAAAAACGAATGATTGGGAGGGGCTTCAATTAAACAGGGCCCATACAGTTCCATCGGAGAGAGAGAGAGAGAGAGAGAGAGAGAGAGAGAGAGAGAGAGAGGTTACGCTGGTCGAGTTGTCGCGCCAGTACAGTAGTCTACATGTTGATATAGTGTGCAATACACGTTACTTGTATAAAGATTAGCGTATTTTAGCGTCAGATTTTACACGACCTCATAAAAAACTTAACATGACAAATCTTTTTTAAAACTTTTCAAAGTTTTTTCTCCGACTTTAAGGTACAAATTAAAGCAACAATGCCGTCTTTTGTAAATTTTTAAAGAATAATATATATTTATGACACGACATTATATACGGCTAAGTACAGACTACACACGTGGTATAATACCGAGATATTTAACCCACGTATATATAAATAAAATACGTTAGTCAGTCTATTAAAATAACGGCAATACTACCCCTTTAAAATTTAGGTTATTCGGTGTATAGCTAGCTTTAGATTTATCAGACCGGGAAGTCGAAAATAGGAGGGTGTGATTGCCATGTAGAATAGAATAAGTTAATACTTATCTAAACCACAATTTCCGCGCGTTTTCTTTTTTGTGGTGTTGTTTTTAAATAAACTTCGTATGACACTTGAAAACGTTTTAGTTCAGTAAGTGCTGGTCAGAGATTTTAGTTATTTTATTTATATAAACTTTTTGACTTTCATATTATCTATGACTGAACACATGGTGTGGATATTTATTCTTAAATGTTAATTAAAACATCCTATCCCGTTGTTTCCTATCCAATGCTAAAAGTACGATTATTTTTCAACTCATTAACGACCATTACATTAGATGTAATATTTTTCACACTTTTTTTTGTCATGAAGTTTTCTGCCCTGGGAAAAATTAATCTTACTGAAATTCTATTATATGAATTTTATTCATCTGCCATTCAACGTGTGTGTGTGTGTGTGTGTGTGTGTGTGTGTGTAAAATCTCTAAGAAAATCAGTAACTTGTTTAAGAAGTGAGATCTAGTCATCAACATGATCTTATCTGTATCTTAAAATTGCAGCAATAGTTAGGAAACGGTTTCAAGTGTTTCAAGATGGTCCACTTAGCGAATCTACCAATAGTTATGTAAATAAAAGATTCAGTCTCCATCAAAACTTGTTTGATAATAAAAATAACATTAACTAAATCCATATGCATTTGAATATTATAACTAACTTCTACAGGATCCAAAATTATCAAGGAAGGACTTGGTGATATCATTCGGTGTACATTTACAGCATCTGTGGTTGTATGCATCTGAAGTAATGAGACTGACATTGATGATTCACCGTACACGCTCTATATTTCTCTAGATAACCGACCCGATGATGTATCCGGAGTTTACATTTTCTCTCTAGCAGTATACTGTTAGTTAATTGTATTTTAAGCGTTTGGCTAAGGTTTTTGATATGGAAAGTTGGTATGTACTTGCTATAAGCTACATCAACTAAGAACACGCCAAACAAACGAACTAACAACAAATACGAGACCACCGATTATAAAACTCTGGCTTTTGCTAAATGACGAATTGGTATCTTAATATTTACTGTAGATTAAACGATTTCAATTACTTTACAACACACTGTCTATAAATATATAGGAGGTAGCATTGTTGCTAGTCAAATCTTGACCAGTGTATATCAGATTTATACCAAATTTTACCGATTATTTTTAAATGCTTTCAAGTGCATGTTTAACTTTTTTTTACAACAACTTGTTAAAAGTTTATCAAACTTGGGCATAACATATTTTTTCCCTTAAAACATTCCTTCGATTTGCCATAACATGTGCTGATTTTTTATGCACATTGTCATTTAAGGAGATATCAAATCTATGTTATCTTTCAATTTCTTGGTATTGCTCATACACAACTGAACAAATTGAGCTCGTGACCATTTATGAGGGGAGGGTGGGTTGACGACATTAATTACACACAAGATACTGCACAGACCTTTAGTACATATACACTGCGTGTAAATAAAAACATTAAGTTACCTGTCAATCTAAATAAATTTCTAAATGAATGTTATTTGTCAGCGATGCTAATGAAAACATGTTTTTCTAGACCATGTGTTACAAAATATCTGCGTAATATGACGTAACACATCAAAGTCGGTACACATTTTTATGGACGGACGGATCAATAAAACCTAAGCCAATAGCCTATATATATGTTTGTGTAATGTCAAGATTGATCTCAATTAAACAACACGTTTATTTAATCCTAGCCGTAAGGCGAGGGTAAATGTCCTTATCCAACGTGTTTTTCCTGTTGGTATTGACTTTGCCAAGACTTCTATAAACACAGTAATTGTGTTATTTTTTCTCCAATTCGGTTGTGTACCCAAAATTTAACACCGACTGTCTAAATTGTCTCTAATAGGATTTAAACCAACCTAGAAACGGAAGAAACTGACTGTTCTAATTTTAGGACCAAGTGTAAATCACAAAAACGCTATATATTATTTACGTGTATATCGGAGCATATAAAACTGACTTAACTGACAGTTTCATGCCATGATTTACTTGAAGAAGTTTTAATTTACCTGAAATTTTGCCAATTTTATTTATTAAATTATATATATAATTACGAAATATAAAAATAAAACTATTAGTAGGTCATGGATATACCGACATGAATATTTCTAAAAATGCAAATTAACAAGAAAACGAACTCAACGGAATATAATAATACAAGTTTCTTTAACCAATATCATTAGGTACAAACTTTAAGTGTTCCAGTGTCAGTGAACCCTAAGCGAACCCCACAGATGTCGATAGCGTTTGACCTCTTGACACTGGTGAAGCTCGTTTCATTTAAGCCGTGGTATATACAAGAGTAAAGACAAATCTTGTTGGAAACCGTAGGGGTGTTTTTGACATTACCCCGTGAAGTGATTTGAAGTATTTAAAATTCCCATACTAACTTCCGTTTTATTATCCTAATATTGCGTTATTAATATTGTGGCCTACATGTGTTCAGCGGGGCGGAATCTACCGCGTCATTCACGAGAAATTTACATAAGACTGACAGATAACCCAATTAGTGGGCGTATGTAACTAACTACACGTGATTCATAAACTGATGTAAACAAACAAGCAAGTAGCTAAATACGTTTTGTAGCAAACTGCTGTATTCCGACAACAATATAGTAAATGTGTACAAAAAATTATTTGCACATTTTGTTATATAATATATACATTTGGCCCACATTGCCTGTTACAACAATTGTTCGTTGAATATGCGTATCAAACAAAAATATAATTATATATATCAATTTGGATGGGGTTTTTATTTATAAATAACAAATATATTTTCATAGCACATTTAAATAAATACTCCCCATCATATTTAACATAAACATCAAACGAGGAAATTTATTTTTTTATACAAAAGATTTAAAATAACGTTATAATAGAAAAATCATAAAAAAGCTTTGTGCACTCTTGTTAGATTTGCAAAATAAATTTTTCTTTTTTTTTTTTTTAAAAAAAAACCTCCTACAATGATTTTTATACAGTTTTACAAATATAAGAATAAATGCATTTTATACTGGAACCTGGATTTATGCTTTTTTCTTTACAGAACATCTCATATTTACAAATCTCCTTTCGTATATAAATATTTAGAATATCCCTGCGGTTTCAACATTTATAATGGAATTATGATAAAATGAAAGAAAAAAAATAACCTTTTTCAAATGTGAATTAATCCAGTCTGTATGATATTTTTCCTCTCTTCAAAAAAAAAAATGACAAGTTCATCATTAGTAATAACAGTCAAAGAGGGAAAGTCTTGAATGAAGAGATTAAGAATGATATGTGCATACGATATACACTCACACAGAAGTATTACACTTATGATGAAGGTTATAGGTAATATAATATATATTTTTCACAAAATATACAATCACAACTCTTTTTATAATATAATAATCATATATCATTTTTGGAACTTTTTCACACACGAATATAATGAATAAATATATACATTCTGATTTTTCGTGAAAATCTGGTCCACTTTTAACCATTCGACAGATAACCTCCCTGCAGCACAAAACTTTGAAATTTTTAACATTTTGCACATCGTCCCGTTTTCAACAGTTTACAAAAAATCCACAAATCTGTTTAACAGTAAATAAATAACAAAATATATAAACAGTTAATGAGCTGCGATTGAGCCCAAAACAGAAATGTCCAACCAGTCACTCTCATGACCCATCATTTCACACACTTCTGGAGATGAATAATCGAATTCGAAATGAGAACTTCCACTCGATGTTGATGAGGCACTGGTAACTTGACTGTGCTGCATTTCAAAATTAGGGAATTCCGTATCAGCTAATTTGCTAAGATCTAGATTTCCGAGCTCTAATTGCCAGTTAGTTGGTAACTGAAGCACATCGGTTAAATTGTCCAAATCGGCGAGAGATGACCCATCGCCACCCTGTTGTTGCGTTGTGTTCGATCCCTGATGAATAACCATATTTGCTGGGTGGATTTTTGTGGGTTCTTCCTGAGGGGATGCGGCTGGAGTATCGTAATATTCTTCAGGATAGAAACTCGCCGACTCAGGAGTTGGAGGTGAATATGGACTGGATGGAACTTTGGCCGGAGGGGTTAGTTGGCATGAGGACACTGGTACATGTCGACTTGCTTTGATACTGTCTCTGAACTTTTTATCAATTGTTAGTTTGAGTTTTAACTTGCTGTTACTATTAATGTCAGTACTCACTTGATGTATATTTGGACTTGTTTCCTGAAGATAAGTTCTCACTGCCGTTTTTTGTCTATTTCGTTCAGATCGGACTTTCGTAGCACTACTTTTTGAGATCTTTCCACTTTCGGTTTTTCCGACAGGCTTAGCCTTTTTTCTTGGACGGTATTTATAATCAGGATATTCCTGCATATGTAGTAATCGAAGACGCTCAGCTTCTTCAATGAAAGGTTGTCTCTCGGGATCTGATAGCAACTTCCAACGTTTTCCTAATCGCTTACTAATTTCCGCGTTATGCATATCTGGAGCAACTTCTGAAATTTTTCTTCTTTCCATTTGTGACCACACCATAAAAGCATTCATTGGTCTTTTTACATGGTTTGACGCTTTTTTACACTGAGTAGCATCGGTATAAGGTGTATGTGAATTTGGATCAACCATCTGAGATCCAAACTGTGTATTGTCCGTGCAGTCTTCGTCGTCACTCATGGTATGATTCTGAGGTACCATTGTAGTATTAAATACACAAACTTTGCAGTATTAAATTAAAATGATCACAGTTAATATCCAGTTATTTTCTGATTTTTTTCCTTCAAGAGAAGGACGGATTTCTTAACATATTATAAATAAACACTGTTCACATTTAGCGAAGAAAACTCAACTGACTCAATCAAAGTACGGCCTCTGTTTTTAGCATGTAGGATCACGTGGGGTAGTGGCCTAGTTTTTTAAAACTAGCCAATGGCAATCGTCTTAACTCCTCATAGTGTTCAGTCGTATCCTCTCGCACCGTAGGCGTTCCCTGTTATTTAAATGAGATGAGGTTCACCGAAGGTCGGTAGAATGTATTGCGATCAAATGCGACATTTCCTTTCGTGCCATATATGTGTCATGTATGTATACGTATGTACTTAGTACATTTAGGAGACAAAAATGTTTAGTTCAATGCAGAATAAAGTGTCATATATTTAACAAATACGCTTATTGACTGTAAAATGAAATATTTAAAAAACAAAAAAAAAACAAAAAAAAAAAAAAAAAAACGTGTTAATATGAAAGTACGCATATGTTAAAATAATAAATTGGTCGCTTATAAAAATGGAATATATTTTTCGGGGAATAAATATTTAATGAACGTATCAACCGTGGTAAATAAGAAGGTAAATAATAACAGAAGTAAAAAGACCAATAGACTGGAAAACGGCAGGTGGGTGGCGAATAATTGCTTTATAACTGTGAGATTTCACAAACAAAATTTTATGACAGGTGGTGTACAGAGAGAGAGAGAGAGAGAGAGAGAGAGAGAGGGGGGGGAGAGAGAGAGATGATTTTTAAAAAAATGTATGTACATCGTGCATTACATTAAATGAATAGCTAAAAGCTGTTTATCTATCTTGTTTGTTTTAATATTACCTTGGGGATAGACAGAACATAGAGGACTGAGTCGTGTATCTTTTATCTAACTCGACTTATTGATTTATACCGACATGAATATATCAGATTTTTTTTATCTATATCTGAAAACTGAAGACAAATATTTATCGTTCGCAATCGCATTGATCTGATTTTTAGTGTTAACACTCGAAACAAGAACAGTCTTTCAACAGAATATCTTGCACATGTATGAGGGATATGCATGTGCCGAAATTTTGAAATTTCTCATGGTATCGATTGATTTCGAATTTTGAAATAATGAGGTCCTATTTTTTTGGAAATAACAAACTTTTAAAACCGTGGGAATATGCCCCCATATCGATTGATTTTCACTGGAATGACGCATTTCTTTATTTTTTTCAGAAGATTGAAATTACTCAAATTATCACGTGACTAAGACGGCACGCGTCTTTTCCCAATTTGCATATTTGACAGCACGCGCGACAACATGGTGTGCGTGTGCCTGCCTCAAATGGAAGTTATTTCAACGAATGGGATTTCGATTTCAGTTTATAACTCATTTTATCGATTCGATATGGCATTTTATTTTTCCTATAATAGCATTTCCTATGTCAATGTTTGTGTCAAGCACTAAAAAATTAAACCGTAAAAAACGTTATAAATATCGCAAAGAATACACTACTAAACAGCTGAAACTTTTAAAATTGAGATTTCTTCATATATTTTAGAAATTGAAGGCTTAAATAGAAAATTTCATTCAAACTTAAGTTTATAAGAATGTAACATTGAAATAAATCTCTCTCTCTCTCTCTCTCTCTCTCTCTCTCTCTCTCTCTCTCTCTCTCTCACACACACACACACACACACGGTAAAACAGAGATGACTGACCGGTCAAAATCTAAAACTGAATACAAACATACACAATTTATTTTTTCTTTAAAGAAAATAATAAATGAGGAGAACTGATGGGTACACGAATGCTAATCATAATTCTTTTAAAGTATATGACAAATCTGTAAATAATTTTTCTTTGATAAAAGGGGGGAACATATTACCTTTAGATTTGCTTTTCACCCTTAGTGACGTCAGTGGCAGGTGCTATGCGCATTGTGTCAATCATATTAGAGATCACGACGGCACGCGACCGGGAGCAGCTGCTGTTTAAACCAACCAATCAGAAGCGAGGTATGCCATGCGACAACTGATCATTCTAATGTTGTTTCTTGGAGACTGTCGAATTTTACAGGAATATTTAATATTTTTTCCCCGAGACACATTTGTAAATTCAAGTTCACTGAAGGGCAGAATTGGTGCATTAACATTTTTGTCGAATGCAAGGCACGAGTCATGTCATTTATGGTTGTAAACTCATTAAGTTTTAACAATAAAATGCAAGATGTGTATATGTTTTAAGATTGAAAACGGTCATTGATGCAAGATAACTCAAAATTATTTATCCATTCATCAATTGTAGAACATGTGTTCAGTTATATTTTATACATTTAAATTAAAATATTTGTATGAATAGATGCGTGTATCATGACACGACAATCTGAAATACTTTTGTTAATCTAAGAATCGAAACCAAATAATTGTCGATTTCTAAAATTAATATTTAGGGTAGTTTATAGATCTTGTAGTGGTAGGAGGGGGGGGGGGGGGACTGAAAAAACATGAACAGTATTAAAATTAAAGTTTACTCAAAATGTCGTTCTGATACCTCCCAAAGATTGGCTTAAATATTTCGAATGTAAATCTGAGCACAATTTTCAAGTGAAGTTTTCGTATTCCCTTGCACTGACGGCAGCTTAAATTATGCTGCTGAGGGCAAAAATGACATAATCCTCCCAGCTGAATCCTTTGACAAGTAAAACGCATGGAAAGAATAAGACACTCGATCGACACAAATAGAACAACAGAGATAACATACGTTCGGTTGTTTGTTTGTTGTAATGTTGTTTAACGTGGCATCAGCAATTTTTAGCCATTTTACAGGAAAGTAACTTTTTTAATCTCTTAAGAAATAAATATAAGAACATGTATGTTTATGCATAAGATGTGCGATCTCGATGCAGAAGTCTTAAACTGAGCCACCGAGGCGGTTTACACATTCGAAGTTACCACTGTATGAGGCTTAAACTGAGCCACCAAGGCGGTCACATTCGAACTTACCACTGTATGAGGCTTAAACTGGGCCATCAAGGCGGTCACATTCGAACTTACCACTGTATGAGGCTTAAACTGGGCCACCAAGGCGGTCGCATTCGAACTTACCACTGTATGAGGCTTAAACTGAGCCACCAAGGCGGTCGCATTCGAAGTTACCACTGTATGAGGCTTAAACTGAGCCACCAAGGCGGTCACATTCGAAGTTACCACTGTATGAGGCTTAAACTGGGCCACCAAGGCGGTCGCATTCGAACTTACCACTGTATGAGGCTTAAACTGAGCCACCAAGGCGGTCGCATTCGAACTTACCACTGTATGAGGCTTAAACTGAGCCACCAAGGCAGTTTACACATTCGAACTTACCACTGTATGAGGCACGTTGGCTTTATAAAGTAAAATTAAACGACAACCAAACGGCCATCATTTTGCATGCAGCTCTCTGATTTTTTTTTTATAATGATGAAACATTAAGTACTTCTGAATTAATGGCTGTACCACAAACAGTACTCTTCCACCTCTGGTTCTATCCTGAGCTCCAGGCCGTAATACTTTATGTTATTTATTTATTTTTCTCTCTGTGTCAATTATTGATATTGTACTGTCTTTCTTCAAATATCATTAAGTTTTTTTTACTCATTTTATTGCAGTTCTAATATATTTTGGTATTTATTTAACATGATGCTGTATTTTGTCTCTGATCTTTCTCAAAATAATTTTGACATTCAAATTTTCTAGAAAATTCGGTAGTTTTAACAGAGTTACCCTTATAAAGGGCCTCTGGAGTTTATAAGATGCACAGATGGTCCTATGTAAACGATTTAATAACGGGGAGTTTAAAATTTCCAATGTTTTCACTAGGATTTCGGTGCCATCGGAAGCTATCACTTGAAGCGTATACATCCCCTTGCCATGTATATGCCAAAATCATTTAATCAATATACGGAGGGGTCATGGCGAAGAATTTACACATCTATATTTAAATTAAGGCGATAATGGACCGCAAACCATATCCCCCAAAGGTGGAGTCACAGTGGCGCACGTGTCGTTTACATTTTTGTATAATAAATAGAATATAGGGTCACGCGCGATAGAATTGACTTTAATACTATATCTTTTATGATAATATCTTTTGATATGCGCGAGAAAGGCACGCGACAATATAATGTTTCGCGCATGAATGTTTGCGAACGATTTTACCTGGTAACGGTATCCACACTTTTTCATAACTGTCAAAAACATCTGCCCCGTTTGGATTTACATAGGGTTCCGACTGTTTAAACTTAACTTAATTTCTGTATTGCGACATCTGGTTTACTGAATATAAGTGACCCTTGAATTAGCACCTTTACACATTTAGGGTATTTTTCTTTTGATTTTATTATTGATGTTAAATTCCTCACCTATTGTTATCAGTCGTATATTATAAAGAAATTTATATCATTTACAATGATCAAAGTATTTTGCACCTGTCAAACTCATTTTCTTTTATTTTTTTTTTTTATTATTATCCCTCGTGAAAACTGTTAAACATTTTTAAAGAACTCGAAATACTGAATTTTTATAACTTGTAAAAAAAACCTGTCATTAATTTTTCACCAGAACTAAACAAAAATTGTTGCCTGGAAAAAATATTTGTTACACATAAAACTGAAAAAAAACCTAACTTAAAAAGTGGAGAGAGAGAGAGAGAGAGAGAGAGAGAGAGAGAGAGAGAGAGAGAGAGAGAGAGAGAGAGATTTTCTCAAAAGAAAACAGACATCGGAATCAATTTCGGGTTTTGTCATGTACTTAAAAATTACCACATATATTAATCTTTGTTTTATTTCATTACAAGCAAGAAAAATCGATGCTCCCAAAATAAGCGCTAGTTTCTAAAGGACTATTTATGTATTTTTCAAATGTATGTTTTAATTTAAAAAAAAAAAAACCAAAACACAGTAATACAAAGGAAACGTGCACGTATGACCAAGACAGCGAGAAGGTTATGGGGTTTTTGTAACAAAACTATTTACTGAGTATCAATAAATGTACCCTTTACACTGCATATAAAATCAAGGAAATCAATCTATTTCCATGAAGTTTCCAGCTTAAACATAATGCCTCAATGTTTGTAATCTAATTGTCATGAACAACTTCCGAATTTTGTAAAATAATAATAAGTGAATAAGTGGAACATGACAATTTACTGTTTTGAAGGTATATTTTTATAAAATTTTTTAAAAAATCAACATCTATCAACCTATGAAGTTTTATTCTGGTACCTCATATAGTTTTGGTCTTATACTCGGTACAAAATTATGACGGAAAATAAAATGGCAACTAAATGGTTACCCTTCGAGAAGATTAGCTGCATGAAACCAGAATAACCGTGGCGTCCGAGCCTGCACTTTCTAAACAAGACCTGTCTAGTTACCATGCATATGCTATGATCGATAATGTAAGACAAAACATGAGAGGATATTTTTGGCAGTAATCAAGGAATGTGTTTGCAAGGTTAACTACTAAGTTGCTATTTTTGTTAAATATGTTACTTTTGACTTTATTGTCATATACCACTTTTTGAATGTATTTTTATGATTAGATTCAAAAAATGGTATATGACAGTATTATTTCATCTAAATTCGAAAGAAGCACATGGAAAATACGAGCAAGTTAAAAAAAACAAAAACAAAAAAAAAAACCTCCAATATATATGCATGCTTTACTAGAGCATTTCAATAATCCCGTTTAATAATTTGGGGAGAACATCGGAGTTTCAATGACACACCATACAATGAATCACGGTGCCAAAAACCGTACGTGATTTTCAGATTGCAAAAGTACATTGCGAAATCCCAAATCAAAAAATGGTTGTGAGAACACTGAATGTATCACCGAATTGTTTCACGAGTCAATGTCCGTATACATTTGTTAATTTCTATCATCATGTAATCACGATCTATCATGATAAAAGTATATTTTCACCAGAAATTATTATTTCTCCTAATAGCTAGGGAAATGAAACCAAAGGATCAGAAACACCGTATTCGAGATAAGGGAATTCCTCGGAGGTAATCGCACCGCATTTAAAACAAGATTTAGATGGCTACTTAAGCACTGACTCGGCATGGAAGCATCGATAAAAAGTGGATTTATTTACACATTGTTTTGTGTACATTAACAACATTTCAGTTATTACTCCCCCTAACTAATGGTTTTATCTTTTACACCAACAATAACTATTAAAGTGATCAATATTTTCTTCATTACTCATACTTGAACTTTATTCAGTTATGAAATATATGTACGTGCACCAAGTCAGTTATAATTCTGTTTTCTAAGGGATTCTTATAAGGTTAGCAATTACACAAAATCCTTGAGTTTTTTCTAACGTATTGGGCTTCTTAAAACAGTAAAGTAATACATTTTGCACAGAGACACTTACCAAATGCAATGGCACCCAAAAGCCTCGTTTTGAAATTATGTAATTGCTGTTATGTTGTAATATAAAACATTGACCAGGAAAAATAGGAGTAAAAACAACAACAACATCGTCATCATGATCATCACCACCACCACCAGCACCTCCATCATCATCTTCATCATTATCATCATCATCATCATCAACAACAACAACAACAACAACAATACTGTGTTACACTTTCTAAAAGTATCACATGACAATTACGCAATAAAGTTACTAAATTAATGGCAACTGTAATTTTTTTATCATGGGAGTAGCACTTTTTATCACCTTAGTTACTGTACTACTCCGAGAATCGTACCACTGATATACATGTATATCTCACAGACTTTTGGTCGAAGTCAAATTCGGTTTGGCTCAATAGTTGCACAGATGTCTATATTTTATCTCAGACCAACATCTAATGAACATGTTTGCAGCAATTGACTGAGGTCATTTTCAATTCACTTCAATTGACCTTTATACCACCGTACGTTTTAATTTTCAATGAAATTCCAAAATGTTTAAGCACGATGAATAATTTTATGGGTAATGAACCAAAATCTGGAATGAAAGATGAAAATGAGCGCAGCAATAATAGGCTGTTTAGCCTTAAAATTAGTACAATTTTACTATCGCATTATTCCAGCTGAAATCATGTGGGGTATGAATTATAATGGACGAAGATCCATTAATGACTGGCCATTGGACTAGCCATGCATGAAAATTGATCTGAGCGATAAATCGGACACTGTCCGGTATTAAACCCACAAAGTGTTTTAGCTGAAAGACTTAAACTCAATTTTTATTAACCAGGTTAGAAAAATGTCAATAAATAGGGAATTGACATTTTATATATATTTCTACAACCATCCCTAAGGTAATCGATAATCTCCTGACTTATATCATAATTGATTTTTACCAATATCAACAACGACAATTAAGCCAAATTGGTACGACCAAAGTAGTGTCAATGACATTTTTCTAACTCTAATACTTAAATGATTTGAGCTCATTCAATTATGTATCCATAACGTTTTATGACACTTGAAAATTAGACTGGACACAAAACAGCTGTCATCTAATTGTGAATAGAATCACGTATAACATTTATTGGGATGATACATAATAATTTTAACCGCTATATATACAAATGTACTCACCGGAGATTTGGTGATATAAGACTTAATTTTAATATCATGGTAGAAAATTTGCAAAACGTGGTGTAAAGCATGACGCACTTTCCGTTGAAGTCTGTAGAACGTAGAGGGTTCTGATCCAGTATGATATTTATTTTAAGTTCATTTAATTATTCTTAATAGAATAAAGATAAATCTTAAAAACATATGAGACTTTAAAAAATCTTAAGTCGTACTTAAGTATTTGACTGGGAACTTATAAATTCAAAAAATATATAAACTTTATAAAGTATTTTATACGATAGTTTGAATGATATCAGTGTTTTACTAACCAAGTCATATATACACACTTGTTTCATGACGGGTATATATATATATATATATATATATATATATATATATATATATATATATATATATATATATATATAATTTTTATTTGAAACTGCTGCAACATATACTGGAGAAGGGTGTCTCTCTGAAGCAATACTATTTTCCAATATAAACCTGTTAGTTTAAAACGATTTTATGTTAAAAAGCAAAGCATGACGACAAGATACTTTGAAGCACGTTCATAATAGGCCAATATTTAAAGCGTATTTCCTATTTCTGGTTCTACGTAAAACTTAAGTTTCTTTTCTAACATTTTTACAATATTCACATCTTTCTCGAACACCTATTCTTGGTCGAAATCCCCGCCAAAACCAGTATGCAGAAAATTTGGCACAACCCAGTTACAACCACTCCACCTCGTAGCACAAAATCTGCTTGGGTGTCCCCTATTCTAGACAGGTCGTCGCACCGAGACAGACTATACTTACAAAAAAAAGCAATTTGATTGGAAGTTAATCCATTTTAATCTATTTACATGTGAAGCACGGTGACATGTGACTTCTTAATCCTTTAATACCAATAAACTATGTCAAACTTGTGATTTAACTGAGTTTTAAATGGCATCTAACAATTACAGTTTTATGTTAAAGTCTGTAAAACATTCTTATGAAGATGAATTGTTGTGTCGTCTGCCACGTAATGTGGAGGGCAATTTTTATTACGATACGATACATCGGTTAATTGATGAAAATGAGGAGAAAAAAAACTCGAAAATGAGGAGAAAAAAAAATCGTTAAATAATACATGAATTTTTTTCTCAATGAGCGAATCTATTTAACATCCGAACTTTAATCAAGACAGTTTAAAATCTTTAGTTATTTTTACCATCGTCTTTTCGTCTTTTTTGCGATGTGTTAGATGATATTTCATTAGTGTAAGGGGATAAATGAATAATTCAACAGAATATCCAGCTGTGTTCAACCTTTCATCAGGACACTTAAGGTTAGAGCTGCTTCCTCCCAAAAACGACAAACTTCCTTACATATGTCCATGATTACAAGTAAAAAACTGTATATATATCAAGATTTGCTATCTCTTTAAGTTTATGTGTCATCCGATCACCGGTTTCCAAATTTTTTTGCTAAAGCAGCATGTCGTTAGATCGTGTGCCAGCTGCGGCAAGTTATAGGTTAGTAGAACAAACAGAAAGAGATGTACCAAAGGGTTTTTCTTTTCACAAACAGATTCTGAATGATTTTTGAATTTAAAATTAAGGAGGTTGTTCCTTTTTATTGAATTTAATGACATAGAGTGATGAAGAAACTCAGACAAAAATGTAAAGAACTCATAAAACCAGACTGTCAAGGACGTCGGATTAGGTGCATACATAATGGTTAACCCTTCGACTAAACTGATGTTGTAATAAGAACACTCGATCTATAACCTATAGCCACAATGAAAACACAGAGAGAGAGAGAGAGAGAGAGAGAGAGAGAGAGAGAGAGAGAGAGAGAGAGAGAGAGAGAGAATTGAATGACTTCATCTACAACTAAATAATGATAAAAATATATTTGGTATCCAGAATATAAATTGCATTTTCAAGTTGTTAAATATGTGACAAAACAACTATACCCCTACTTAAATTTCAAACAGTCTACTAAAACACATTGTCATGACATTTAAACACTTTCTCTGTTATGTTATGTCAAATCGTCAACGTGTTTTGTAAAAACAGAAGGGTACGTCGACAAAATTTTATTAAAATTCTGTTTTTTCTTTGAGAAATAATTACATAGTCGCGTGATAGTATGCCCTTGGCACACGCCGGCGGGATACTAGTCATGTGGGCTAGAGGAAACGGTAATTTTAAGTCCAGATAAGAAAGTCAATTATTTTGAAAAGCAATGACTCCGAAAATTTTTAAGAATTTCTGTGACAGCTGTTTTAAATAAAAGCTGAAGTTTGTTCTTCTCTGAGATAGGCACTTCCAACTGACACTTGACCTAAAGGAGATCATATTCCCCTTATGGTTTTCGCATGTTTTCTCTATCGTTAGTTGCTATGTCTTGTGTCTGGAGTTTTTAATCTTCTCAATGTTGTGTTAAATGCAAAAAACTCGCTGTTTTATTGCTTTAGTAAGTATTTTCACTCCTTTGCGTGGTGTAGATTAAATAAGACAGGACTAACAATTAACTTATGCAATTAAAATCTAATCATTATAACTAAAACAAATCACGGTGAACAAATAATAAATTCAGAACGATAAAAGACGGGACAGAGCCGGGTCCTTATCATGTCTGCTATCCTTCATGATACAAAATTTGTGTAACGTTTATATATCATGGTGTTTTAAATTTAAAAATACACATCCGTTATATGTTATATCACTAAAACAAAATTATCTGTTAAAATCATGTAAAATATGAACCGATGAAAACAATTTCCTTAATTAATTTGTATAAATTCACGTTAATTTTAACTGAAAATAACATTTATCTCAAGTTAATAAATCAATTTTAAAAAATCCCCGTTTCGAACACTAGCACACAAAGCAGTAGAATTAGGGTAACGTCATATAAACCATAAAATTAGGGTAACGTCATATAAACTATAAAGTTGGGGTAACGTCATATAAACCATAAAATTAGGGTTACGTCATATAAACCATAAAATTAGGCTAACGTCATATAAATCATAAAGTTAGGGTAGCGTCATATAAACCATAAAATTAGGGTAACGTCATATAAACCATAAAATTAGGGTTACGTCATATAAACCATAAAATTAGGGTAACGTCATATAAACCATAAAGTTAGGGCAACGTCATATAAACCATAAAATTAGGGTAACGTCATATAAACCATAAAATTAGGGTAACATATTTGTTTTAAATCATATATTTTTTTTTATTGCATTTAATGATAAAATTTAAGGAATGGTATATGAAGACAATTCAATATATTTAAAAATGGTATATGACAGCCATATCAGTTTATGTCGCGTGTTGGTATGTTTTTTTTTATTGCATGTCATTTAACATGTAACTTACTGTCCTGTCCAAACTGTATTGTTACGTTACATTATATTTTACAAAGACTGTCATTAACTAATAGAATATTTCTCAATTATATAGAGTCGCATCAGTATTGTTGCAGCCATTCGACTGAAGAAACAACAACAACTCTCAAATGGAAAAAAATGTCTCAAATAGAAAAAAAAATTCTAATTGGAAAACACAAAGTCTCAAATGGAAAACAAATCTGAAATAGAAAACAGCTCTCAAATGGAAAACAACCCCTAAAATAGAAAAACAGCTTTTAAACGAAAAATAACTCTCAAATAAAAAAGTCTCAAATGAAAAGTACATTTAGAGATGAAACATAAAATGTATTCATCATGAACAATATATTTATTTTACAACAACAGAATAATTATCAACTGACTGCGTTCACAGCACGCCAGACTCATAATGCGGAAACAACTTGTTTATCGACAAAAATGCATACGTCATGAATATGCAACATATTATCAGCTACCCGAGTTGAATTTTATTAGAACATATATTTTTCTTTTACATATCCGGGTTTCATATTTGGTATGCTAACAGCTGCTTTGCGACACTTCCACAAGGAAGCAAACAAGCGGATATTAAACAATAGAATGCATAGAATTATACTCTAGTATATCCTCATTATAACCTTAGCAAAGGCTAGGGGAAAAACACCCCTGTTTCATGTATTGCTGCAGTCAGTTTAATGACAATAGAGTAAAAAACGGCCTTTTCTATCAACCGCTTTAGTTTTTCGGTTTTTGAAAGAGACTTCACAAATTGGGTTATTCCATATTAACATTAGTTCAAGGTCCCTGGACTGTCGCTTCACCGTATGGTCTGTGATTCAGTGGTTTTATAAGAATGATGCCTTTTCTGATTCAAGGTAGTTTTAGGTACAAAAAGAGCAATATATTTGGGTTCCGTTTGAAGGGCACAACAATAAGTAAGAAAATCCTTGATCGCAAGAACTATAATGTGCCACAATTTAAACTAAATAGTTTATAATTTTTGTGTGTTAGAAAGGTTTGCTCTAAAATTTTTAATTATTGTGCATAAAGCGTAATGGCGAGAATAGCAGAACCATTTGCGTACGGCAACTGTACCTTCCTATGCAACTTATAACAACAAAGTGTAAAAAAAATTGAACTTTTAACCGTGATTAAAATCCAATTAAAATAAAATTGCTTATAAATTGGTGTAATACACATTTTATTTATGCAAGTACCATCAGTTTAAGCTTTATTTTATAATTTGTTAAAGATAAGAAAATATTACAAAAATATTTTAATATCAGAAAGATCATTTATAGACACTTGATACAGAAATCTTTGTGGTAAAGCAGCGATAAAATAATGTTCAAGTAGGGAGTTAGAAACTACAGATCTTTATAAGGCTGGTTTTTATATTCTGGTTTATATGAATTACTTAAATCAGTTCTTGTTTATTTGTGTTTATTAGTGAGAGGAAATGTTTGTACTCAGATCCAAGTGTATTACTTGGCTTACTAATAAGTCCTGGTTATTATGCACTTCAACCAAATCTATATCATGTCAAGTGGACTGCATTCTGTGACCTTATCCATTGGCTGGGTTGCCAGATCAGCGCAAAATTTAAATATCAGCTTGTTATAATGGTTGAAAATTATCAAGAGAGTATTAAAGACCGACGTTCGTTTTCGATAAATGAGGGTTTCGCGTTTTTTATTAGTGAACTATTGACCTTAAAGAATACATGCGGGTATGGAAAGGAGGGGTTTACTTTCGGGACTGTCATAACTCAGCAGACGATAAAAGGCAGCTGGCGCGCGAGCCGATGTAACATTAGATTTGACACCGCTACCTATCCAGCGGGATACATAACAGATTTATGAATTCATTTGCAATGGTAAAATTTTAATTATCTTGCACGGTATTCTAAACAAAACATCATAGAAGAGATAATATGTGTTATATTTACACCCATATTATGAAACCCGAGCTTAAGAGAATGTTGGCATCATGCGAGCTACATCAAATGAGCTGTAAATGAGTGTTTTGTGTACGCCACGGTCCGAGGCCAGGTTTTAAATTGTTGCCAATACGCATTAATAAAACTTAATGTACATTGTATTTATTTACATATGACCGCACACAGGCGGAATTAATACGAATGTGCATGCACGACCAGGAGCCGTGAGTGATGTACACCGATATTTTATGCACCATAAACTAAACAACAGACGACTGAAATTTACCCGGAGACTTCTACTACAGCGACCCTTGACGATTATCGAAAACTTCATTTTGAGTTCATGTGCGGTTTGACATCTCTTGTTGCCAAGGCTTTTGACTCAAGGCTCTCATTATATTTAAAACCGTCAGAAAACTGCTGACACCTGCATATTTTCTAAAGGCATCAAATCACCTGGCAAGCACTCGATTAAAAAAGAATAGATGACCTACTTAAAGGAGAGATACTAGTGGAAAGTAGTATTTGACACATGCAACTAGTTAATTAACAATGTTTTATAGTCTTATGAAATATAATTCTTACACACACACACACACACACACACACAACACACACACACACACACACACATGTTTAAGAAATAGTGCTAAAACATGGTAACATCCATGCAGATTGGTTGTATTTGGCACAAACATTTTTATTGCAAGAATTTTTGCCATCCAGTTAACTTATATCTACAGATTTATGTAATATCTCTGTATGAAAATTACTGGATAGAAATTACTCCTTAAGATATTGAAAGGCGTTTAAATCATTATTAACATGTTTTCCTATTTGCATTGATGTTTTTAATTCTAGTTGAATTAAGATCTGTTTTATAAGACGTTCGTGGTATGAATTACGAATTCTAGTAATTTTTATGAAGCGTTTTAGAAGAAGACCAGACACTCGTCTAACAAGCACATTGCCTATCATCTCAAACCATGCACAATATTCTAATTCGAAACCAGCAATTTTCTAAATTTTTGTATGCAGTAATAAATCTACCTTTAAAATACAAGGCGAGTCTTTTGAATTAAAATTTTCGTGCTCCATTTAAAGTGAAATTTAGTGCAACAATGAGATTTTAGTAGGCGAGTTTGCCTGACCAAACAAATTATATACTGTGTACATATACTGACGGTCATCACTGGGGGATACTCAAGCGGACAATTTGTTTCCCAGGTAACAACTGGACCTAACAATAGGCAAAAGGTGCGGACCGGATCCAGGTGCATGGTTTGAAATAAAGTTGTCTCATTGATAAGGCTGGGAAGAGTGTTTAATGAGTGCCGCTTACTGACAGCGACTATGAGCGGATTAAAGTTCAGCAATCGTTAACCACATACCGAGTCATAAAAATTTACATATCATAAACGCCATCATGATATCGGGAGTTCAATGGTGACTAATGATGTTCGTAAACTCACGTCAACAGAATAGGGAAAGGGAAAATTTTATGTAATACGAAATGAAGCAATCATTGTCAAAAATAAAAGCGACAGAAGTACGAGTAATAAACAAAAATACCAAAACACTCCGATGCCTCTACGGAATATTAAACAATATAAACAGAGCGTTTACCTTTTTAGCAAGTGTGATACATGTAAAACTGCACTCAAAAGTAGAACGTGACAAACCTGACTTTCCGTAGCACATCTCGCACCATGCCATGTTCTTATTTTGAATGCCTTATTAAAATATATACATGTAAATTCAAAATAAGTACGTGGCAATTTCGACGAACTAAATTTCAATGTGTCATTTCATATAGAACATAAAAATAGCACATGAAAAGTATTCGGGTTTTTATATTTTTATATTATTAATTAATTAATTAAATAATTATTTATTTATTTTTATTTATTTATTTTTGATCACTCATGAATTTTAATTTTCTGGGACATACTTGGTCTTTTGGAGCGATTAACATAGTAACTTAGTGAATATAGGAAGCTGCAAAAACTATTTCTGTTCCAGTGACTTTTAATATTTGGTTTAAAGCTGCATTAAGTTTACCAAATTTCTGAATTTTTTTTTGATTTTCTTAAAATATATTTTTATAAAAGTAGATATCTTCTAACCACGATCCGTGACATTCATTTTCTAAAATTTCATTTCTTTTAGCTGTAAATAAACGGAATCCTCTGCCGGTTGGTTAGTGTTCTCTGCCGGTTGGTTAGTGTTCTACGATGGTAATTATGAGCTTGGAGCATGCGCACGGATGTACGGAAAAGCCTAGTACGAAAATGAAACATGACAGATTGCATTAATTGTCCTTCATTAATATCCAGATGTATTTGAAATGGTGTTATTTTTCCCTTACTAAGTCACAAATGACAAATTCAACGAAGTTCTGTGTTTAATTTATCGTATTTCAACATTTTGAAAGTTGTGTTTAAATGACCCGGGTTTTGATGACGTAACCATGCTCTAATATTAGATCCCAAATGCTGCATCTCGCTGGGTAAATACTGTATTTATTCGAGTTTTTATCGTTGAACCAAATGTAACATTGTTTATTAGGAACATCATTTATTAGATTAGCACCGTTTTATTTTTTTTCTTTGGAAAACTTAATGCAGCTTTAAAACACATACGAAAACTGAACACAATATATAAAACCTTGCATACCGTTATAATTTTTTTCCTCGCACAATGGCTACCAATTTTTTTCATTAAAAATTTTATAAAACCTTGTTGGTGAGCTTTTAGCTGTTGTTTGGTAAATCATCTAGCATTTTTTTCCTTTTTTTATTAAAAAAAAAACACGTGCACTTACGAACATGATGTAATTACACAAAACGTGTCATGTAAGTGATATAGCGACAATCTGTCATGCTTTAATTCCTAAAATCTAATCCACCAATTAAAACTTCAAATATTAAAGAAGAAAATTAATGAAAAATATCAGAAAGTTTTAACAAGTAACAGATGACGAGAATTGGAACAGAATGTGTCCAGGTCACTTGGTGATTAATTTTTATCACTTAGAACTTCCTGTAAACCGAGAAATGACATGGCAAGATGGTGTATATAACTTTTACCGCATATCAAATTTTGTTGAACTTTTCTGATCTCTCTTGAGGTTGCCTTGTATAAACACGGTCCTAATCAGTAGATTAGCTTCGGTGGAATTGTGATGGAAAGTGATACACGGAAAGACATTTAAGATTCATTAATAATCAGTACGAGTTACTTTGATGTCCAGACTAGGTTGAGAACAGAATATCGAATGATCAACAGAATGCTATGCTGTATTAGGAAAACGCGTTAACACATCACCAAAATGTTTTTAAATTCAGCGAGATTATCAAGAAAATCAAAAGATAAAAATTATAATGGTTCACAGTATAATTACTCTGGAACATTTCGCCCTTTATACATTAAATTAAGATGATAACATTTTGACCCAGTAAAGTTATCCAAAGCTGTAACACATTATGTGTTATAAAAGATTGTAATTTATAAATCAATGAACGGCGAAGATAGAAAGAGAAATGATCGACCAAATGAATTAAAGATTTTTGACACTAACAGCCACCATATAACATTCATTATTTCAATATGGATAAAATCCAATTCTTGTTTACCGTTTATTTTTCTTTCAGAAAATTCAAACATCGAACGCCATATACCACTTTTTGAATTTAATCATAAAAATACATTCAAAAGTGTATTGTCATTTACCCATTTTTGAATGTATTTTATGATGAAATTCAAAAAGTGGTATATGGCCAAATCATAGAAGAATGGTCACAAGTAAGAGGTGTGCGATATACCAATAAACAGGTTCATTTTCAGTGAAACCGGTAAATCGCAGTACAAATCGAGAAAACTGTACTTCGACAAATTCCGAAAAACGAATTTATGGAAATAAGCGATCTAAAAAAAGTAATTTGCAATAAAGCTTAATCGTTCAGAACCAAATTAAATAATTTAATCTTGATTACTAATTTCAATATATAAAAAACACATTTATAACATTATGGAATGAACTAGGTCGTAAACGATGCATGTCTTTTGTATGATATACGTCTACATTACGGCATCGATAAAAATGACGGACGTTCAAACAGTGAAACTCTAATAACACTTGCAGAACAGAGAATTTAACTGCCATCTGCTGATTTTTAATTTCTGAATTTCTTTTAAAATAATGCATTCAGAATCAGCATTTTTGATTTTTAATGCATTGTTTTAATAGAATCTAAAATCACCACATGGCATAACTACTTAATCAGACAATGGGTAAAATAAGCAGCATTGCTTTCAGTTTATTTCTTGCTTTTTTGTTAATTCTTTAAGCTGCTTATAAAACATACATCAATTTTTGATTAAAATAACATGGTGATATCAAATTGCACATTACAATGTATTTGTTTCATTTAATCTTGTCATCATTGAAATAGTATTAGTTTTATTATGTGGAAATAAAATAAAACAGTTGTTAGAAACTTTTTTTACAATGTTCGCCATCAGACAATCAGCTACTGAAGAGTGGTTCGTCACGTTTAAAAGATAATTCATCCACACAAAACCGACTGGCAGTAATTCGTCATCGTTCTTCAGGCATGTGAACTATCTACCATGTTTTTTGTAAATATTTATTCTCAAATCTAGCATTAACAGCCACACAGAAACCCTTAAATGCTAAACTTCAGGAAATCTTGTTAAAAGGTTTGTGATTGCAAAAGAGAAGACTTAGAACTGATGATAAGATCGTAGGAATTGACGAAAACCACTTCTTATAAGAATTGTCTGTGATTGTAACATAATCAAGGGAGTATTAACGTCAATGAAATGATTCTGAATCTTAAGGCGAATTACGTCTGAAGAGATAAATAACATTTTAAATCCATGCAAATGACATCACAAACCGTTAAATAGATTTGTACATACATGTTTTAAATCCACAGAAATATTGATTGACTTACAAAAAAAAATGTTAGCCTGAATCGATGATATTTACGATACGGACAACGGCCTCTTCTATTTCGTCATGGAAATGATGTGTTCTTTAGTAAAAATAGGTCGCTGAACGCGCAATTAGAATTTGACTGGCCTAGTTACAAGTTTATCTCAGGAAGAATGGTATCCATTTCGCGAAAGAAAACAACGTATATTTCATCGTAGACAATCGATTCCATTAGGCAGCGGTTTCCATCACAAAACATGCCAAAGGCCTTTTAAATACAAGATGGTAATTACTTGTTCGTCTGTATCAAACTTCGATATCAGGGTCAAAGTCCTTTTTGTAAGTTATTGCAATATGTATAAGATATTTATAAAAACAATCCTGTCTCCCATACAACTAAAATGGTGATTTTATGGTCTAATATATTAACAAACGCCTATGTTGGTCTGATTTCCCGCCAATGAGAGAGAGAGAGAGAGAGAGAGAGAGAGAGAGAGAGAGAGAGAGAGAGAGAGCATCATCTTGTAAAGCAAACGCCTTGACCTGTTTTTAAAACGGCACAAATAGAGGTTAGATTTTGTAGTTATATAAATTAAAATTGGACTTTATTCTTACTTTTAATACTCACGCAATAGATACAAGAAAGGGCGTTGTTTTCTATATGAAACATTATTTACGGCGACTTGCGTTAAAAGCCTCAAAAACTTACAAAATCACTTTTTTTATTTTAAATTTTGCTTCATCATTCAGTTTAAGTTGTGACAATATTGTAAAATTTAAACTAGAACTTTAAATTATATTTTTCATATTGTAAACTTTTACAACACAGAAGAAAACGCAAATCAGGTTTTATCAATTACTTCATCTATGTAATCAATGGTAACCTTTATAAATAAGACAATTTTGTGGTTGTTAGAATTAACGGAGCCTGTGTCATAGATGCCGGAGGGTAAAAAAAATGACATATATCTGCTGAATTTGTTCAGTAAATAGCTCATATAGGTAAAAGTTTTTTTTTTGTATCCCCATACAAAACACTTAAAAATTATTCACAGATCCAGTCAAAATAATTTTTTAATTGTAAATTGCTGAAGTGCAAATGTAACATAACAGCTTGACGTATGCACAAGTGCTTATGGTGCAATACTCAATTAACAGGAAGATAAAACGCAAAATAAAAATACCTGTTTGTGCGAGGAATACCAGTTTTTATGATTTTTATCAAAAAATAAATTATTAGTTAGCACGCAAGTCCCTCACGATTTGACCTATTTAAATTTTAAAAAAAGTATATATATATATATATATATATATATATATATATATATATATATATATATATATATATATAGTGTAAAATGGTTTAGTTCATTGACCAGAACCTACTGCCAATTACTTATTGGGTTGATTGTCATATGTATAAAATTACTTTATTTGTATATTCCCAATTACAGCTTTTCACACTCCTGCTGACAAGTTCTTCCTAATACCTGTTACAGATCTTAAAGAAAATATCTTAATTAACTTTAATCTATTGAATTTTATTATTTTTAGGTCTATGGGCTTGATTTACAAAGAGTTTGTTGACATTAAGTTATAGATTTCTATGGGATTTCTGTTTCAATTTAATGAATGCGAAAGACCTTTGTAAATATTACATTATTTGATTAGGAGAAAGATAACACTCTCAGAGAATATAAAATCAATTAAACACTGTGAATGACCAAACGGGCACCTTGTCAGAACCAACAAACTAAACGGAAATGACGTAACAAACGTTTATCTATCGTGTAATTGGATCATTCTGTGTAAAAGACATTTAAGAATGTCAAACGTAAGCATAAATTATTAGTTAATCTCTCTAACTTTTCACATACCCATGAGAAATTACTGGGTATGGCACACTGAACACCCCCTTTGATACGTAATTGGTAAATAATTGTATTAACAGACGATAAAATATCCGGTTTTATCACTGCGGTCTTCTTTCATTTCTTATTTTAAATATCTACGAAGACGTGTGTAAATCTCCGCTTCCTCAGCGCACATAAGTAAAAATATAGAACTCTTCGGTAGTACTAGAAACACGTGGTTGAATTTTTTTTTTTAAATTTTCATGACACCAGCTTTAATTCCATTCCCTCAAGAAATGAATATCAACTATATCATCAGACCTTTAAAATTTTCAAGCCGGTAATTTATGCCACAAATGTACTTTCAGTTCCAACAAGACCCAGAGAGGCTAACAAAGCGCGCGAAAATTCAACAGACTATGGGAAAAGCAAGTAAATGTAAGATGCTCATTAAATATTCAAAACTTAACGGAAACCGTTTGCAGGTTCACTATCAAAGTAAAACAAATAAATTAGGACGCGCTTTTTTGCAGTAATCTGGAAAATGAACTTTATGAATGCCAGTGCGAATTGAAATCATTCAATGTAAGTTTTTGATTGGGAAATTTAATTTTGATATTACAACGACAAAACAAAATAAAACGAGACAGGATAAGATCTATCATACCCCGTACTTTGGACTTGAACGTAGTACATCATTTGTTGACTTGTGATATTGAAGAAGACTAAAAGAGAGAGGAGTTAGTGAGTTTTAAGATGTTTTAAAGATGCTACTTATTATCGAGAAGGTCAGGTGCCCAGATAAAACAGCCAACTTTTGACAAGTAAACTGACAGTCTTTCTAACGCCAAGAAATTCGAGCCTAGGTGTTATCCGTCAGTCGGAGTTTAAGATCATTTGGCCACCGAGTCTCCCGATGTTGCCTGAATGGAATCAAATAGAAATCTTAAATCATTTTTAACTCATCCCCAAGGAAGCTGAAAAGGCAAAATGTCTGAAGGCGTTTCAGAATGTTCACGAGATTCCTTTTAGAGATGAATCATGTTGGTTACTTACAAGTATATTGTATGTAAAACAAAACTTTATTTGTTATCAGAACCCACAGACCATAAAGATCAGACCTCCCGGGGACGACAGCTATCGCCTGTGTAATCTTACACAATAAGTAAATTACCATATTTATTTTTACCATGTCAGACCTATTTAACTCGCTATCACCTGTAAATCATTGATAAAACACCGTTTTTCTTTTAATTTTGTAGTCTGAAGTGATGTCTCGTCTCGTATCAATTTTCACCTTTGCCAATAATATACATAATCGCTAAAACAATTAATGTCAGAATGAATTACGTTGATCACAGAAACGGTCAGTTAATTGCTGATTATAGGACCGTAAGAGAGCACAATGGTCCTCATTGCTTTAGATAGATGCCGATTACAGAGCAAAAAGTATACAAGGGTACATGACTGGTATAGATACTGATTACTGGACCGAAGATACACAAGTATCCACACAACTTTACCTACTTGTTGATTAAAGAACAAGTTGCACACGCAGTTTTATATGGCTGGGTTTAAAAAGCTAATTGCTGACTATAGTAAATAATATTAAAGCACAATACTTCATAGACACAGTTCTAACTTGAACAGAAGTACAAACTTTTCTACATGTGTTAACTACATATGTATGCAAAGGTCTCAATAGCCAAATGCTTATGCTGCATGCAACTTGGTTCTACTTTTACGGACATTTTTTTTTTACCAATTCTGTCATAATAGTCCAAAACAATTATATAAAAAGTGACCTGCCTGGCATATTTACTGCATGGTTCTTTTTTCCATAAACTACAACAACAGCATTCAATTTGCTAAGATCAGCTTGAACCACATAACCAAGCCTATGTAATACGACCATTCAAACAATGAAGTAATATACAGAACACGGGTTTTTTTGTGATCAAGCATCCACTTGTGATTTGACTGACAAGACATAGTTGTGTTGTCTACACATTGTGTACCTCTGCCTTGGCTTTGTATGTTTGGCTACTTTGGTCTAAGGCTTCAAGCAGCCAAGAATAAAACATTCATTTTATTTATTCAATTTTTTTAAAACATACTCTTTTTGTTCTGACTTTATCTAGCTTGTCAGCTCAATTTTTTTACTTTTATCCTTCATTAAATGCTACATTAAGTTCTTTGGTAATTCTTTGGTTTGGATTGTTATCAAATATTATTTTTAAAGTCAAGTTTTACAAGGGTAGACATAATGACATCTCTATTATGACATAATCTAGTTAAAGTATTAGACGTGGCTAATGATTTTCAGTTATTTCTAAAGTCATAATTAATATTTTGTAATACTTTTTAATTGTCACAACAGAGGTAAACTCTAAAATGCAAGGAATTATTTTAAAAGAAATTAACTGTTCTAAAATGCATATTTTTTCTCTACTTTTGAATTAATAGACTAAAGTTTAATGATGGGCCTCATAACAACTAATTATGGTATTCTAATCTTAGTTTTTGTTTCACTTTTTCATATATTTTTTTTCAATAAAAAATCAAGTTACAGCATGATAATACATTTAGTTCAAGATCATGTTAGCATAACTAAGATGGTAAAAAGGTTTAAATTCATTGAATTAACATTGGATAATTTTGACAGATTACAATAAATAATGTTTGTATCATTAAGAATCTATAAGCATAAAAATATCTAATCTACAATACACCAGGGGATATAAGTTGCAGGGATCAGTGCATAAATACTGTGTTAAATATGAGATAAAGTGAAGAAAAAATCCATTGCTATTATTCAGCTACATTTATAGCTCGATGTCATTTCCCGTCTTCTCGATTCAGTCATTATCAGCATATAATCCTATTTTTTCCATCTCGGATAATCACAATGAAAAACTTGGGAAGTATTGAAAAATCAGCAAGCTCATTTAATCTGTTTGTGCACTTGATTACCTTATTCATCAAAACTTTTATGTGATCAAGATGTATCGTTTTTTCTCGTCAATAGGGTTTGACAATGATGCGTAAAACAGTCATATTAACTCAATATTTACAAACAAATCAGTTCAAACAGTGCTGTTTACAATTGAATCTTTTGTATAATTTTAAGTACAGTGTACTAATATTCTTTAAAAATAGGAAATTTGATGTTTTTCCTGAAAATTCTCTGTAACAATGTTAGTTTTAGAGAAAAAAAAAATCTGAGTTTCAATATAGATAAATCATTTAAGAAATTTTTATCAAAATATAATGTGTATTATGTATATGTTGTAGAACATAGAAGATTCTGTTTCAACAACAACTTTATGTAGTCATTCTGGTTTTTGTCTTTTTTGCCAGTTTTAGACCATAAAATTTTCAGTTTTACCAATTTTCCTGACCATACATTAATTTTCTAGCTTACAACTAAATGTACAAAATAATCTGGTAATATCATGCTGGTTTAAATACTCATTTTTCATATTGTCTACTGAATGCCAACTGCTATCTTGTAATTTTACATTAAGGGAAAGCCTCATCCATTATCAATCTCTTTTATGAATACTTAAATGAAATGCCTTCATGATGGAATGGTTACAAAGATGGCAGAATTTTGTTTAGCATCCAAATCACAGTGAGACACAAATTTTTGCAGTTGAAACATGTACTTGTTAACTAACAACCACTTGGCAACTTGGTAACAGCCACTTGACAACTTGGTAACAGCCACTTGACAACAGCAAAAGCGGTTAGTGATGCAATACTATAATAAAAGTAAAAGGAAACCAGACACAAGATTTACTGAGATCACTGGTTATAATACTATCTATAAAAGTCAACCATCATATAAATGTATCTATATCTTAGATTTAACAAGGTAAAAAGGTGGAGAATACCCAAACAATAAGAACATAAAAAATCTTGCAAGAGCATATTTAAATTTCAAAGGATTTGAGACTAGTGATATGTCAAACTTTACCCAAACCAACCTAACATACAAATTTCTTTCTTTTCTTTTCTTTCTTTTTTTTTTAAAATTCATTTTTTAAAAATAATAACATATCTAGGCAGCTTAAAAATCTTGTATGAGCAGATTCAATTTTTGAAGGATCAAAGACAAGTTACTGGTATATTGTCAAATTTTACTTAGACTGACATACTTTGTTTTCTCATTTAAAAAAAAAAAAAAAAAAAAAATACATATCTTGTGAGGTGAAAGGTTTATTTCTATGAAAATAAAAAACTACATTATAAACTAGATCTCTTTACTCACTATATTTAGATAAATCAGTAAATACTGGTAGTAAACAAAGTTAATACTTTGGATTATGATGTGAAATAATTATACAATTCTTCTATGTTGGTATGATTATTTAATCCTTTTAGCTTTATTATTATCTAATGGATAATATGACCTGTTTAGCCTGGGTTAATATCTGGTTCAAACACACACTATATATATATATATATATATATATATATATATATATATATATATATATATATATATATATATATATATCATATTCATGTATTAATAATTCTCAGTTTTAGTTCTCACCATGTATTTGAATCCAGTGACAGAATTACTAATTACAATAATGAAATTGTCAAGACAGGGTCAAGGCTGTTAGTAAGTGTCGAGTGAAATAATAATGCTTTATGCTCTAGTCACAATTTTGCAAATGATACTAAGGTAGTTAGTTAGTAGAGAAAACCATCGCACCGAGAGCAAACCATCCATCTTCAGCAAGCAAAATGACTACTTGGAAAGTGGACAGCACTTTTATCATAATGCATGTACTTTAGACCTCTGGGCCAATGAGCTCCAGCTGTCTGTAACAAAGCCCAATGAAGGAACAAACATTTGATGTTGATGACCATACCAATGTTATGACATACATGTATGATCTTCTGTATTATAATATATGAAATATTTATAAGTATATGTAATATATGGATAAAAATAGAAAATATGAACAGATGAATCTTGGATATATATATATATATATATATATATATATATATATATATATATATATATAACATACATAAAATGTTTCAGAGGAAATGAGATCAGCCACTCATTTCTTTAAATATACAGTTATACGAAACTTAATTTGCTGTGAGATATGAAAGATACAGGTTCTGGGCCAGGGTTTGAACCTGGGACCTTCCACTTATTAATGGATGCTCTAACCACTGAGCTACCCAGTTTTAACTGTATCAATTTATTCCTACAGCAAAATAACTCAAACTACTGAACCAAATTTCAAATATCCTCAGAAAACGATAACCACTGAAGTGGGCCGGTGGGGCATCTGTCCCCTTAAAAAAATTGGAAGAATTACCAATAGAGAAGTAATTTCTTAAATAAATAAAACTCACCTTTTAGGTCATCTGCTTAAAGAGGCCAGAAAGTTTGGAATGGATTTTATTTTTTAATCAAGATATAAGGCTGTATGAATTGATTAATGATGCTTTACATCAAAGTCAAGTTTTTTCACTAATATCAATGCAATCAATTGTATGATGGTGGAGAAAACCAGAGTGAAAACAAAAAACAAAAAACAATTGAGCAGCAAGCAAGCTGACAATTTTTTCAGATTAGAACCTAACAGAGTGGGGTTCAAATGTAGGCAGAGAGTGCACACTTTTGACCACTAAGGCTATGAAGGCAAATATGCTCATTCTGTCCATTTTTGTTTTTCCAGTGGTAGCCATTTTAATCATTAAGCATGACTGTTCAAATCTTGATGATATCATTATACATTATCAGTATTTTTTCTTCCTTTATAAATCTATATATAGTTGTTCTTACTGATAAACTAAGTCACAATAATTCAGATTAAGATGATACAGATATCAACCTATATTGTTTTATATAGGAGTTCACCCTGACATTTAGGTCCAACCAGGTTGAGGACCTCTGGTTATTGCCAGCTATATATATACAAATAAACATTTCATATATGTGCAACTGTCACATCAAAGATAAACAAGCTAATATATCAGCAACAGTTTTCTTAAATCAAGTCAAATCAAATATCAAATTTTCTCTCCTAACAGAATATCAAATTTCTCTTTTCTTACTGTTGCCAATTTCCGTGTATAGCATACCAATGTTTTAATCTACAATGTTATACCTTGTTTATTCCAAAGATGAAATTGACATTTTCTGAATTATAATATATATATTATACCTGAATTATACCTATCATGTATCCATCTCTTTCAAGTAATGAGTAATGTGGTAATGTTCCTGATTTTCAGATGTTTTTAATATATCATTTCAGACACTGTTAATTACAGCTAATTAAAAAACCTTTATTACATATATATATATATATATATATATATATATATATATATATATATATATATATATATATAATTCAATTTAAAAAATGAATTTCTGTGCTCATGATTCACCTTGAAATGCTACTTAATTTATAATAACATATTTCCAAGACAGATAATGTTTGGTAAAAGTATCTGATACGTTTTTTATTATCATTATTATTAAACATTTCAAAAACGCATATGGTAGATTTTCTCTAGTGCAATTTTGATTTAACAAAACAACTATTATATTTTCTTCAGGCACTCTGGTTTCCTCCATCAAATCCAGCTGTCTGAATGAAAATAAACTATTAATAGGGTGTAAATCTATTCATCTTATTCACTACAGAAAAATGGAAATAATGTCTATAAACAAGAAGCACTAGCTGTCAATACAAATCCTAACATTAAACTTTTCCATCAAACTGTTTCCTGATGACTTATATCATAACTAGATTTAACCACTGTGGTAGCTCATCGGTCGAGTGCTTGCTCCGTAAGTGAAAGGTCATGGGTTCAAACCCCAACTGGGTCTGACCCAAGACTTGAAAGTGGGTAGTGACTGATCTTTGGCCAAGCACTTGGCATTACAAAATAAAAGTCACAGTTCTTTTGGATGAGGTCCTGTGTCATGATAGGCATGGTATAATCAAGGCAAAATTTCTGCATTTTCACTTATAGCTGGCAATATCTCAATATAAGTGAAGTGAAAGTTCTTGACTGACACCATTATTCAACTCATATCTTGATTTTTTAATAAAAATTGCAGAAGAAACAAGAGTACTTAATAAAACAAGAGGCCCATGGGCCTTAACGCTCACCTGAAGATATGTCCAATATTGTTTGCAAAGTGCAATAGATAATATATTAAGTACAGAAACTTTAAAAGTTTTCTCAAGTTAAGAACTCCCACAAAACTTAATCAGAAATATATCCACTCACTTTTCATTTATAAGTAGCTTATATAATACGCATGAAGTAACTGTAATGTAATGAATAATTTCAAAATCATTAATCAATTTCAGTATACTTATGCAGCTATGTCCTTGACCTTTGAACATATATGAACTTGAACCATATATGATTGTCATGTCAATACCTACAATATTCTAATATACATGCCTATGCATGAAATTAATAGCTTTCAAGATAATGAATACTTTTAGTATTCCTATGTTGATATGACCTTGACCTTTCAATATATGACCTTGAACCATATACCAAAATGATCAATGTCGCAAAACCTACAATATTCTAATATACATGACTATACAAAAAGTTCATAGTTTTCAAGATAATTAGCAATTTAAGTCTTCTTTTGCAGCTGTGACCTTGACCTTTCAATATATGACCTTGAACCATATATCAAAATGATTGTTATGTCAATACCTACAATATTCTTATATACATGCCTATACAGAAAGTTAATAGTTTTCAAGATAATTAGCAGTTTAAGTCTTCTTCTGCAGCTGTGACCTTGACCTTTCAACATATGACCTTGAACCATATATCAAAGTGATTGACATGTCAATACCTACAATATTCTAATAAACATGCCTATACAAAAAGTTAAGAGTTTTCAAGATAATTAGCAATTTAAGTCTTCTTTTGCAGCTGTGACCTTGACCTTTCAATATATGACCTTGAACTATATATCAAAGTGATTGTCATGTCAAGACCTACAATATTCTAATATACATGACTATACAAAAAGTTCATAGTTTTCAAGATAATTAGCAATTTAAGTCTTCTTCTGCAGCTGTGACCTTGACCTTTCAATATATGACCTTGAACCATATATCAAAATGATCGTTGTTGCAATACCTACAATATTCTAATATACATGACTATACAAAAAGTTAACAGTTTTCAAGATAATTAGCAATTTAAGTCTTCTTCTGCAGCTGTGACCTTGACCTTTCAACATATGACCTTGAACCATATATCAAAGTGATTGACATGTCAATACCTACAATATTCTAATAAACATGCCTATACAAAAAGTTAAGAGTTTTCAAGATAATTAGCAATTTAAGTCTTCTTTTGCAGCTGTGACCTTGACCTTTCAATATATGACCTTGAACTATATATCAAAGTGATTGTCATGTCAAGACCTACAATATTCTAATATACATGCCTATACAAAAAGTTCATAGTTTTCAAGATAATTAGCAATTTAAGTCTTCTTTTGCAGCTGTGACCTTGACCTTTCAATATATGACCTTGAACCATATATCAAAATGATCGTTGTTGCAATACCTACAATATTCTAATATACATGACTATACAAAAAGTTAACAGTTTTCAAGATAATTAGCAATTTAAGTCTTCTTTTGCAGCTTTGACCTTGACCTTTCAATATATGACCTTGAACCATATATCAAAGTGATTGACATGTCAATACCTACAATATTCTAATATATATGCCTATACAAAAAGTTAATAGTTTTCAAGATAATTAGCAATTTAAGTCTTCTTCTGCAGCTGTGACCTTGACCTTTCTATATATGACCTTGAACCATATATCAAAATGATCGTCATGTCAATACCTACAATATTCTAATATATATGCCTATACAAAAAGTTAATAGTTTTCAAGATAATTAGCAATTTATGTCTTCTTCTGCAGCTGTGACCTTGACCTTTCAATATATGACCTTGAACCATATATCAAAATGATCGTCATGTCAATACCTACAATATTCTAATATACATGCCTATACAAAAAGTTAATAGTTTTCAAGATAATTAGCAATTTAAGTCTTCTTTTGCAGCTGTGACCCTGACCTATCAACATTTGACCTTGAACCATATATCAAAATGATCGTCATGTCAATACCTGCAATATTCAAATATATATGCCTATACAAAAAGTTGATAGTTTTCAAGATATAGTGATAAATATGTAGTTTTTAGCAATTTCCCCACTCAGTGCCTTATAATTTCCCCATTTTGAGCCCCATGGCTACCATTTGTGCAAATCTGAAAATAGATGACCTAAGGATGTTATAAATGAAATAACTAAGGTATATCTCTTGTAGATTCAGAGAAGAAGATTTTTAAAGTTTTTCACTATTTCCCCCCTTGTGGGGCCCCAAGGGGACATAACTCCTTCATTTGTGCAAATCTGAAAGGGCTTCACCCAGGCATGATGGTTACCAAGTTTCATTAAATTTGGCCTGGTGGTTTTGGAGGAGAAGATTAAAATGTAAAAAGTTTACGCACGACGGACGACGGACGACGGACGACGCACGACGCACGACGGACGGAGATGGATAGCAATAGCTCATCTGAGCTTTCACCTCAGGTGAGCTAACAAAATGATTTGAATGAAATTTGATTTTTACAGTACACCCAATAATATTAGGGAAAACCACAGAAGATATAATTTAATTAATGAAACAGGTTTGATTTAAAATGATTATAAAAGATAATATACTATAGTTTTAACAACCTGAGGATAAATAAATATAATAGATGTAAAAATTAGGTCAAATAAAAAATAGATGTATATGATGCATTTATAATAAAGACAAACTATGACATATTTTCTATACATAACCTTATTACTTCATGGGCTATCTATAAATCAATAACAATTAAAATAATAAGTATGTGACCTAAATTTGTCTTTCTCTCTGCTCTTAAACACAGGAAAATCAATTTCACGTGGATTTTATTGTTTTTATTGTTGTCAATAGTAGGCAGTTGGTCTAGGTTTCTAGAATTCCTTTCATGCATTTAAAAAAATAATAATAAACTGGGCACCTCTGCCACCCTACCACATTTAATACTCAGTTAAATAACATACAAGAAAATACAACTGTGCCACCTGTCTGCAAAAGATACTTAATTTATTGACATTCATGAAACTGGTACCACAAATATGTAACTGGTACCATGTTTACCACAAACACTGAACTGGCACCAAATGACTATCCAAATTTGTTATAAACTTTTGTTATGTCAAAATAGGATTTTGATTTGTACCGGTAATAGATAAACTATGCATTGATTTTAAAGCTTAACATCAGTTCTGGTGCCACAGTCATTATTATACATCACACACTATATTAATAAACGTTTCTGTTGTGATGAAAACATTCTGGGGCCTTCTTGGTATTTCTCAAATTGATCTAAATTACCATCAAGCAACTGAACAATTACAATTAATATCCAAGTCAAATAATGGCATTACATTGGTTGGTATTACATGTACTGCATTATGCCCAAGAGGTGTACACTGAAGTCACCTTAAATTATCTTATTGTCTTGTGTCCATGTTTAAATGATAAAAAGAAAGCTCATCATATTTATTGATGCTATATATCTCTTCTCTTCTCTATATCTGGGTCTGACCCAAGGCTTGAAAGTTGGTTGTGAGTGTTCTTTCACCAAGCACTCAGCATTATGAAATGAAAGTCATGGTTCTTTCGGATGGGAACTTAAAATAAAGAAGGTCCCATATCACGCTAGTTGGGCAGGATAAAGAACCCTGCTGTGTAATGCCATCAGTGCAACGCACAGGCAAAATTTCTGCAATTTTGTCTATAGCTGACAATGTCTCGATATAAGTGAAAAATTCTTGACTGGGACTTTAAACGCAATTACTAAACTCAACTCTTCTCTATATCCCAGGAGAAGATAGCACCCATACAGCAAGTGTAAAATGACACAACAGATCAGTCATATACATGTACAAAAAAAAGAAAAAGTTCAAGACTCCCAGAAAACAAAGATGTACATTTCACAAGGAAGTGGTTATAAAAGTGAAATACCAGTGTATATAATACATAAATTTGATAGAGTTAGTAACTTGAAAATACCTCTAAATGTGACAGAATTGCATAGGTATAATAAGTAAAACTTGCTGTTCACTTCCGAGCACCTGTCTAAATGATGGGGCTAAGTAGTACCTGGAGGGTAGAGACAAGGAGGAAAAAACAGAAATTTTGCAGATGTTGGAACATCTTCTACTTACTTAAACAATAGGTTAAATATATAGTCAAAAACAGATACCTATAATAATGTTTTTTTATGTAATTAACCAAACAAGGTCAAGGACATCTATGCAGGTGTTTTGTGTATTGCTTTAATATTAAGGTTGATGAACAAAAATAAAATATTAGTAGATATTCCTATCCAGGTGTGTAATTGAATGTACAAACTTTTGGTAAGTAAAAAAAGAGAAAACATATCTATAATATAGGTACACAGACACACACCTGTTTCATAGAAATTAAACTGTGGAGATGAAATATTAACAAAGTTAAAAACAAATGTATCCATAATTATATAAGAATTACCACTATTATAATTAAATATGGTACATTTTATCTCACCTTGACAGTATATTAGGATAGAAAATATGAAAATTGAATTGTTATATAAATATTGTCTATTTGAAACTACAGTGCAACTTCCGAAAACCGGCCCTTCTAAAAACCGATCACCTCCACATACCGAACACGCCAGACCGGTCCCGAATTTATCCTTCTTTGTTTATATTAAAATAAACTTCCATAAACCGGTCCCTCTGAATTCCGAATACCAGCCTTTTTTAAGTGCCGAAATCATGTTACATCTTAATAATTTACTTCCGAAAACCGGCCTTTGGGAGTCGCAATGCATCAATGAACCGTAACGGACAGCTGCTAATCCGATTACTGAAAAAACAACGGTATTGTAATGCGCTCATCATTGTACTGGTAGACAGGATTACCTGTTCAGATATACTTGAATAAATAATTGAATTAATTTTAATCTGTTTCTTTTATTGTTCGATAATCTAATTATTGCAATTATTGTCTTTCTGATGGTTTTAATTTCTTTATTTCGAGGTTTTTACCAGTCAAGTACCCCTCACTTGAATATGATGAAAACGTTTTATTATAATGTTTATATCACCCGCGCAATGCAAAATATATTAAGAAATATTTTTTTTTTTATTTAAAACATCATTATTTTCTGTTTTTTTTTTTTATTATTATTTACACACTTTTTAAACAATACTATTACTATTTAATATTAAAACATTCCAGTCACCACGACCCGGAAACCGGTCACTAGAGATACAGGACAGGCTTGTAATTCACGAATCGGTCCTCGTTTTAAGTGATTTGGATAATATTTTTGCTTCATATGTTGTAACTAGCCTGAACAATTAATAAAAAAATATTTTGAAAAATAAATTGTTTCATTTTCAACCGGAAACAGTAACTTGTATGCCTGACTAACACAAGCAGCACACGTGTATCCGTTTTGGATATCGTACAGTTGTTTGTAATAATCTGCCAGTTTGTAAGCTTTTTGGGGTTTATTTACTAGGTACTTGTTAAGTTCAAGAATTACAGGTACGATCAATGCTTATGAGAATGTATTGACATTTATGTATTTTGTCAATACACCGTTTGATAAATTTCTGAAATGGAAGAGATTCGGACCGGATCGGACTACCGGATTTATAAGGCCCTCTAAATACCGGCCCCTCTGAAAACCGGCCAAATTCCTCGGTCCCATACGAGGCCGGTATTCGGAAGTTGCACTGTAGTCAAAATGCCAATCACGCCATTAAAGAAACACCTAGTTATGGATAGAATGTGACAATTGAAACTTTACATAAAATTGACACCAATATACATTAGGAAAATGACACCAATGTTGTCTGACCTGGAGTCTTTTGCAATGTGGTGTAGTGGTATTGAATTGCACTGAAGCCAAAACTAAAACCATTGGGGTTATATCATAATGATCCTGTGATGATCTAAAATCCTAGATTATGGATCACAGCCCATCTCAACACCTAGGTTCTAGATCATTATGACAGAAAGTCTGTCATTTTGGTTGTCAAAAGTTGATGGTTCAAAATCTGAGCAACACAATTTCCTCCATCATTCCTGAAGTAGCCATCTTGGTATAACTGAATTACTGTTCAATGTGGTGTAAAACACTAATTTTAAGCCAGTCAAAATATTATTAAATAAAACATTAAAATACATTAACACATATATTTTTTCTCAAAGTGCACTGATATTAAAATACCAGTAGTAAATAATTACAGTCAATGTTTTATATCATTTACATTTACATAAACTTAAGGTCATTATGCAAATCATACAATTAATCTATCTTCATTTATGAACTTCTAAGTGTGAACAGGCCAAAATGTCAAACATGGCCAAAATGTCAAACTCATTTACCATGGATTGAAAAAAAAACTTAAAACTTCAAGATGATTTCATATATACCAGTACTTAATTTTGTAGACCTGTGGCTGAGTATTAATGCCACAGAAATACAAATTAGTCATGAATGTGTAAACCTGGTGGACAATCTGAGTTGTACTGGTAATCAGCCTAAAAAAAAAAAAAAAAAAAGGGGGGGGGGGTCTTTTCACATTGACGGAAAAGGAAATAGTCTTTCAAGAAAAGTATTTAAAAAATTTGGTTATAAGCTAAATCTCCTGTAAAGTAAAAAAAATACATAGTACTAACAAATCAAAAAGATGTTTCAGGATTTGGTGGATTAATCTACATGGCCAATGTTTAGAGTCCTTTCGGAAAATGATATACTCCAGGTCCAGTGTTGGAGGGTTTCAATTTTTCTGATAACTCAATATTGATATACTCCAGGTCCTAACTTGAAATATATATCAAGAGTTCAGGAATATATATATATATATATATATATATATGAATACAAGTATAACACATGTTTGTAGATTACAGACACTTTATGATGACTATGTTTATATTATATATAAATATATTTACTTATAACACCTCTAGACAGGACAAGACCTTTTCTTGTAGGTATGTGTTATAACATTATGACCATGACAAAAGTATAAAATCCAGGTTGTCTACCCTACATTAAAAACATACAATGTATTTTTATTGATGTTTTATTAATATGGAAGAAATAGGAAAAATGATTTAGTGAACTTTTGATCTGTGTAAATATTTTGTCGGGACCCAAGGTCTGCTGTGCTAGATATAGAGAAATAGGTGAAAGAGGGCACTGACCATTCATCCAACCTGTATGTCCATCTCATCAGGTACTATCTGTAATGACCATAACTGATATTAACTTCTTACCTTTTCATGCACAGTGACCAGGGGTCATTTTCATAGGTACATCAACATTAACTGATATTAAAGGTGTCTTTACTTTAATAACATAAATATGATGAGATCTTATGTTGTAGTTTAAACTTTTGAACTTCTCCTTTAAATAAAAGTTTCTGATGGAAATTGAAAGTTTATACATTTCTTTAAAGGTCCTTGGTTTCTAATGGTTAATATTTGATGATATCTGACCAAAGGAAATTATTCATTTATAAATCTGTCTTTTTATCATAAAAGACTAAGTATGTTATTAAGTTACTAAAAATGTCATAATGGTGTGTGTGTGTGTGTGTGTGTGTGTGTGTGTGTGTGTGTGTGCATGCAACATTAATGCAGTGGCGATGATGAAATCTTTTCTCAGACAACTCATCCCCCCCACCATATGCAAATCATAGTCATCTAGATGTTAAGTACAAATTGAAAACAAGAGGCCCAAAAGGGCCTGTGGAGCTCAACTGACAAAAATGGTTCTTGTGCCTTCATTTATATAAACTCAGTACAGGGACTTGAGCTGACGTTAAATGCTAAATACAAAAGCTGTAGGCCTTACAGTTTCAGAGAAGAATATTTTTAAATTTGACTTCCCATATAAGTATATGTAGATCTATGTGCCCCTTGGTGGGACCAAAATTGGCCCAGGGGCCTTTATTTGTACAAACCTGGTAAAGGGACTTGAGCTGATTATGAAAGCTTAAAGCCTTACAGTTTCAGAGAAGAAGATTTTTAAATTTGATTTCCCATATATGCATATGTAGATATATTGGCCCTTAGGGTGGGACCAAAAATGGCCCAGGGGCCACCATTTGTACAAACATGGTAAAGGACTTGAGCTGATGTTAAATGCCAAATATAAAAGCATTATGCCTTACAGTTTCAGAGAAGAAAATTTTTTAATTTGATTTCCAATATATATATATATGCAGATATATGGACCCCTGGGGTGGGGCCAAAAATGGACCGAGGGCCACCATTTGTAAAAACTTGGTAAAGGGCCTCAAGCTGATATTAACTGCCAAATATGAAAGGTTTTGGCTTCATGGTTTCAGAGAAGAAGATTTTCTAAGTTGATTTTCCATTTTAAGCCATATATGCATATGCATATATATATGGACCCCTGGGGTGGGGCCAAAAAAAGACCGGGGGCTACCATTTGTACAAACTTGGTAAAGGGGCTCAAGCTGATATTAACTGCCAAATATGAAAGCTTAAGGCTTCATGGTTTTAGAGAAGAAGATTTTCAAAGTTGATTTTCCATTATAAGCAATATATGCAAATGCAGATATATGGACCCCTGGGGTGGGGCCAAAAATAGACCGGGGGCCACCATTTGTACAAACTTGGTAAAGGGGCTCAAGCTGATATTAACTGCCAAATATGAAAGCTTAAGGCTTCATGGTTTCAGAGAAGAAGATTTTCAAAGTTGATTTTCCATTATGAGCCATATATGCATATGCTGATATAAGACCCCTGGGGTGGGGCCAAAAATGGACCGGGGGCCACCATTTGTATAAACTTGGTAAAGGGGCTCAAGCTGATATTAACTGCCAAATATGAAAGCTTAAGGCTTCATGGTTTCAGAGAAGAAGATTTTCAAAGTTGATTTTCCATTATGAGCCATATATGCATATGCTGATATACGGACCCCTGGGGTGGGGCCAAAAATGGACCGGGGGCCACCATTTGTACAAACTTGGTAAAGGGGCTCAAGCTGATATTAACTGCCAAATATGAAAGGTTATGGCTTCATGGTTTCAGAGAAGAAGATTTTCTAAGTTGATTTTCCATTTTAAGCCATATATGCATATGCATATATATGGACCCCTGGGGTGGGGCCAAAAATGGACCGGGGGCCACCATTTGTACAAACTTGGTAAAGGGGCTCAAGCTGATATTAACTGCCAAATATGAAAGCTTAAGGCTTCATGGTTTCAGAGAAGAAGATTTTCAAAGTTGATTTTCCATTATGAGCCATATATGCATATGCTGATATACGGACCCCTGGGGTGGGACCAAAAATGGACCGGGGGCCACCATTTGTACAAACTTGGTAAAGGGGCTCAAGCTGATATTAAATGCCAAATATGAAAGCTTAAGGCTTCATGGTTTCAGAGAAGAAGTTTTTCAAAGTTGATTTTCCATTATAAGCCATATATGCATATGCAGATATATGGACCCCTGGGGTGGGGCCAAAAATGGACCGGGGGCCACCATTTGTACAAACTTGGTAAAGGGGCTCAAGCTGATATTAACTGCCAAATATGAAAGCTTAAGGCTTCATGGTTTCAGAAAAGAAGTTTTTCAAAGTTGATTTTCCATTATAAGCCATATATGCATATGCAGATATATGGACCCCTGGGGTGGGGCCAAAAATAGACCAGGGGCCACCATTTGTACAAACTTGGTAAAGGGCCTCAAGCTGATATTAACTGCCAAATATGAAAGCTTAAGGCTTCATGGTTTCAGAGAAGAAGTTTTTCAAAGTTGATTTTCCATTATAAGCCATATATGCATATGCAGATATATGGACCCCTGGGGTGGGGCCAAAAATGGACCGGGGGCCACCATTTGTACAAACTTGGTAAAGGGGCTCAAGCTGATATTAACTGCCAAATATGAAAGCTTAAGGCTTCATGGTTTCAGAGAAGAAGATTTTCAAAGTTGATTTTCCATTATAAGCCTTATTTTCACTTTTTATGAAGTACGACAGAAAAACGCTAAAAACGCGTAACCTAGTTTTTGACAGAATTTCACGAAATGTACAACCTACATGTTTAAGGGTGTCTAGAAGCTAAATATCACATCAGATTTTGAATATAACCTATGGTTTCAGAGAAGAAGCTTATTTTAGGTTTTTTACATTCTAGGTCGCTGTGACCTACTTTTGGTTGCCATGGAAACCAATTGTACAAATTTTCATCTACTCCTTCTAAGGATCATTCCTGCAAAGTTTTGCTAAAATTGGCCCAGTAGTTTCTGAGTTTTTGCTGTTAACGGACGCACGCACGCACGCACGCACGCACGCACGCACGCACGCGCGCATCATGCCATAAGCTCATCTGGCTTTAGCCAGTTGAGCTAAAAATTGTATACAAGACTTCCAATAAATTCAGAAAATGCTAAAATATTGTTAGGCTGTTTCTAACTTTCCTTGTAATATTTAGTTCCATAATTCAACATCGCTGTAGTTTCAGACAAAAAAAAAAGTAAAGTTGATTAAATATGTTGTAAAACGTTTAGATATACATGTATATTACAGCAGTAAATAGTTATAACCAAATCACTTTCAATTGATACTTAATTTTATGGCCAAGTTGACCTTTGACCTCCCAGAATGTGCCACCTGTGTAAGGTCTAGTGGTATATAAATTATCTATTAAGTAAAATCAAAGATTCTACTATAATTGTAATGTCTGATCTGATTTATATAAAATTTACTGGCCATCTTATCAATTAATTCTGTATAATCAAGTAAGATCAACTTCTTTATACTCACTGGGTGTTCCTACCTGGATGGAGATTGAACCCAAGTCCATCTTGATGGAAAGTAAGCATCCTATGACAAATCCATCAGTTCTGAAACAGAGTTTGACAGTTAATCACCCAATATAAATAGCTTCATTTGAATTCGACTACATGTTGCTTTATCTCAAATTCATGTTTTCCCCTTATCTACATAATGTTTCAGTCTTACGTTATATGCATTTTACTTCCATGTTTTGCTGACCTTGACCTAAATACAAATGAATCATATAATAATAATTTATGGCATTTTATATCTTCCTGGTTTGAAATGACCTTGACCCCAATCTTATAAGCACTTTGAAAAAATATAGCTTTATGAGAATTTAAGAGCTGAATGATGTTAGTATAGAGTTCATCCTACCTCTTCAGTTGTCAATCGTCTAAATTAATCAAATTTTGTTGGATGGTTGTGTATATCATCACAGTTCAATATTTTATTTGAACCATTTTCATTACCTGTAGAATAATCATAAAAGGTAGTGTTATCATTTTTTATGATTATGAAAGTAGGCTTTAATTTTTAATGAATGCCATCAATAGTATTCTCATTACTGACAGCATAAAATAAGTATAATAAAATCAAACAATAAAGATTGAATAATGTCTGTGTTAAACTTTTTTGGGTAAACATCACGATTATTGTCAAACAATACACTGACTGGTTTATTTTTTTTATTATTATTATTTTTTTTTTTTTGTCTGAGATTTACCAAGAAATATCAATTCACAATAAAATAATTCATCCATCATACCACAGTTTACAGACAGCAATGTCAATTCCTTCAGGTGAACACCATCTAGAAGCATGGATATAGTAAAATATCTCTCATTTTTGCAGACAGTTGAAGAAAGCCAAGGGTTACAGAATTAATAAATCTGTCTATCTGGAAGTAACATTAAAATAAAACAAAAGCACTGGACACGAGATGTATGTCCATTTTGTGTCTTTTTGCTCATCTTGTCTGTTGTGTGCTGTAGTGTGTTTTTGGAAGTTCTAGTTATTGCAGAGTTAACGATCCTGGTACATATTATCAACCTACAAATTTTAACACAGTAAAATTTTGATAACAAGAAGTGCTACGGGTTTTGATGTTGATTTTGAATTTTTCAAGAGTTTGTTTTTAAAATCTTAAACAGGGGCCAATAAAAATAATTCCAACAAAATACTGACTATATGTTATCCATGGTAACATTGAAACTGACAACCTATGTGTTAAAATTCTTTAAAAATACTAATACTTTTAAACTTAAAATTAGTCTTATAAATTAAAAATTTAATGTTTAAATAAGCCAGTCTCATCAAAAAATATTTTTCCTCCCTTTTTTCAAGGTTTTAAATAAGTCAGCTCATAAAATTATTTCCCTCTCTTTTTTCAAAGGTTTAAATAAGTCCATTAATATTTATCATATAAACTATATTGTACATTGAGAACATCAAACAGACATCCAGGCTTGATCTAAGTGTTTGTGGGTCTTGTTTAACAGAATACATGGTTTTATAAGATGTCTGCTTGAGGCTACCACTAACTATCAAGGTATGATATTTCAGACAGATTTCTAATAAAAGAGCTAAACACTTTTATAATCATGTCAGTGACCCTGATTGAACCTCCATGGAGGTCCCAAAATGGAGGGCCTCAAACTTCTCAGGTAGGGCAGGAATTGGAATTTAATTTTGGCAGACAACCAAAGGTAGTTCATGACCCAGGTTGTACTCTTAAGGTCCTATACTATCACCAGCAGATTATCTGACAGATATTAATTTATAAATTGTTGCTTTTCAGAAATAAAATTTGTCTTTAATTATGATGGATATGTCTGCAGCTTTTATTTATACAAGCAGATGCATGTGTAATTTATACTTGAAAGACTATTTATATAAACTTGTTTACTTGTATATAGGCACATGAAAATCTTGTTTCTATATATCATATTTAGATGAAAATAGGTCACTGTGACCACCATGAAGATAAATAACTATAGATTAGCTATATACTGATTATTTTCCATACTGGATTATATATGAACATCTTACATAAAACAAGGTCACTGTGATCACACAGATTAATAAATTGTGCAGACTTTGTATACAGAAAGATTAATTTTCTCAATAGACTTTAAATACCTGATTATAATAAGGATATTATGAAATAAACATCTTACTTAAAACTAGGTCACTGTGGCCATAGAGATTAATAATGTGTGCACAGTTGTTTTATGTCATGCTCTCTATTGAAATACAGCTTTATGTACCAGCATCAGCTAAAGGTAAAGTTGCAGAAATTCTATCCAAACAATGGTCTTAAGGGATGTAAAATAAATTTAAAACTAAACAATTTAGAGTAAACTGACAAATTTGTTCTGGCAATTAGCAGAGAAAATTATAGACAACTAATTTTGAAAGATCAGAAGGAAAATCTTTATAAATCACAGTAAAGCTAGTAGGTTTCTATTGGATTGGTCAGTCAATGGTATTCTATACCTCAGTCAAGAGTCTTTCACTTATATTGAGGCAGTCAGTTCTGGAACGGTAGAGGAAATCAGTGATGGAGCAAATCACCAAACTTCAGCAAGCTAACTGGCAAACTTTCTTACACAAGGATCTGCCAATTGAAATGGGTGTTGAGAGGGGCTATAATTCGTTAGCACTTGCTTTAGACCACTCAGCAACTGAGGCCCTCTACACAATTCTAATACCTTGTTTGATGACACATTCACATATTAATGGAATATAGAATATACCTGAAAAACATATACAGATAGTTTTCAAAATAACAAAAACCATGAAAACTCTACAACAAAATCCAATTATTATTGCTCTAAGTTCTATACTTTGGAGGGTCAGGGTCACAGGCATGGGACAAAAATAACAAACTGATATCCAACAGCATTCTAAACGCATAAACTTCAAGACTGTCTTTTCTCTTAGTTCATACAGGTTAAAACTGAACAGATTCAATTAAGAAACAATAATTTTTGAATCATAAGAAAAAAATATTAAAAGATAAGCACTTAGTACCAGTAAATCAATCTATTCTGAGAAAATGAAAAAATGTATCAATCTTTTAACTATCATTTCTCAAGCAACTTTTTTCTTTACCTATCATTTTTCTTCAAAAGTAATGAGTTTATTTACTTCATCAAATTAAAATAAAGTCAATGGCTGAAAATACACAGATATATATATATATATATATATATATATATATATATATATATATATATATATATATATATAAATATATATATATATAATCATGTTTATTTTGTACTTATTCAATCATTCAATCAAATATTCATCTATATCTGATATATATGTGATAAAAATGGTAGAAATATGTTAATCTTTTTCCAAACATACATAGTTCTGATTATAAATATATCTAACAAGCATTACAAACATACTGGAAAAAAAAAAACTCTGGTAAAAAAACTGGTGTTTCTTTTCTCATCAAACAGCCAACCACAAATCTAAATTAATTGTTTTAGATGCAGATTTTATATACAAGGTTACGTCAAGCATTACCCTCCCATTAATAAATCAGCGATAAAAATCCGAAATTAACACTAACCACAACAAGATACATTTACCATGATCCAAAAATATTCATAAAATAGAGATTTAAAGGCTCTGAAGCTACCTTGTAGTGTGCCAGGTATTGCTTTTGGTGCAAAGTCAGACTATCATTTTCAAAACAATATGTATGTCAGAATTTTATATGTGAAGAATTCTCTAATGATGAGTAAGGGAGAGGGTAAAAAATTTATACACAACAACTCTTATAAATCCTGATTAAAACACGACTGACATTTTCTTTCACGATTTTCTGTTTATTAACATGATCTAAGTCATAATGGGCAAGATAATCATCAAATTTCAAGATAAAGTCAATCACAATTTTGAGTAATTCTTGGTGATTTATTTTTTTTTTTTTTTTGGGGGGGGGGGGGGGGGGGGGGGGCTAATCAGGGGCTATAAATGTGTCAAAAATAAAGGCATTATACCAGACAAACTTTTATAGTGCCTTCTGAAATGTGGTTAAAATCATGATTCCCAACACTGCATCATTATAAATTCTCTGTAATTTCGTGTTTAAATGATACTAATATTATTATGAAATAAACATATAAATAATCATGATCATAATAACTTCATTTTTGTTTTTTTTTTAAACAGTTACTATTTTTGGGTGTTAAATGACTAAGACTAACGTTTCTCATGACATATATTTTTAAAACAGAAGCATGTTTCTGATTAAAATGGACCATGCATGCTTCATCAGCAAAAAAGAATGTTAAAAATACAGAAAATGCTATTTTCACTGCAATATAATGGTGGAAGTCATCAGAAAAGGCTACAAAAAGAGATACCACCCACCTCCAACAAATAACATCTCTAAAACTAACTTAAAGTCATGCATACATTAAAGTTTGTAAAAGAATTTCTGTGAAGGAGGTGGAGTAGTAGGAACAAGATTCAAGTTTATAAGCATGCAAGATAAGAAAATCGTTCTCAACTTTAAATTACAATCATTTATTATTCATTTTAACTAAATGCTCTATGCCTTACATAATTTTTCTTCATCACCACCTGATGTCTATTTAAGATCCAAATAAATCACGATAATATAAAATACATAATTGTGACAAGACATTTTTAAATTTTAATCAATATTATGAAGAGTTTATTTGTTCTAAATCACAATACTAAGATGACAACTGATAAAAAAAAATATCAGTAAGTTGGTGTGCTTCTTCCTTGTGAAAGTTAATGTATGGTATGAATTAACAGAGGGAGGTGTTCATAATAGCTTCTTATTTTGGATTTTCTATTTACTATGCAGCTCAACTAAAAAGCTAGAGAGCATCTAGTCACTTACTATTGAATGTACTAAAGTATACTGAAGATTGTATAGTGACCAACTAGATGAACATCTCCAAACAAACCAAAGATAATGAGAAGTTATTTAGTTTATATAACTGACACAGATTCTGGTTTATTAAACATTTTTTATGCCAATCAAATTATTTTCCCAGCAAGAGCATAAGAATCAAGGACTAAGGCCTGACATGATAAATGATTTAGGTCACAATTCTATTACTCTACTACCACAGCCACAACTATTTAAGGTCAAGTGTCAGAAATCTGAAAATCTATCTGATATGCACATGTTATGATACAGGAAATATTCTTTATTCTGAAATAAAAGTTCTAAGTTTCTATGATTGCCCATTTTTAACAATTGTAGCTCTGGGCCAGCAACAATGTCTGTATCATAAGAGTAACTTCAGAAGCACACATACATTCCAAGTCTATAAATTCACATATTACTAATTTTAAAACAATGTATAAAATGTAATCAATAAATACCAGTATTTAAAACTGTCTCAGAATACAACACATTTATAGCTATATATTACTATAATGATTTTTTTCAGTCTAGCCTCTGTGTACCAGAAATTACTCATCATCTGTGTAAATCGATATCGCTCAAAAAAACACACACCAAAGCAACCCTCATCTCTTCTTGCTAAAGTCACTCTTAATCACTTAGAAGCCATCAATAGTGTCACACAAACACCCAATGTGCTTAACAATGCAATCTACAGCAAAATTCTCCACTTAAAGAAATATTTAGCTCTGGAAGTTTGCTTTAGGGTATGATTAAGGAAAGCCGTCAATTTTAATCTCAAAGACTCTTTGATTGAATGCCGTCTGCTAATTTATACAGATTTCACTGATTTATCTCTCAAGAAATATTGATTCCAGTTTTTTTTAAATAGCATTTGCATAATCAAGTTAATTTCCTTTTGGGTTCTCAGAATGCACATGTTCACAAATGATAAATATTCCCCATAGCATGGCATTTCGTGTTGGAACAAAAGTACTATTTAATCACTGTTACACAGTCATCATGGCGATTAATGCCATCAAAATATTTTTGATCCAATGCATATGATCTCAAAAAGATTATCTATACAAAATCTTCTAGTATCCAAATTCATCTATAAAACTCCCAATTATATCAGGTTTATGGAAATTAAAAAATAATAATGAAAAAACATAGCCCCAGCATTTCAAATGAAACAGAAAAACAAATAAAAGGTTTTATTTCATTGCAAAACATAAATCTCAATACTCTTAAGTCACATGATTTGTATAAACATGTAAAATACAAAAAGTTTCATCATGTTTTATGATTATATTTACATATTACATAATTCTGTACATCTTTTGGAAGTTTATATGATTTGTCACACATCGTCATCATTTATTATATATATAATCAGACTCTTTTAATAAAGATAAAAAGCTATTTTCTGACTGCATTTTTGTTTTTCTAAAAATAATAATAAAAAAAAAAAATAAAATCTTTGAAAAGGTGAAAGTTGGGGATTTGACTTAAAATTTCTTTACAGTCTTTAAGACTATCCATTACCCAAGTAGCTTTTGTCAGACTGGACCATGGTTGATTGGTTGTAATGTTGTTTATAGTTATATCAGCTATATTTTTAGCTTTTTTAGTCCAGAGAAATTTTTTTAATGTTGAAGAATTTATCTAAGAAGTCCCTGTATGCGTGATATGTGCAAATGTCTATAAAGATCTACCAATTGCTAGCCTAAGTGAGAAATTGGCTAGCCTAAGTGAGATCTGTCAATTGCTAGCCTAAGTGAGATCTTTCAATTGCTAGCCTAAGTGAGATCTGTCAATTGCTAGCGTGAGATCTGCCAATTGCTAGCCTAAGTGAGATCTGCCCATTGCTAGCCTAAGTGAGATCTGCCCATTGCTAGCCTAAGTGAGATCTGCCAATTGCTAGCCTAAGTGAGATCTGCCAATTGCTAGCCTAAGTGAGATCTGCCCATTGCTAGCCTAAGTGAGATCTGCCAATTGCTAGCCTAAGTGAGATCTGTCAATTGCTAGCCTAAGTGAGATCTGCCCATTGCTAGCCTAAGTGAGATCTGTCAATTGCTAGCCTAAGTGAGATCTGCCAATTGCTAGCCTAAGTGAGATCTGCCAATTGCTAGCCTAAGTGAGATCTGCCAATTGCTAGCCTAAGTGAGATCTGTCAATTGCTAGCCTAAGTGAGATCTGCCAATTGCTAGCCTAAGTGAGATCTGCCAATTGCTAGCCTAAGTGAGATCTGTCAATTGCTAGCCTAAGTGAGATCTGCCAATTGCTAGCCTAAGTGAGATCTGCCAATTGCTAGCCTAAGTGAGATCTGTCAATTGCTAGCCTAAGTAACTTACTGTTGAGATGCTAGCTCACCAAGTCAATATGCTGCAAATAAGCATACCACCACAGTCACATTTATGATCCTGACACTCTGTCTACTTAATGGTGACCACAAAGTGAGGAAGAAATATCTTGAACTTTAAAGTGTTATGTATCACCAGGTCTGGGTTCAAACCCACAACCTCCAGCTATTAAGATAGTTGCTCTACCAATGAGAAAACAAGGAAATCAAGAAGAGAGTGGATGATTTGATGCCAATTTTCAGAAAAGGTGTAACACAGCAAAGAACAGTGCTGATCATCACACCTTGAGTTTATTTATCAGTATCTGCAACTTGACAAAAAGCTGGTGACATCTTGATATACCTGTAAGTAAAACAACCTTAATAAGGCCTAAAAACACTGATAAACAAGTGGTATTAAACACCATCTTAGTCCAATATAAAACTGATTTGAGAAAGTAATCCTAAACCAACAATGTACAAAACAAACTTTACACCTGATATACACCTTTACAACTATCACTGTATACAACCACTCAACTGACAACTGATATATAGTTGATCTTTTTTAAATAAAAAGGAACACATTCTAATAAATGATTTTGTAAAAATTAAACAAAATACTAACTAATTCTGATCAATTAATCTTCAGTTATTTATTTACTGATATAATAGCGATAAAACAAAAACTCACTAAATATAAGGAATATAACGTTCTAAAAACAACTAAATATCTATTTCATAAAACAAATACTAGAACCCAGCTGATCGACAATATACAAGTGTGAATGACCAGTTCTTATGATCTCTTAACGATGATTAATCAGTCATTAAAAGACCTAGATTTTACACCCTTATGTTACCTATAGCACAATATCATTTTTTTTGTAAAAATCAATCTCCTATCTGTATAAAGATAAGTCAACCTTGTTATTACTGTATTGTTGCCAAAAGAGGATTCTTGTGGGAGTTCTGATAAAGTTTATCCAACCTATCAATATTGATTATCAAAAAGGCAATGACCAATCAAATATTGTCCAACATATAAAGCAGTAAAGGTACATAGTATGTCAATGACCAATACCTTGTATGATGACCATCATGCATCAACTGATAATATCTCCGGGTTTATTTAAATTATGATGTAATAGCCAGAAATATATATATATATATATATATATATATATATATATATATATATATATATATATATATATATATATATATATATATATAAACATGTATAACTTACTTATTTACAGTATCACTTTTAACATATTTAAAGTTCCCTTAAATTTAAAATCAATCAAATTTGGGACTTCTTTAATTGTTACTTTATAAGGTTCTAATTTATCAAAATTTTTATTAAAGCTGTTAATCTAATCAGTCACTATGAAGTCTTCAATAAAACCTACACTTTAAATCTTTACCTTACTATCAGTGTAATTGGGTTTGACATTAGATTTTGTAAAACATTCATACAAAAGGGGATACCAAAAGGCTTTTTCATTGTGACTTGGTTCAAGTGAAAAATATCAAAACTTTTTTGAAATTCAAATTTTCCAAAAAAATGTCACATTTGCAGTAATACTGACAGATGGGTACAATACATTTTTTACACTTCAGCAAGACCTGATCACTTTAGGCCAAGCTTGATAAAAACACAACACAGATTTTATATAAGTGTTATTTAGGCCAAGCTTGATAAAAACACAACACAGATTTTATATAAGTGTTATTTTATTTCTTTCTTCACAAACTCCAGAGAACAAACTGATTTTTGCAAAATTCAAAATATTTTCATGCCATCATCAAAACATCCATTTTTTTTAAAAAAATCAGTCACCAAATATTTTATTTTCTAAGGTAAACTAGTGCTAATAGTAGCAGACACCCTATTCACGACTTTACCCTGTTAAGTGTGTGATGCCGACAGATGGTGGCTTATAACTCTAGGTTTATTATCATACTTTTGTGTCAATGGCGATATGATTAAATATTATCCAGGATGGCTTAAAATCATTTTTCAAACTAATCAAGTACCTGGGGAGGGATAGGTATATTTGCTTAATTTAAGGATGTATATACAAAAGTTTAAATGTTATCTGGCCATGAAGACAGCTGGGCAATCTGAAAGTTTACATGACTACAGAAAACAAGAATAGAAATGTATTAAGTGAACCATAAACACTTAAAATCTTATCATGACATCATCTTTATTTATAGATCAAAGATATCTTATATAATATATATATATATATATAAATATATATATATACATACAAATTATTACTATAGAATTACAGAGCTGAGAGAGAGAGGAAAGAGAGAGAGATGCAATATTAAATGCATAGATTTATTTTACAATCGTGCAGTTTTCAGAAAGAAAATAACACATTTGTGTTTCATTTTATACATGAACATAAATGCATCTACATGTTGAGGTGACAAAATATTCTAGTTGTGGTGACAAAAAATTCCAAATGTCTGCCTTATACCTGAGTAGGCATAGTAACATATTTTTGCAATGTGTTAGATTTTTCAAATTTTCTGTCAACAAAAAAGCAGGTGATGGCATTGCCCCCCATGTAACTATGGTGAGGTTAGGGGATGTTGTCTGGTTTTATGATCACTTAATTGATGGTATGTCTACCAATTAGATAGGTGATAAGCCACTATCTGCTATAGGTGTTACACACTAATAGGTAGAGGAGGCCAGGTATAATATACCTAGCAAAATCAGCTGTTATCAGCTAACACCTGTCTGGGTTAGTAACAGACTTGGCTACACTGGGCCACGAGCTCCTTAAGTAGACCCTTGTATGTGATCGGCAGGTGCTCTATCCTAGGTAAAAACAGATTTATATAAGATCATTCATACACCTATCACATATATTTGGCCAGCCAATCTCAGATTTAAACAATCTTAAATTTCATAGACAATGAATTATTTTTTTAAAAAAAAAATTATAGTAGAATGTTCAAAAGCCCATATAAAGTAAACATCTACCATAAGTCAATAAAAAAAAAAATTCAACCATTTTAAAGAATGTGATATAGCCCCTGTACATCCAAATTTAAATAAATGAAAAATATCACTTTTAGAATGTTCAAAGCCTGTATTTAAAATGAACTACAATCAAATAAAATCTTTAAAACAAGCATTATTTTCAATTTTATAACTTTCACATGTTTAACCACATTTTATTTGTAAATTTAATATATATTTTTACATTTAAACAATGTAACAATATATCAATATTAATAATAATAATAATTATCTTGAAAATGTGATAGAGATTCTGATATATATATATATGTTTTTATTAATTTGCAAGTTTTTTTTTATAATTTTTGTTTTATATACATGTCTTTAGTATCAACAAATGCAGTGTCTACAGGAAATGTAAACAAACATGTTACAAGTAATAAATATATCATCATCACAGGTTAGTGAGAACATGCAATAAATCACAGGTTATTAATAACTAAATCTTATATAACATCAACATGAAATCTACGTCTGACTGACATATGAAATAGATCATTACAAGCTTAACAAACATGTATATAAAAATTCATTTCAAAATACAGAGAAATGACAGATTTTGTAAAATGTCTTAATTCTCAACTAAAAACATAATGACAAGTTTAAATGATTAAAATGTGACTAAAACACCTGAACAGGTATACATGGGTCATAGAAAATAAAGTGTTTCATCCTCTCTTGGATTAGGACAAAGGGGTGTCCAGGGCTGTTAATCTGATTAATTTGAGGTAAAATAGGTTAAAACCTTTACTTTTATTTTTTCTAAGTTCTTCGGTAATTTTTTAAATTTAATTAATGAAGTACCAAACAGTAATTTTAAATTTAACATTTTTTACTTTTTTTCTCATAAAATTGCATAAAAAGATTTATTTGACCCCCCCCCCCCCAAAAAAAAAAAAAAAAAAAAAAAAAAAAAAAAAAAAAAAAAAAAAAAAAGAAAGAAAAAAGAAAAACATTTTATAAAACACCACTAATTTTCCCACTTTAAGGGCTACTGAACTAGCAACAAAAAAGGGTGCGACAGTCCTGGTGTTGGAATGGTCTAAATCATCTACAGAATTTATGAGTAACTATGTTTTTTACAACATAGGTTCAAATTTTACTTAGTCGGATCCTGCGATGAAGTTTGTCATACCTGTACTGAAGGCGGATGGTTTTTTCTGGGTTGTCCATCATGCAAGAACCTTACTGCTCACCTTAGAACATGTTCTAATTATCCCTTGTAGTAGTTTTTTAGTTTTTAATGAGCAAATCAAAGGGTCCCTCAAAAGTTAAACTTGACTTAAAGATGCAACATCTAAATAGTTTAATTTAATTTGATTATATGCTCATTGGCGAGTGATTTTCTGTTTGGAACTCCCTAATGCCAAGTTTTTTTGTTTTTTTTTTAAATACAAGAATCTTGATTGGGGTGTAAAACATCATTACTTCAAATCCAATTCTGCTCTAGTTTCTCAAATTTGGGCCTGGGCCCTAAGTCAAGATCTATGTAATTTTTTTTAATTTTATTTTTTTTAATTGAGCCACAAGGGGTCAATCATAACACTTTTATTTATGCAAAACTTTTAGTCAGACATAATTTTTGCCTCATATCAAATCAGTTTAGGCCCAGTTAGGAGGAGATAATTGAAACTTACAGATGCACAATAAACAACCTATGATCCAAGACTAATTGGAGACAATACCAATCACCTTCTCAGAGCCTTTAGCTCAAGTGAGCTTAAAAATATTACATATGATTAAGTTGAAATGGTTCTAAAGAATTCTTCAAAATATCAATCAGAAATAACCCTTCTCAAATAAATTGGTTTCCAGTCAAAACTTTTCACAAAATTACAGCGATTTCTTCGGAATACATGATAAATTACGCAAATCAAAACGGTTGTTTCCCTTGTACCGTTAACTAAAACACAGCTGCAACAGTATATTTGATTGAGATTTAGAGTCTTGCCGCCATCACATATACAAATCTTATAACTATGTAGTGATGTATTACATTGATTTTGCAATATTACAGCTTCACCATAATCTCCACAGATTATAAAAAAGATATAGAATAATATATCTGATTAAAATCCATCATTTGCAGGAAAATGATAAAATAATCTGCTGCATGTTTGTTTTCGTTTAGTCTCGGAACTTATTTGTTGTACACAAGTAAAACATCAAAACAGCTAGCTATCATCATCTTCATCATCAGCAGCAATTGTAAGTACTAGATATGAATGTCTTGTGTTTTAAAAAAAAAACAAGAGGCCCATGGGCCTTAATGCTCACCTGAAGATATGTCCAGTATTGTTTGCAAAGTGCAATAGACAATATATTAAGTACAGAAACTTGAAAAGTTTTCTCAAATTAGGAACTCCATCAAAACTTAATCAGAAATATATCCACTCACATTTCATTCATAAGTAGCTTATATAATATGCATGAAGTAACTGTAGTGCAATGAATAATTTCCAAATCATTAATCAGTTTCAGTATACTAATGCAGCTATATCCTGGACCTTTGAACATATATGACCTCGAACCATATATGATTGTCATGTCAATACCTACAATATTCTAATATACATGCCTATGCAGGAAATCAATAGCTTTCAAGATAATTAATAATTTTAGTATTCCATTGTTGATATAACCTTGACCTTTGAACATATAACTTGCACCATATATCAAAATGATTGCCATGCCAATACCTACAATATTTAATATACATGCCTATACAAAAACTTAATAGTTTTCAAGATAATTAGCAATTTAAGTCATCTTCTGCTGCTGTGACCTTGACCTTTCAACATATGACCTTGAACCATATACCAAAATGATTGTCATGTCAATACCTAAAATATTCTAATATTCATGCCTATACAAAAACTTAATAGTTTTCAAAATAATTAATAATTTTAGTATTCCTATGTTGATATGACCTTGACCTTTGAACATATAACTTGCACCATATATCAAAATGATTGCCATGCCAATACCTACAATTTTCTAATATACATGCCTATACAAAATGTTAATAGTTTTCAAGATAATAAGCAATTTAAGTCATCTTTTGCAGCTGTGACCTTGACCTTTCAACATATGACCTTGTACCATATATCAAAATGATTGCTGTCGCAGTACCTACAATATTCTTATACACATGTCTGTACAAAAAATTAATAGTTTTCAAGATAATTAGCAATTTAAGTTTTCTTTTGCAGCTGTGACCTTGACTTTTCAACATATGACTTTGAACCATATATCAAAATAATTGTCATGTCAATACCTACAATATTCTAATATACATGCCTATACAAAAAGTTAATAGTTTTCAAGATAATTAGCAATTTAAGTCTTCTTTTGCAGCTGTGACCTTGACCTTTGAACATATGACCTTATACCATATATCAAAGTTAATAGTTTTTAAGATATAGTGACAAATATATAATTTTTAGCAATTTCCCCACTCAGTGCCTTACAATTTCCCCATTTTGAGCCCCTTGGCTACCATTTGTGCAAATCTGAAAATAGATGACCTAAGGATGTTATAAATGAAATTACTAATAGATTCAGAGGAGAAGATTTTTAAAGTTTTTCACTATTTCCCCCCTTATGGGGTCCCAAGGGACATAACTCCTTCATTTGTGCAAATCTGAAAGGGCTTCATCCAGGCATGATGGTTACCAAGTTTCATTAAATTTGGCCCAGGGGTTTTGGAGGAGAATATTAAAATGTAAAAAGTTTACGCACAACGGACGACGCACGGTGCATGACGGACGAAGATGAATAGCAATAGCTCGGGTGAGCTAAAAATTAAGTACTAACAATATATTTTATATTGGCAGTTGGTTGCAGCATTGATTTATTATTGGAAATATCGGGGAAAGAGAAACATTTATGTTTTGAGGCAGATAGAAGAATACCCATAATTTCCAAGACCAGAGGTCAAATTTTGATACAAGAAAGTGATGTGGAAAAGGTGTTACCACCCAGACAAGACTCTTTCACTCATATCAAGGTAGTCAGTTCTGGAATGGTGGAGAAAACCAGAGTGCCAAGAGAAATCCTCCTACAAGAGAACAGAAAAACTTTCTCACACTAGAATCTGCCAGCTGATTCAAACCTAGGCAGTTTGAGGCATATGAATTAGCACAATTTTCATGATACAGACATAAATGGTAATCAATTTGATTGGATTAGTCTAAAGGTGAACAAATGTTAAGCAGACAAAATTGTCATATCAGGAAATAAATGGTTTCTTCAATAATCCTTTATTGTACACTTTTAAATTCAGTTTTTACTATACCAGTGTGTATACTTATTTATACTCATTTGATATCATAATATCAGAAACACAATTGAATTAATAGATTACCATAGACAAAAGTCATCATCTGATAGGTCATTAATTGGCACTGAAGAAATGGACAATATACAGCAATGAAAGGTCTGAATCTATCATAATCTGATAGGTCATTATTGTGCACTAGAGATATAGACAAGTCATTAATGTGTACTGGTGATACAGACAATAAACAGTAATGTTAGGTTTATTAGGACTGACAATATTCCCAATAAAGATAAAAATATTTGATTAAGCTAATTATGGTAAAACCTAATCTGTTGTGATAAAGATAACAGCTTAATTAACAAGACTTCCAGTTTATAAAGAGGGCAGTGAAATTATATAGTATCACCAAGAATAGACCTTAATGCAAGTCAATGCTTTTACTTTTTACAATGGTAAAATCGCCAGAGTAATGTTGATAGCATGAGATACAGTAAAACATTGTTAAACTTTTACCTAAGAATAACCACTCTACCTATCACCACATTTTGAAGCCAAAAAATTCATATTTCAATACAAGTCTTCTGTGACAAATCTCTTCAATGGGTCAGAGTCTGACTGAGCAAATGACAACAAACCAGCTTTCACTTTACATGTTTTCAATGAGCCCAATCAAGTAGAAGGGAGCTATGTCACATCTGTTTCGCATTGGGTAATGACTGTTTTTTGCCAAGCACTCAGTATACCATTTGAAAGTCAAAAGTTTTTTTCAGATGGAAACTTAAAATAAATGAGGTCTCGAGTCACAGTAGGCATGACACAATAAAGAACCCTGCTGTATAATACCATCAGTGCAAGGCACAGGCAAAATTTCTGCACTTTCGCCTATAGCTTGCATGTTTTGTCAGGAGGATCAATCTCGTCAAGTTTGATAAAGACTGGATTAATATTGAGCCATCAGATGTGTTAACAAGGTTTTTATATAATTTGACCTAGTGACCTACTTATTGACCCAACATGGTCCATATACGAACTTAAGCTAGCTTTTTTCAAGAGGATAATTCTGGGCAAGTTTGATGAAGATTGAACTAAAATTGGGGCCTCAGGAGTGTTAACAAGGTTTTTGTGGAAATTACCTAGTGACCTACTTATTGATCCAACATGGCCCATATACGAACTCAAGCTAGCTTTTGTCAAGAGGATCGTTCTGACTAAGTAAGATGAAGATTGCACTCAAATTGGGGCCTCAGGAGTGTTAACAAGGTTTTTCCATTATCTGACCTAGTGACCTACTTATTAACCCAACATGGCCCAAATACTAACTTGAGCTAGCTTTTGCCAAAAGGATCAATCTGACAATGTTTAATGAAGATTGCACTTAAATTGGGGCCTCAGGAGTGTTTACAAGGTTTTTCTATTATTTGACCTAGTGACCTACTTATTGAACCAACATGGCCCATATACGAACATGAGCTAGTTATTGTCAAGAGGATCAATCTGACAATGTTTGATGAAGATTGCACTTAAAATGAGGTCTCAGGAGCGTTAACAAGCTTTTTCTATTATTTTACCTAGTGACCTACTTATTGATCAAACATGGCCCATATAAGCAAGTTTGATTAGGATTGCATTCCAATTGTGGCCTCAGGAGTGTTAACAATCAAAAGTTGATGCACGACGCACAATGGACAATGACCTATCACAATAGCTCACTTGAGCACTTTGTACTCAGGTGAGCTAAAAAAAAAAAAACCCAAACAACATTTTGTCACTTGCTGTAACTTGTCATGGGCTGTTTTATGACAAGTTATCTTGTGCTGTATTGAATGTATGAATTTGAAACAAATTCAAAAACAGCACATGACCTTTTTGTCAAAATTGATTTGTTTTTTAGCTGATAGAAATTCAGAAGTTGAGAAATCATCAGAATTACATAATCACTAATTAAATCTGTTTAGAGATAGTAACTAATCGATTAAAAATATCATGATAAAACAAAACTTTATATCCAAATTAATCATTTCACCAATCTATAACTCTGCAAAGAATATGGATATAGACAAGCAGGCGGATACAGGCAAGCAGATGGAGGTTATAAAAATGGCTGATCACATACATTCTTAAAGTTTTTACTACCAACAGACAAAACAAATTACTTCATACATAATTTATATTATTTAATTTTGGCACTTATGAGTAGGCAAAAAATGTATAGAAATGAAAACTTGTATTAATAAAACCAGATTTTCAAGGAACAGGTACAGTTATGAAATATCAAGCCAACACGTCTAGACGAATTCTGGTTGGCAGAAACCACAAGCTACAAATTCTAAAGTATCATCATCACCCTAGGGCAGAAATTTCTCTTATCATCAAATAAAGGCAAATTCTATCAGTCAGGTTCTACAAAGTCTAAAAAAGATTCCTCTCTCTATATCTCTTTGCCAAAAGTAAGATCTGTGAATTTCATGGCATCAATTGCATCTAAGGTCAAGGTCAAGAAAATTCCATATGTAACTCTTTGCCAAATTTTGTGCCAGCAGTTACATCAATGTTAAAGGCCTAAGTCAAGATTTTTCTATAAAAAGCACTAGTATTCAAACAATTTCTCACAATTTAACTTTATTTGAATTGAGAGAGGGAGAGAGAGAGAGAGGGAGAGAGGGAGAGAGAGAGAGAGAGGGTGTTACATCTAGCTTGTTTCATCATTTTGGCAGTTTTGCGGTGATGGTGTTATTTTGGTTACAAATTTTGGTCATTTTAAAAACTTCTTGTTGTTAGTAATACAAATTTATCCATAAAACAAGAATGCTGATTTACATTCTTTGAAACAGAAATTTTAAAAACTTATCTAAAATATGAATATTACTACTTATATCAAAATTCACTAGCTTGTTCATATGATGTGATTATCTTGATAGACAAGTCATGGTAACCAGGAATGCTAAAATATACTTACAAAATAATCAGCAAAAAACATAAAATCTATAAAGAAATTATAAAAGGTTTCACATGTACAATAAATCAATCAGAAAATCTCTTAACATTAGTAGTTTTATTTCATTTTATTTAACACTTCGTTAAAATTTAAAATTGTCAAAATAGAAAAAAAAAAATTTACTGTTACAAGATTTTTGATTTATTACTTAAAAACATTTCAATAGATAAGTACACTTTTTTGCTACCACTGACTAGATCCAAATCAGATTGTTTTTATAGATCAATCTTTTATCAGAATTATTTTATATATATGTAAAATTAAATCAAATCTTTTAAGATTTAACTCATCAAAACACATTTTATTGTAATCTTGGACAATAAAACAGCTATATGAACTTTTCACATTCACTTTGATATTTAGCAGGCATTGTCAGCCATACGTCCAAACAGGATTTACCATCAAATATATGCTTAGCCTCAACAATAAAACAGGCAAATTTTATTTTCTAAAATAAGGAATTATTGATATTTTATGTGTCTATGTGTGTAAAATCAGCAAGCTACTGTAACTCCATAGTAGTATAATCTTTATTTTATTTAATGAATATAGTCATAGAACTGAAGTTTAAAACTGATTCTATATAAAATTTCATGTAGAATATATACAATTACGATTCCGACATTAAATGTATTTTCAACACATCAAAAACTCAAAAATGATTCAATTTATCCCCGAAAACTTGTATTATATTCTTAAATCTGAGAGACATTTAGGCCAAAAAAAAAAGTTATTTTCTGACCTATCAGTCATAAAACTAGAACCACTATGATCATCCTTTTCCATTTTTTTTGTTTTTTTTTGTTTTTTTTTTCACAAGTTAAAAACAGCCAGAACATGTAAAATATATGATAGATATATAGTTACATTTCTGTCAATTATCTGGCTAATTCACAAGGTTTTTTTCAGCAATATTTGACATTTAGCTAAAATATACCATTAAAATTTTTAGGATTTTTTTTTTTTTTTTACAGTTTTCGGGAAAGCAACTAATTTGGTTGAAGTAAAGAAATTTTTCTACAGATGTATGTCATTCAACATTGTATCACTAATAGTGAGCTGGTTAGTTCACAGACATTAGAGGAAACCAGAGTTCCTAGGTTAACAATCAGCTTTGTCATAAACCTGACAAACTTACTAACAGTAAATCTGTCTTAGTAGAGTCCAAATAAGAGCTTGATAGGCTTTATGATTTTAAATCCAGCACTTTAGATAACTCAACCAAAGAATCCACAAAAAGAGTAAGAGAGATGTGAGACCAAGATAGATGGTTTAAGTTTTTTGGCTCACATTTTAGAAACCATACAACATAATATTTCAGTAGTTACCTTTCTGAAGATGCAGATACATGTTACAAAGTATGATGGACTTATCTTACAACAGATCAAATCATAAAATAGTATAATAAACATTATAAACATAAGCAATGTTGGAAAATAAATGCCAATGTAGCAATGTGCAGTGAGTGTGCCAATGTAGCAATGTGCAGCGAGTGTTAACTGCACCATGCCATTTAAAGTTCATGTTCTACATAGACATACACAGCTAAGGACAAAATCAAAATCTTCTTCTTCTAAAAAAAGGAACTCAACAAACTGAATAATATAATTACTAACTTAATACAAACAGAAAAATGTTCAAAGATGATGGGAAGATAAATAAAAAAATAAAAAGTTCTTGTAAGAAGACAATAAAAATCCAATATGTTATCAAATGAAATTAACTTATAAATTTAAGTGTTATACTTAAAGAAACGATATTATATTGTACAACACTTCCTGTTCTAATTACTATAGATTCTTCTATAAGGAACAGAAACTTATAATGAGAATAAATATATATATATATATATATACTCTAAATATGTATATACATTAGTATTGTCCTGTATGTCTATGACCTGTGATCAATTTTGCATAACGATCAATTATTCCATTTCACTTACTTATGGGACACGTTCAATAATGGTGACGCACAAAAAAAAAAAAAAAAAAAAATCACAAGATTTTACACTCATATAATTTTTTTTTTTAACAGGTTGCCCTTAAATTGAATTAAACAATGCACCAGCTGCATGTGACATCAAAGGCCTCTATCAGTATGTGTGTAACCAGGTAAATAGGTCAGACTAATTATATTTGTTACTAGTCGGTGATATATTGGCAGATTCATGTAATATAAAAAATTATGGATGAGTATGTATATATATATATATATATATATATATATATATATATATATATATATATATATATATGCTTGCATGTTTATTTCTTGCCAAAACATCTTGTATCTATCTGGGTTCAATGACTGATATAGAACAGAGTAAAAGGGGCTGTAAATATATCCACAATTAAAGAGTATTTAGTACCAATTGCATGAATATGATTTCCGGTAAAATTAACATCAACTGCACTTGGGTTGAATTTTGAAAAGAGTTTAAACCTATATATAAATATAGTACAACTTTGGGTAGCCATTATCAGATACATTTTAAGAGCCTCTATTTTTTTAGAAGACAACTCAGTTCAGATAGATGGCAACAGAGGCTTTTAGGACAAAAACACACCAAACACTCAAACATTGTTATGTACAACATAGAAAGATGATACAGAATGCTGCTCCTTGTGTGACAGCATTGACATTCCATATATAAATGAGTGATCTACTATAAAATCATTTGTATATTCATTCAGGTTTTTCAAGGCTAAAAGTTTTATTAAAATTAATTCTAAAAGTGCATTTATTTCTATTTCTCTTTTGCTTCATTATTATTTATGTACAATAAAATTCTCAAGAAATATCACATCGATATATCACTATTATTATATGCCTAATCTATATATATATATTAAAAAAAAAAAAAAGTCCTTAAGAGGGTTAATGAGCAGTAAGTCCAGCAGCCTTTTATCAGTCGTCTACAGATTAACAGCTATATCAAGAGTCTATTACACACACTTATGATTTTACACTGATTTATTGCACTGTATTTTTGTGTTTTTAAGATATATTTTTGCCAGAATTGTTCAACAATTTTGGCATCAGTTTCTCATCTCACTGAATATATATCATGATAAGTACTTTTCTATTAATGTAAATGTATATTTCTGATACAAGTATAACTGTGTTTACTTTTTAATAGTATTGCAGTTCTATATTTAATTAGTTTAAACAAATTTGTACTTACAGAACTCTATCTTTAATCTGTGTTCCTTGTATTAAGACCTGGAAAGGAAAGAAACAAGTTTAACACAGTTATCTAAAATTCAAAAATTTTCAATAAAGTTTTAACATTTTAAATATGAAACTGTTGACATCTATGAAATATATATAATTGTCTGGATAGGTGCAACAAAATATGGCAAAGCCAGAAAGTGAGGCACATTAACAGGTATAGTGAGGCACATCATCAGGTAGAGTGAGGCACATCATCAGGTATAGTGAGGCACATTATCAGGTATAGTGAGGCACATCAACAGGTATAGTGAGGCACATCATCAGGTATAGTGAGTGAGGCATATCATCAGGTATAGTGAATGAGGCATATCACCAGGTATAGTGAGGCACATCATCAGGTATAGCGAGTGAGGCACATCATAAGGTATAGTGAGGCACATCATCAGGTATAGTGAGGCACATTATCAGGTATAGTGAGGCACATTATCAGGTATAGTGAGGCACATCAACAGGTATATTTCAAGTCATCAAAATAAATTTCATAAAGTCTTCACAAAGTTCCAGGTTATGTAGATTTCATTAAATATTAAATCAATATAATAGTTTTTCATTAGGCTCTTTGTGAAACACTTTTCATGACAAGTTTCATTAAAATCCTGCAAAATGTTTCAAAATTATTCACAGAAACCACCAATTTTAGTTTTCTGTTTGTCCTGACACTGATCTTTGACCAGGAACGTAATGCACTGTGCTCTTTAATCTTCTTTATTAGATAAATATTTATTAAAAGAATCAACAAAATCCATCATGTCCTTTCTAGTTACTGCATTGATATGGAAATGTAAACAAAAAAAATTTAACATTATTTTACTTGCTCTGAGCTTGAAATTTTTACCTGAATCTCAATCTATTGTGCCTAAAACATCCTCAGAATATGACAAACAATCATGGCAAGTTTCAATAAAATCCTTCAAACTTGTTCAGACATAGACAATTTTTAAGAGAAACCAAGATATGATGTTAGTAAAAAGCTGACTAAAATTTAAATAAAATCCACATAAAAGTGTATCATTTCAGAATCATTTACAACTTCAAACATAAATTAGTAAATTTTAACATTATATGATCATATCTACAAATTAGGAAACAAAATATCAGGAGAACCTGTTAAGAAATACCTATTAATAAAAACAACTGATGATTCTATACTGGCAGAAGGAGACACAAGGTCTAATCTTAACTGCCAAGTCCCATAAAAATTACTAACACCTAATTTGAATGTCATCTTTTATAAACTTTAACTTAAAATACACAAATTTAGAGTAAAAAAGTATACAGAAAAGTTAAATTGAGGGTAAATATTTAGAAAGATGGTAGTTAAAATAGATGTTATATATATATATGTATAAACTTTGACAAAATATATTCGAAGAAGTACTTTGTCGGTTCATTAAAGTACAAAATCTATACAGAAAAGGTTTTTGACCTAAAAATGAGACAGTTATACTATATATATATATAATATTTTTTTAATTGAGCTTATATATTTAAAACTATCATCTAGCCTAGTCATATATCTGAACTATATTTTTTTTATCAACACCTATATTTATTTTTGTTTATGTTGATGATCTAAGAATGACCTTAACACTTATATATATATAGAGTGGCACAAAAAATATCTTTGGGGCTCCTGTCTGCAGATCTTATATATCTGTGCGTATAGCTTCTGTAGACAGTAAAGGGGGTCATGTATATGTAAATAAAGTACTTATACCAACACTTAGTAAGTCAGTGCTATAATAAGTAACTGATGACATTTGTAACTAGGCCAGTTTATATTTTTATTCTAACCTTTGACAATATTTAATCTAATCAGTATAAAATAAAACATAAAAACTTAAACCTGGCCCTAAAAAAATCAAAAAGCAAAATAGATCCAGAATGTTCATTTATCATGTGCTCATTTTAATAGATCCAGAATGTTCATTTATCATGTGCTAATTTTAATAGATCCAGAATGTTCAATTATCATTTTAAGTGTTTCAATCATGTAATATAAGCTTTACCTTGTAAGCAACTTTTCAATAAAGTTGCAGACTATCTGAGTAAGAAATTTTCTTAAGTTTGTGGGAGAATGGTGGTTTGATCCTGAGCAGAACTGAAATTAAGTAGTGATATTTTTCATCAAATACAGTAAAATCTTGATTCAGTCATATTTTGGCATTATAAAGGAGTTTTTGTGTTGAACCGAGGAACTTGAAGAGAAAAAGATTTTGGGACTTCAAAATACTGTGCCAATAAGTGAGGTAGCAAATCATCAAATGGTAATATAACAAGGTTTTTCTAGCATTTATCTAAGTGTAAATGGAGTTAAAAACAACTAAAAGTTTTCCTTGACAATATTCTGAAATTATAAATAGTTGAACATGGTATTGCTAGTGGTAAAATAGTGATCATGAGAACAGACAATGTACATATCTATGTTTCAAAACCAAGGACTTAAATGATATGCCATAATTATCTTTTTTCATTCTAATAAAATGCCTGCAATCTCAGTTTGGAAAAATATGCCTTTTGAGCAGAATGCACTTTCAAAAACTTGTTCAAGACACACACACACACACACATATTCTATATGATTTTAACATCTTAAAACATTACAAGAACATAGTTTGTAACTGTCGTCCCTTAATGAACTTTCTTAATAAAAAGCTTAGACAGTGTTTAAGTCTCCATAATGCCTGTAATTATAAAGGGAATTATGATTTAAAAAAAAAAGATGAATTATATTTGTTTATGAAAAAATAAAAAACATTTCCTATGACAAGTATTAACTTATCTTCTTGTCATGTTTAAGAGTAACAAACAATAGGTACATAATTATATATAAATATATTTTATTTTTTCACTAAGTGAATACACATTCCGCACCTATGTCAGTAAATGTGGCTGGGTTTTTTTTAAAGCAAGACCATGTACATTTTAACTACAAATACTGGTATAATTCTTTCTGGTCAGCTATCATGTTCCCTTTCATAGATAACTATTTGTCTGTCTTTCTATACATTCAGGTACAAAGACTCTACAGATTGACTTTTTCTTTCATCTTTTCTGCACCCTTGACCCCAGGGTTAATTTAATCCTGTGTCTCTGTCAGAAACTTCCATAGATTTTAGCTAAATAGAAAATCTGACAATTGGGTGTTTCAGTTTCTTTTTGAGATGGTGTGTAATTAGGGGCAATAATTCTTCCATTTGATCAGTTAAATTAATTAACAATCCAACTAGCTTATAAGTTTTTAGAAATTTTTAAAATATATTGGTTAAAGGTCCAAAAGATAGAAGGCATCAAAAAGACACCCAGTGAGGTTTGGGTCAAACCTTTTGTAGGGGCTATAAGACATAATGCAGATTTAAGACAAACTGCTTACAACGATACAATACCAGATTGGGACCACTCGTTAAATGCTGATTAACTTAAAAAGACAGAAGTTGGAGATGATTCACAGAACAGTAAGGTCTTTGTGCAGCTTGATTTAGAGGCAATGTAAAAAAATTTGCAATTATTAAATTTGTTTTAGTTGGAAAAACATGTCCAAAACATTCTGAATCTGCTAACAGCTTGCTAGCGCGCACACACACACACACACACACACACACACACACACACACACACACACACACACACACACACATTTGTCTGTCAAATTATGTCGCCCCAGTTGTTAAAGAATCAATAAGGTTAATGCACCATGAATACAAATAATATACAAATGTGTCATATCAAATCAATCAAAGTGCTTAGGTTGGTTATATTATTTTCATTTATGATCTTTTCAACAATTTTTTTTTTAAAAAAAGTCATAGTATACAAGACACAATAGTGAATTATTTCTGATTTAATAATAGTAAATAAGTTATAAATAACTGTGCCCTGCCTTACATTTTAGAATACAAATTGGTCACACAATACTTGTTAATGAATGTTAATTTTTGGTAATTGGATCAGTGTTATATATATCTGTGACAACCAAAGAAAAAGCTAGAGTCATCTAACATTTATTTAACACATTAACAGCATATCCTCAAATTTGTTAGTTACTATGTTGAAAAATTATTACCAAATATACTTATCTATGGAATGATATCTTTTTTAATCCAACATTATATAGGATAGACTCTGTCATAATTGATCTGTCTTGGGTATACTAGGTTAGGAGACACATATAGATATTTGTCTATATATAGAACCAATGTTTAGACAACAAATATCTGAAATTGATTATACCAGTGTCATTTCGACCTTTTCAAAGGCAAAACTCTTGAAGAATTTCTTCATTAAATTGTTCAAGAGGAACAAAGTGCAAAGGTTTGTCCCCTCTAAACCTGCTCTATCACTCCTTCCTAAATCTTACCAATTTATTATAAATGTTTATTTGTTTGGATAACTTAAATATTTCAATCTAGAAGGTGTCCCTGTGTACTGGCAATTTTTATAGATAAAAATTTAAGTAAAATTGATATCTACTGACTTCCAATTTTTATCAATGACTTCAATTTCACCCATCTGTTCTTTAATAAACTGCCTCTAACTGACAATCAAGGAAATGATAGAAAGCATGGGTACATTAACCCAGTTCAAGGCCACTATGTCACAGATAAAGAGTTGTGATCCTAAAAATATTGTTTAAATTTTACAATGGAAATAAAAACTTGTATCATTTGGACAGACAGTCCAACCTTAAATTAATGGTGTTCAACAACAATCAAGATTTTCTCTTCATTATCTATAGGTATAGTTGTAAAATGTTATACTGTAGTATAGTCAAGTGATAAATGTGCAGTGAGGAGGAATCCTTATTTTGATTATAGCTTTAGGGTTTATTAATGTTACCAAACAGAACTAAGTATTCACAAAGAGTAACCAAAGAAATAGTCACTATAAGTATAAATGGCAACGACAACCCAATACTTACTGAATAAACTTACTACAAACTCAGCAAGCAATTGCTATAAGGACATCAAGTACTGGTATTTTGAAACAATATGTATGGCCTATAAAATAACTGTAAAATACCTGACACATGTGATTACTACCTGACAAGATATATTTATACACAAAAATATACAGGTTATTAACTTATAGACAGGTATAAATGATAAAGCTATCAAAACCCCCTAAGTTAACATTAATAACTAATAGATAAGTACTTAGACATAATCAATTATGACAATATAAATCATACACAGTTCAGTAAGGGTACTAATGTAACAGTCGTTACGACTAGTTCCAATCAATACTTATATACTTATACTTATATATATATATATATATATATATATATTGCACACCTTAGTGGCAGGTGTAACAATATACATACAATAGAGGTAGAAATTAATGAGGAAGTTAATAAAAAATGGAAAAGTTTATAAAAACATGAAATTTTTAAGTTGACATCATGTTTTTAAAATAAAGATGACTTCATTTTGTTTGTTTGTAAGTAAAAAGTACTAAGCTCAATCTGTTGCATGTTTCTAATTATAAACTAACCAAAATAATGGAGACAACTGTGTCAACAGTCCACCTGATCATGACAAAACACCACATGACCATGACAAACTATAATGACCTTTCAATCTAGTCTTTTGACCAACAATATCATGTCAAACTCTAACATATAAAATAAAATTAACAAATTAACTTGGTTGCCAAGTGGTCAAACACAATAACTTCTGATTAACAGTCTCTGACCACATCAGTTCAAACCCCTGCAGAACTCTCACTTATTACTCTTCTTGATAAATACATGTTCTGATGCTGATCAAATATATGCATAAAACAACCAGTAATTTTTTTTGGAAAATATACCATCATTTTTTAAATGACATTTTTAATAAATACACTGTAACCATGTAAACTGTATCCAAGAAGTCTTTGAAAGGTTTTGGTTTATAATTGTTTTTTTAATTAAAATCATAAAATCTTAAAATTTATACGACAAGTTGGCTATCATTAATATTTATAACTTATCCCTTCTCACTGATACAGATGTTTTTCAATTGTTACAACAAATCTTATCTCAGGCATATTGTACACAATCAGAAATAAAAACCCCATAAAAACAAATAAACTAACGTGATAAATTGACAATAAATGCTTTAAAATCAGGGCAAAGTTATCTCACTTTTATCAGTTAATGAGCTTCAGGTGCAATTTTACTAGAACAGAGACGACTCATCAATTTTTTTTTCAAAAGCTGCAAAAAATTGTGTTTTTGAATGTAAACGTGTATTCATTATCTTTATATATAATACCATTTTAATAAAAATTTCTTTTGATACTGATGAGTATCCTGGCAACACTATAATAAAAATTTCATTCGATAATCTTAATTTTTTCTAATCATTAATATTTTCCTTCAAATGACAAGATAACCTCTTTAAGAACAATTTTTCTCTCTTTGAACTGGATTCTTTTTAACTGATTTCTACTTAATTTTTTCTTTGCAGACCTTGGGGAATTATTTTACATTAGTTAAGACTATCAATACAGACTTAGTGCTCCAATTACAAAACTCTGTACTTATCTTGTCAGGTAATCATAACCTAGTTTATATTTTCAATCGTACCGGTACTTGTTGTATTTGAATTATGTGCATCAGGTTCAAAACAAAAATGAAATATTTTGGTTGCAGTTTTAACTAAAAAAGATTTATATATAGTTGTGGGATTGATTGATGAAAGCCAAAGTACAACTGGCACAGAAAGTAAAAGGGTCATGAAGTCTCATTATTAAAACATATAGTACGGGGGACATGGTCTATAGAGACATACAGTACCAGGGACATGGTCTATAGATATGTACAGTACCAGGGACATAGTCTATAGAAGCATACAATACCGGGGAAATGGTCTATAGAGGCATAAAGTACCAGGGACATAGTCTATAGAGACATACAGTACCAGGGACATGGTCTATAGAGGCATACAGTACCAGGGACATGGTCTATAAAGATGTACAGTACCAGGGACATAGTCTATAGAGACATACAGTACCAGGGACATAGTCTAGAGAGACATACAGTACCAGGGACATGGTCTATAGAGACATACAGTATCAGGGACATGGTCTATAGAGACATACAGTACCAGGGACATGGTCTATAGATATGTACAGTACCAGGGACATAGTCTATAGAGGCATACAGTACCAGGGACATAGTCTATAGAGGCATACAGTACCAAGGACATGGTCTTTCAAGATGTACAGTACCAGGGACATAGTCTATAGAGACATACAGTACCAGGGACATAGTCTATAGAGACATACAGTACCAGGGACATAGTCTATAGAGACATACAGTACCAGGAACATGGTCTATTGAGACATACAGTACCAGGGACCATCTGTAAATATAGACTTACAAGTTACCAGTTTATGAAGTGTATAAAACTAAGACTGATAGACTTACCTTATTACATAAATCTGAGTCATTGATTTTTGCTGTGATTCAGACATTTTTCTAAAACAATGTTTATCATGTTGTAAATTGCTTGTTATTAAGATGGATAAATGAATGAAAAACCAAGGACATACCTTGATGTACACTGAAAGAGAACTCTAAAGTATAGTCCACTAGCTGTTGCATTATAGAGGTGTCTGAATCAACAATAAAGTGGCTGCAGATACAGAAATAGAAATTTATACTTGTGATTTTGTATCCATGGAGATGTGTAGTAAAGCCCTTCCCTGATACAGGTTCTTAATCACTCAAAATCTGAGATTGTCATTTCTTAAAGGTACCAACATAAGACACTGCTGGGATTTAAAACAGTGACCTCTTACTTATTTTAATATTGAATGATTGTTTACATCAATTTGAAGCCCATTTAAGGGTTATGTTAACAAATCTTTTGCAGCACCAGTTACAAAAATAACTTAGAAAATTTTTTATCATGAAGCCAAAACTCTTTACATTTGTTGTAATGTTGTTTAATATCACAATTTTTCAGCTATTTACGATAAGAACAAGGTTAATAATATCAATGGATTAATTTAAGAACAAAATCATGTATGCACATGATGTGCAAGTGTATATTATTATCTACCATGTACTAGCACACACTCAGGGTAACTTTTTGGTAGGATGCTAGCTCGAGTCAGTATTCCACAGACAGGCATACCACTCCCCAAATCCATTATCTTTGCACCAGGTGAACCAGCCAATATGCTATCCTCCTGATGCTAGAAGCCAGTTCAGGAAGCAATATCTCAAATTTAAAGGTCTTATGTGTTACCCAGCCCTGGTTTCAACCCACAACCTCCTGCTCTTGAGGCAATGTTCTACCACTGAGTTACCAATGTGGTCGCTACATACGGTATGTTATAGGAACATAAAGGCTACATTGGAAACTAAGACCACACATTTATAAATCATTTATCTATGCAAATCATTAATTAAGTAAAGTTTGTCAAGTAATGTTGAATAAGTACAATATTGAATGGGGAATGGCTGTTTGCTGACGATTCATTAGTTTTATGTACCGAAATAGTCTATAGTTAATTATAGGTGTACTCAATGATAGGTAATACACAACAAGGATCTAGAGCAGATATTATCAAAATGCAGGTAATCATTTGTAAAACACTGGTTTATATTACCTATCTTGTTATATCATAGTACTTATTCTACCTTGTGGTAAACGAGTAATACACAAAACTCCCATTATCTATTTAATACATGTCATACCTGGAGTCAGGTTTATAGGTGAAACTGATTACTTTTACATGTAACATTTAATCTGTCAATAAATTTATTTCACAATTATAGAGTCATATTTTCAAAATAAACCCCAAAACTTTTAATATTGAGTATTTTTTTCCATATAGATTTTTTCTTGTCACATACATATACATGCCCAAATGTAAATATATAATAAAATATAACATATCAATATTCTTTTTAAAAAGGAAACAAAATTGTAATTTGATGACATATTGTATGATTACAGGTAACAAACAAGTAATGACATTGTAATTTGCACCTGACAGGTACATAATTAATATGATCTGACATTTAATACACACTACATGTATACATGAAAAGGTGTATTGTCAGTGCTAAGTATGGCATAAATTTGGGACTTATTTTATAAACAGACAATATTTAAGTATCAATTTGGCAATTTTTAATTAAGTATTGAAATCAACTTGACATCCACATGTATATACATGTGATATGTACATGATGCTATGAAGTCAACAACATCTGATAACATCAATTACGTTATCTGATACAACAGGCCAATGTGCCAAATTTTTAATATATTCTTTCAAACCAGACAGCACAAGTGTGAAATGAATCCTCTAGTAGAATTAAATTTATTTAACTTTTAACAGTTATATATCAAAATTAATTGTAAAAAGTTGTGTTAATGGCAAAGAGGCTGGCTCAAGTGCTTTTAAGGACTGATGGTTGTAGGTTTGAAATCTCGATAAGGATTAAATTGGAAGTTGTTGCTCTCTTATTTAGCAAGCACTATATATATTTGTGTGTGGTGTGTGTGTGTGTGTGTGTGTGTGTGTGTGTGTGTGTGTGTGTGTGTGTGTAATAAGACATGTCAGCAAGTGTATCTAGCAATAAGAAACAGGGTAGTCACAACTGTCAATGAGTATACAACATGGCGAGTTGCACAATCAAATATGAGCATACATTGATGCAATCTATATCACCATTTCATTAAATGAACTTGATATTAATGAGCTTGGAATTTCTTATCTGAACCATACCAACATTTCTTTGAAATTCACTTCTATCAAAATATTGTCATTGCATGATGAGAGAACTTACCTGTTTATTTCAGCTTTTGCAGGAGGCACTGTAATCAGGTGACGGTCACATGATGTAAACATGGTAGTACATCTGTCAACCAACTGTTACCACCATCTGTCATGAAAAACATACAAAAATACTCATCAATACTAGATAGTCTGTCCTAATGAATGACATTAACATATATTGATTATAATTAATTAACTTAAGGTCACACATTAGATTTTAAGGTAAAACCATTAAAAAAGAAAAAAGATGTCCATCAAAAACAGCTGTATCTTACCATTAACATTTTAATTTCTAATAGTGATATTATATCATTATATTAATACTTTTACCCAATATGATTTTAATGAACTTTTTTTTTATTTTGTAGTAGTGTGTTACCTGTAATATTTGTCCAGTGTAAAAAGTGTAAAATAAGTTTAAGAATATACTTGTATCAAAATGGTATTCCCATAATTTTCTTTTCACACACACATATACACACACACCCACTCTCTCTCTCTCTCTCTCTCTCTCTCTCTCTCTCTCTCTCTCTCTCTCTCTCATTTTGGATATTTTTCTTTACATGTTCAATAATTTAATTAAAATTAAAATTTAATTGTAAACAATCCTATCCTAATTGAGATAAAATCTAGTGTTATTCCAGTGTACCGAAACTGACATGTTTACAACCTAGAAATAATGTGTATATACTTCCGAGAAAAAAAAAAACAAGTTCGTCTGGTATTAAATAGATGCCCTAAATAAATACATATTGATTTGACTGTTCATGATTTTAAATTGCGTCATACTTGAAAACCTCATTATACACGGACATTACGTCTTTTATATTTCCAATAGGATACAAAGAGCACAAACACTGCTAATCGATAAATGGTAAAAATACATGTATACCCAACTAATTATTTAATTCTATAAGAAATATACAGCTGATTGCTAATGGGGGACCAATTATCTATATTTGTGGATGTATTGTGACGGGTTTGCATAGAAATTAAACAAAACAACTCCCCGATTCTCCACGTTGGAGGGAATTAGTAAGCAAGTGTGTGATAAACTGTTAAAACATTACAATTAACCTTATTACATCTATAGTATTCTCTCTAACAGTTTTCATATTTAACCTGTTTTTAAATGGTACCAATTATAACTTATAGACCATCTGTTTTAAAAATTTAACCACAAATTATCAATTTTTCAAAAAATTAATTATCACATTTTTAGGGTGTTAAATTAAATGTTAAACAATACCATTTTGTCTTAATCCCCTAAAAGGTGGAGTTTTTATTTCAAAATGTGTAAGAAGACCATCTACTTGTTATACAAACAAAAATCTTTTATCAGAGTTCCAGGTTTCAGGTGGTTTTTTTTTTTTTTTTTTTTTTTTTTTTTTTGTATCGAACTCTTTATATATCTAGTATAACCAAAGCTAAAAGTCAAAGCAGGTCAAATAAAACTTGGTAAAATCTAACTGGTTAATCAATGCCTGAAGTATTGATACAAGTAAACAGCTCAAAAGTTGAACCTGTCTAAACGGTATAGCTTTCTAAATAAATATTCTGTTCAAATAACAGATAGGGTTGGTTCAACTTTTCACAGGTTTGTTTCATAAACAATATTTACAAAATGCTTGAATAATAAAATGAAATTTATTGATAAACAGTATTGTTTTCTCCATATAACAAGACTGGTTTCTATGAACAGAAGAACAAATTCTAAATGTAAATTAATAAACATCTGATAAAAACAGTGGTCAAAATAACACATTTCTGCACTTGAAACAGAAAGTGTGATGAGTGTAATAAACCTCGAGTGTTGATCAACATTTACAGATACTATACATGCATCAGTACAACAGTCATCAAAATACTTAATCTTGGCACAAAACACTGCAACTACTATGTAAAACAATATTTGCCAGGGATAGTCCTATACAACTAAAACCATCTACATAGTACCGTTAGTACTAATACTTCATTGGTCAACCAACTCAGTCTTGGCACATGTATCATGACTGCTGTGTATAAAATATTAATAACCAGTCCGTCTATTGTAGTTAAGTTATCTACATTTTTACTCTGCATGTGTAAATGGTCAGCAAACTCAGTTTTGGCACCAACATTTTGAATGCTGTAAAAAAATATTTACATGTATTATTGACATATGTATTTTTCCAATTGTACCCTACATGTGTAAGTCAAAAAGTGGTCACTAAACTTAATCTTGGCACCAATATTCTGACCGCTGTGGTGTTATTCATAGTTTTAGTGTGTAAATGCATTTATAATTTCTACTATGATTTAGTACTAACTACAGTCCTTACTATACCAGTCAATCTGTACTGATTTGTATGAGCAAAAACATTTACCATCAATAACAAACATGTTTACTTGTTTTGGTGGTTATAAACTATAATAACATCATAATTCCTTTAACTAAAAGTTCAATGGACTTAAAAGTTTGTCCAAATGTTTTTGCTGGTCAAGCTATCAAATTCAAAAGAATGTTTAAGACAAGTTTTAAAGCCAAATAATAGCTTAGCCTTAAATTACGTGCAATTTTTTGGGAAAAAAATGTCAGAGTTATTAAACTTCACTAAATAAATGATTAAATTCAAAGCAATGATTGATGGCAATGGCTAAACTTTGTGTTAGTTATTTAACATTTCCACTATAATATTTAAGATACAAATCTTGAAGAAAAAACTGACAAAAGAAGATGAGAAGGAAAGGAAGATCCGATCAGAATGAGGTAAGATTAAACCAATCAATGACTAATATAAAACAATTACTGCGATATCAGTTACCACCAAGGCAGAGATTGTTAAAGACATCTAAATTTTCTTTACCTGTTCTAAAATACATAAAAATATTATGATATATAGATATCACAACTTACTACTGTGTAACACTGTTTATATCAGAACAGTAGGATATCTTACGCTGTTATATAATTATTATATAACACCAGAGTTTTTATTTTTTGCACTGTCATCTATAATAACTTAATTTGTACTAAGCTAGTATATCTTCCTAGTAAATCACCTCAATTATCCAAAATTTATTTTTTTTTTTTTAATTTTTTTTTTAAAAAAGTACTGATAAGAAAAAATCACTTTTTTTCAAAGGTAAAAATAAATAATATCTATCAAACATGAGAGAGAGAGAGATGAGAGAGAGAGAGAGCTGAGATGAGAGAGAGAGAGAGAGATTTTATTTGTATATTGAGATGTCACCAGCTATATAGTAAGTTTCAGTGATTGCTTCATGTTTGCAGTATATATATTGTTGGAAATAAACAATGAGAGCATAATAGACCAGTCTGGCCCCAGTTTCACAATCATTCACTCAGCTGAGTTTACACTCAACTCAAATATTCCCATTTTTCTCTCATCAATATTTAAAAAAAATTAAGTTTTATAAGACATTGTTTTGTTTTGTTCAACAAATCTACACTTAACAATTTAAATATAACAACAGATATTCAATTTTTACCGTGTAATGTCTTAGAAATTGACATTGAAATATGCTCAAATTTGATTTGAGTGTACACTCAGCTGAGTGAGTGATTGTGAAACTGGGGCCTGATCATAACAAATGAATTGATCTAATACTGATTTAAGTCTGACATTGGTCCTGTTGCAAAAAAGTTTCTAGCTCTCAGATATTGAGTGAGATCTGGTTGTTACAATAAGCCAATAATCAAGATCATACTGATATAGGTATGACATCCACAGATCAATTAACTGATTTATTGGCTCTCATAAGCAGGTGTCCTGATACAGAGCCTAGGTCACATGTCAGTCTGTTACATTATTCTATATATTGCATTATGACTTCATCAAATTTAGATACTGAAGTCTTAAAAGATCTATTGATTTACTTGTTCTAATTAAAAATGAAAGTTTTATTTTTCTGTACTCTATAACCACACATACAACACAGGATGCCTAATAACTGACAAACATGAATTCTGTTTATAACTACTTCCCCATATCCACATAAATCTGACACCTACAGATCAATAAATCGATTGATTAATTTGTGTGATATGTACATCAGGTTATCATTCATTCTACCATTAATTAGGAATTGTTAGTTTTACAGTACCCATATGTAATACCAATACTGACAATAAACTATTGATAAACAATACATATATAGATATATATATATATATATAATAAACAGTATTTTATAATGTCAGGGTGTGTGTGAGGAGACATTTAGTGTAGTGTCAGTTCAAGTTAAATGTACAATTGTCATGATTACTTTAATTAATTATTGTCACACATGTCATAAACATTACATAATTTACCCATATTATATATGATCATTTTACACCCAATTTGGACAATATCTGTTAATTTTCTAAACAAATGTTAATTTATTTTTATCTATGTATTCAATCATCGCATGAAGTAATTAGTGTGGCTTGGAGGTAAGTAAACATTATGTGTAATAATGTCAAATGATGCTAGGTAGGAAATGTCCGAGAAGAATCTCCACTCATTATCATTACCTTGTTAGGTAAATATGATCAGAGTGATAATATCATGGTTCATAATATAGAATTTACCAGATCAAAAAATTAGAAAGATATTCCGATTATACAGGCTAAATTTAAATGGTAATTTAGTTTAGAAAGGTTTTATAGGGTTAAGTTTTTTACAGTTATAAATTTACCTAAATTTGAGGGCTACTCTCATCCAAGTGCCATATACCCAAACATATCTGTGACATGATAACTTTTGGGCTGGCACTATAAAATCAACTTACTCATAGTCCTACAATGATTAAATCAGAATTTAAAACTTGCTCAAAATTTCTTCTTATGAAGAAATATAAAATATCAATGAACATGTCCAAACATAACAATTTCAATCTGTTCTGGGAACTTTTACAGCCAAGTGGTCAAAAACAACATCTTCTGGATCACTGAATTTCACAACCAAGGTTGGAATACTACCGAGACAGATTCTTATGTAAGAATGTTTGCTAGTTCATTTGACTTAGGTTGGTCATTTCCTTAAGGTACTCTATTTTCCTCCATCATTTCAGATTAACTCTCCACCCCCCCCCCCCCTCTCAAAAAAAAAAAAAAAATTCTTGACTATGAAGTTTAACATTATAAATCCCTGATATCTGTGTAAGTTTACCAAGTTTTATCCTCAATAACTGCTGAGTATTGTCACCTTACTAGGTACAGGTATACATGTAATAGCTACAGGTATGATTAAAACACCGGAGGGACTGCGCTTACTAACCACTTGTACATCAACAACCAGAATTAATCATCTTATTGAAAAATTAATCATCAATGATTTTCTAAAATTAATTAAAGGTAATTGATTAACTGATTGCTAATTCCTGTGACTAATGAATATAGACAATCTATAACTCTTATTTTAATTAGCCCCTCTTTGTTAATTTCAGGTAATTACAGGCATTTTGAGACACATTTAATTTAGAAATATAGGCTACATACCTGTTTAACCCAAAAAATGTTAATTTCAATTTAAATTGTTAAAAAATCCATTTTTCCAATAACCATAATTTGTTCTTTTCAAACCATATAATTACATTCACATTGAAATCAAGATGTATATTATCTTACAGAAAGTATATATTATATATGTATGATATATATACTTTTTAGTTATTAAAACACATGAATAAAATTTACAAACAAATGGAAATAAAAATGACAATGAAAATGATATGTTCATGGTAAATTAATTTCTTACAAACAAATAAACTTTATATATCATCCCCAGATATAGTAGGTTATCATATTTTGTTGCTAAAAACCTTGAAATTTTATTTAAATCTAAACAAATATTTAAAATACAATATACACCTGAGATTTTTTTACCTGGTTGTGTTAACAAATTACACAGATCCTGTTAATTGTTGTCTTTCAGAAAAATGCATGAAATATAATCGATTAAGGGGACATAACTGCCATTAAAAAGATAATTGATTTTTTTTTACCATAATAAAAAGCAATCAGTCCTTGAATGATGATTCTATCTGCACATTTAAAAAGGTAATCAATAAGAGAGCTGGTGAAATTACCTGTGTAAACAAATACTTAATTAAGTACTCATTTACGTCTTCATTAAGGTGTCTCTTAAAGCAATCATGTCTTATCTTCAAATCAGAATGGCTATGTTAAAGAGATGATATAAATTACAAGTAAATTCAATGGTCTGTTAATAGCCAACTTTAGTTTTATTTTCCATTAACTTAATTATCATTATAGGAAGAGGTCATGATTGTATATGAATGGTTCAATTCTCCCGTCACACTCGTAATTTTTTTTTTTTTTAGGATTAAGAATATGGTGTTAAACATCATATCATTTTAATCTTTGCTACTGTGTACATTTATCTTTTCAGTTCAAAAATTAACCTTCATTTTTTAAATACTGAAATGTCATTAACTTTAAAAAGTTAAGAGTTTCATAAGTTTTGTCTTAAATGGTTAAATTTATGAAATTCTGTTCACTATTAAAATAAAATATGCGGGAGCTTGGCCTTGATAGGTGGACAGATAGATAAGATCAGTTGGTCAGGGGATACAACCTCAAATACCGTAGTTTTGATTCAAAAATATCAAAATAGGAGAAAAGAGAGTGGAATATTACACTTTATTTTTCATTTTGTTCTTTCGTATTACAATTATACATCATGTTTAACACTTTATCATGCAGTTTGGGCACATAATGGCAAAGGTCTTGAATTGCATACAGTGGTTTGTTTTTTAAACTGGTTAAAATATTCTTCATCAGAAACTTGAGGTCAATTATAGTAGCAGTTTTATAGTGTCAAAATTCGAAATGTCAGTAACAAAAATTCCTTTATGAAGTAAGTAATTGGTAATTCAGAAATATGGTTGTCACTAACAACTTCCATCTTAAACCTTACCTAAACTATACAAAACACCACTTCCCTTTTACAGAGAATGTGAATGACTTATCAATACAGATAGACACATTATCCCCTTCCTTAGACACACTGAGAACAAGTTGAAACTGCAAGTCATATCAATTATAATGTTCAAATGTAGTGGGTTTTTTTTTTTTTTCTAAAGAAAACCTTGTCATAACATAAAAGTCAACATTTATTTTTTGTCAAAACCAAGAGAAAAATACTTAGGGGTGTTATGCTCATTCAAAAACTTTAAGTCTCAATCTTTAAAAAACCTGATACACTTTTTTATAAGTTAAAGACCGCAATCAAAATTGAACAGGGTGAGAAACACATACAATTAGTAATAAATTTGTCCCAATCAGCTCTACTTTTGAAGTTATTTTGCTTTCATTTAACAACAATAACAGGCACTAGGCTATAATTACACTCTACCCACATGTAGGTTTTCAGGGGGTGTTTATATAGAAAAGCTGGTGGGGTAAGACTTACATTGTCCCCTAAATGATAGTAGATAATAATTATATATACAAGGTATCATTGAGGATAATTTATTGTTATTGGTGGTTTTTAGTGAAATCAATAAATTTTTGATAATGTTCATGTGACATCAATAATCACCCAAAATTGGATAAAATAATTTAAGATCTAGTAAGATGGGGGAGGTCTTTATTTGCTATTAGAGAGAAGGGAGAAGGGTGTGGATCATGAGGAATTCACTGTCCCCTAGCCCTAAGCAGTAATCCATAAAAAGCTTATAACAGTCTATTGACTAGGCCTGAATCTCACTATAGCAGATTTTAATACGAAATGATTTAACAGTTCACTTTCTCAGATGGATTTTTTTTCAGGTACTCTACCATCCAAGAACTGGCTACTTGATACAAGCCTAAAAATTAAAACATTATTCAACTTCACATCTTAGCCATCTTAGAATTAACCATCTTAATCAATATAAGTGAAAGAAACTGGATTGGAAAGTAAAACATCATTACTCCTCTCAACTCATAATGCACAGAATCTCATGTGATAAACTGACCAGTTTACTTGATTACTGAGTGGATGTGAAAACAGGAGTTCCTGGGGGAGGGGGGGGGGATCAGTGACTTAAGACAAGCAAATTGATTAATTTCCCTACACTAGGATGGTAGTCCACTTACTTTATAAAACCATGAGGTCACAAATAAATACACTTTATATATTTTGTCAGCTTGAACTATTATCATGTTACTGCAGACTTGAGATATTTATCAAAAAGACATTATAAAGACTGAGAAATCCTGTAGGATTATAACACCAAGTACAGAATGACATTAATTCTAAGTAGATTAAAAGGTATGGGGGCTGACAAGGACTGACACACTGTATCATTAAACACATATGTCCACATGCATTCATATTTCATTTTAACAGCCATAATTAGTGATGGGGGAAATTAAAAAGACCCAAGGTTATCTCCCTTAGTGATTAATGATGTACAAATTAATAAATAATTATATATACTGGTCAAGAGATGAGGGCCCAGTCATAAATGTATCAACAATCATCAGATGAACTAAGGTCATTGGTGGTCTTTTCATCAAGACTGGACAACAGTCCTATAAATCACTCATATCCAGCTGGTCAAGGCTGGTTAATTATCATGTGACACTTTTCACCTTAATTATTTACAACTTCATGGATTTTTGATAGTCCTTAGGGGAAAAAATCAAAATTATCCCAAAATATCAAAATATAATTTGCATTGCACCTGCCCTATTGACTTATCCTTAACACTTTTAGATTGACAATCCATAATTTGTTTTCACAATGTCCATGCCAAGACCAGAGAGGTCCCTGAAAAAGAAATCTAGATGTATTTATGACATATGAACTTTCCTGAATATGAAATACTGCTAATTAAGACATCCCTCCCCTCTTGTATAATCAACCTGTGTTAATCAAACAGACACTTGACACAAAATGTGAACAACAACTTACACAACTGAAAATTCCAGGGTTAAAAATACCACTTGCATTTATTTTAACTAATGGAACATGACACAACAACAATGCAACTAAGTAAGAAATTCTGGGGAAAAAAAAAAAAAATAATAAAATAAAAATAAAAATAAAAATAAAAATAAAATAAATAAATAAATAAATAAATAAATAAAATAAAATAAAATAAATAAGAAAAAAACATCATAAACTTTTCTCATAACCATAGAAACCTGAAACAACAAATATGTTTACTCAGAGTTAAAATTGTGAAAAAAAGCATTATGATTATAAAAAAAAGATTACATCATATGGAAAGTAAACCCTTGCCTAACTGGCAGGGTCCTTATCATTATATAAGAATAAGTGTTTTCTGGGTCATGCTTTTATTCACAGATTCCTAAAAGTGACACAAATTCTGATTAAATATAACAACAAAAATGGAAGGGGGTCAGATTTCTTACCATAACAATGACTAATTGACTTTATAGTCAAATGTGTGATTCTGTCACTTTTGAGTCCAGAGAATAAGCTTCTATTGAGAAATAAAAATTTTGTTTTAAGAAAGCTAAGTGACAAGTGTCAAAATAGTCTATCCTAAATTCATTTATATTATAAAAACCTTAGATATGACACAAAGTCACCTAGACCACTTAAAAATACACGTAAAATCTGTGATATTACTTCAAAAACAGACAATGATAAAACTGGGCAAGTAAGAGTCACCAGTCAAGATTCTTTAAAAGATGATCAATATGCAAATGGTAGAAGAATCTGGAGTGCCTGACGAATACCACCACCTTTTGACAAGCTGACAAACTTTCTTACAATTAATTTCTGTCATGAGCGAGATTCAGGGTGAGGCTGTGCTGAGCACTATGATCCCTTAGTGCACTCTTAAGACCACTTGGCCACTACGACCCCCTTGAACAAGGAATAAAAAAATTATATGCTCTCAGTGATTATTTACATACAAACAACTCGGAGAGCTATAAATGTAAAATAAGGAAGTTATGAACTGTTTTACTCAGAAGAAAAACTGGCACAATAATGAATTGGCTGTGCCTAATTAAAAGATGATCTTGGTTTGTTGGTTCAATATAGTTCTGTATCAAAACAGCAAATTTTTAGCTACCCAATACTAGTGACTACTGACAGTCTTTCTTATTAATCACAAGTACTTATCTAACACATGTTCATGTTGTGTGTGTTTTGTTTAAAGTATTTATGATCCCCTTTGTACTAATGCACACAAATGTCAACTTTTAAAGTACTAGTACACTTGCCCACAATGTTGATTATTTTTGCTAAAAGAAATTTTTAAGTGTCCCATTCCATTTAGATTATTTATATTGACCAATTCTTTAACAATTATCTTTATATTTTAATAATCCACAATACACTAATAAAAAATATATATACTAAGAAGAACGAGAGCATTTAAGATAATTATCTGAGCTTTTAAGTAAATTACTTACTAAAAATCTAAATGTAATTTCCAATAAATAATTACATAAATAAAAGATTGTATAATTGAAAAAAAAATATCATGATTGAAAAATAAATTAATTATTCCAAAAATAATGGAAGATGTCAATTACATGCTTCTATGTGGCAAGTAGATTATATTTGATGTAATATCTAATTTTCAATAAAGCTGAAATTGACAAGAGTCAATTTTGCATGTGACTTCAGTCAAACTATTATTTTAATGCAAGAATACACCCCAGGGAATTCATTGGCAAAGGACAGCTAGACCGTGATTGAAATCCCTGCATCCTGCCTTGGCTGAAAACTCTGTAATAATAAAACAGAAACCCTTTTTCTTGTTTGGACTAATTACAATCCAGCTGCTTCCTAAAAGAAATGCAGTGGAGATTATATCTGAAATATTAGATGAAACCTTTAATTGCAGAAATTGTTCATCTGATTATGATGTTTCCATAGCAACTTTTGTAAATGTGACTAGTCAATTTCCTTGCATTCATGTTAAGCATGATTAAGTTTCCTTCTCCAACTTATAAAAAAAATAATCATTATCATTTCACTAAATAACAAATTTTAGTCTGACAATGAGTCACAACAATAATCCCTTATTTTGTCTTGAGGCAGCGATACACAACATCATGCTCCATATGCAAATTAATCATTATCTCAGCATTAAGAGTATCGTTGGATATAAAATCGGCATTGGCATCATAACGGCTTTTAATATAGGGCTTCTACTGATATCATATTTGCATGCAAACAGTGTACTTTAAGGCATGGCACGTTTTCGATTTTTCTTTTTCATTTTTAATCAATTTATAAAGAAATTCAATAGTGAACAGTTTTATTGTTCCTAATCAGTTCCAGCAAAGAGAAAATTTAAGCTTTTTACACATCCCAGCTGTCTATCATATTAAAAATTCATATACAAACAAACATCAATATGTGTTTTAGCTATGAAAGTGAAAATAAAAAGGATGAATTCAAACAGATTTCTATTCCTAATATTGGTTTGAATTTTATATTAAACAAAAATATCCCTTTGAATATTTTATATATCTATTATAAAGAAACAATAAAAATCACAAGATTACCGTCATATGATTTTGATTTTTGCTTCTGAACCAATCAGAATAAATCTAAAGATATTGAATTATGGATTGGTCATTCATAGAGGCAACATCAGGTAACATTATACAGGTCAAGGTCATTTAAAGTGGCAACATCAGGTAACATTATACAGGACAAGGTTATTTATAGTGGCAACATCAGGTAACATTATACAGGTCAAGGTCATTTAAAGTGGCAACATCAGGTAACATTATACAGGTCAAGGTCATTTAAAGTGGCAACATCAGGTAACATTATACAGGTCAAGGTCATTTAAAGTGGCAACATCAGGTAACATAATACAGGTCAAGGTCTTTTATAGTGACAACATCAGGTAACATAATACAGGTCAAGGTCTTTTATAGTGACAACATCAGGTAACATAATACAGGTCAAGGTCTTTTATAGTGACAACATCAGGTAACATTATACAGGACAAGGTCATTTAAAGTGGCAACATCAGGTAACATAATACAGGTCAAGGTCTTTTATAGTGACAACATCAGGTAACATAATACAGGTCAAGGTCTTTTATAGTGACAACATCAGGTAACATAATACAGGTCAAGGTCTTTTATAGTGACAACATCAGGTAACATAATACAGGACAAGGTCTTTTATAGTGACAACATCAGGTAACATAATACAGGTCAAGGTCTTTTATAGTGACAACATCAGGTAACATAATACAGGTCAAGGTCTTTTATAGTGACAACATCAGGTAACATAATACAGGTCAAGGTCTTTTATAGTGACAACATCAGGTAACATTATTCAGGTTAAGGTCAGTTTCTGTAACATTGGGGGAAAAAAAAGTATATACATCCGAGACAAATATCATGACTGGAGAATTTTAGATACTTTTTTAAAATTGAGAAAGAAATTGTAAAATTTAAAATAAATCAAAGTACTTAAAATCAAAATTTTCATTTTTCATTTTTATATAAAGATCAAATTAAAAGTTTGTCATTTTTTTCTTTACAAATTCACAATTAACTTTATCAATAAATAGCAACATCAAACACTAGGTTGTGGTAAATCAAATTCAGTGAATAATCCACAAAATTAGGACCTTTTAACACCTAATACCAATTGACTTCATGGTATTTTTTAGTAGTTCATAACATTACGATGATGAAAACCTCACAAGTGGAATGAATTCTACTAAATTTTTAAGTTTTTAATATAGTTATAATGGATTCTGTATATTAGTATATTCAGCTGGCTGCAACCAATTAAAGAAAATCGACAGAAACTTCCAAAATTCTGAATGGAACATTAAAGCATGTTGTACATATTTATTTTAAAGATTTATCATAACTAAAAATCTACAAAGATACTTTAAACCTATAGCAGACTTATATCATGAATGAATGAGAAAAACAAACTTCTTAACTGAATAGATGAAGTTTTTTTTCTTTTTCTCTTATCTAGCACCAAAAAAGTAATGAAGCAAAAACCAGATTATAGCAAAAAATCAGCAGGGGGTGATTAACTGGGGCTTGTTTTGTGTGACAGTGAAATGAAATTTGAGCCTCTCTTAAAACAGCTGATAGCATTCACAGCTTAAAAGCAATTTCCTTTCTGCCAGATGATGACTGGGGTTCTTAAAAACTTCATAACATTAAAAGACAAATTATTTGCAGAATTTCTGGAGATCACATCGTCCCAGTGCAAAACACTCTTGATTTTATCTTAAACCATGAAGATAACTTATCAGCTGACATACTTTTTTGAAGTTGTTTTTTTTTTTCTTTTCCAAAAAAGTGTTAATTTGGAATTATTTAATGAATCATCAAGTAAGGTGAAGGTCAAAATTATTCATGAAAGATAAAATAATAATTTTGTCGAAGTTAGGTACCAAGCATCTTATTTTATTCCGTTCTTTAACTTACGTTTTTGTCACATCTGTTGTTTGAATGGAGTTTTTTAAAAAAAACAGTCAAGATTATCTTATTTCATTTTTTCCCCGAGATGTTCAGCTAATGATGCAGGAAAACTAGAGCACTGCCATTAAACCACTGAACTTTGGAACACAAACTCCTCCAAGTGAGGTTCAAGTCTAGTCAGTGAAAAACATACATAAGTCAATACAAGAGACCCAATAGGGCTCAACTGGTGCTCAAATTGCATCATGTTTTGTGAAAAGTGGGGCAAACAAATATTATTTAGAACAAGAGGTCTAGTGGGCTTTAATGGTCATTTGAGGACATCAGAACTGTGGTTGATGCTTATAATTGAAGCAGACATGGTCTTGAAATTAGTAATGGAGGGACAGTAAGCTAAGATGTTGTGTATGCAATTCAATGAATTATCATTGTATGACAAAAATAAGAATGGTTAACACATTATTATTTATGAAATATTGTTTATTATTATGCATATTTAGGACAAACAAAACATCTGAGCATTCTTTTTGTAACTATAAAAATTGAATATACATTGTGTACAAGATCTTGTATTATAAACCATGTTCATAAGGGAACAGTTACATGACATTGATTCAACTGTATCCTACATGGATATTCAATGGATATATGGGATCAGTACAATAATGAGAAGTACATAAACAAAACTTGGAATCCATGATAATAGATTGGATAAAGTAAATAGCAAAGTACATTAATTGTTAATTCTGAACAAGTTTTTATTATACAAATAAACAACATATCACAGCTGTCACACTTATACATCTCCAGGGACACCTGGGTTTGAACCAAGAATTGAACGTCGGTAGTGACTGTAGTGCACTGGCATTACGAAATGAAAGTCACGGTTCTTTCGGATGGGAATTTAAAATAAACGAGGTCCTGTGTCATGGCAGACCTGGCACCATAAAAAACCCTGCTGTATAATGCCACCAGCACAACACACAGGCAAAATTTCTGCACTTTCACCTACAGCTGGTGACGTCTTGATAGAAGTGAAAAATTATTGACTGGGATGTTAAACACCATTACTCAACTCCTAGTCAATCAACATAATTTAAATGCCAAGAGCTGCCAAAACAGCAGTGCTTACCTTCTCTCCAAGTCCATCAACAAATGTTTACCAACAAGACCTGACAGAAAAACAGCATAGCTCACCTGCAAATCTAGTCCATCAACCAATTTCAACCAAGACCTGTTAGAAAAGCAGCAAAGCTCACCTGCAAATCTAGTTCAACAAATGTTTACCAACAAGACCTGACAGAAAAACAGCATAGCTGACCTGCAAATCTAGTCCATCAGCAAATGTTTACCAACAAGACTTGTCAGAAAAACAGCATAGCTTCTCAAAACATCAAGTCTATCAATTATTTTTAACCCAACAAGTCCTATCTGAAAAACAATACAGCTTCCCAAAATATCAAGTTTATCAACAAATTTTACCACTAAGACTTGTCAGAAAAAGAGCATAGCTCACCTGCACACCTGGTCCATCAACAAATGTAACCATTTTTTAACACAGACACTAATACCCACACTTATTTTCATGTTATATATATTCTTCTAGTTTTAATATCATATCTAGGTAGGTAAGAGTAATCAAGTCATCAATTAGGAGAAGTAAGACAATGTATATTAAATCCATTTAAAGGCTTTTTTGTTATAAGTTTACTCAGTGTAATTTATCCATATACTCTAATTATGATTTATATTTTATATTAGTGATAACAAAACAGATATAACTTGATACTTTTCATTATTATCAAACCATGAAGATAAAATCAATTTATTGACATTAAATGTCTTTAAGAATCAAATTTCTAATCAAGAGTAATCTGGTGAGGCAGGCAAGGAAAGTGTGCTGAGGATGGCACTTAATATTTTACCATTTATAACAAGACAAACAATCTTACCTTTCTATGAAGTATCTGATCATATTACAAAGTATAAGAACTTAAATTACCAGCACTTTGCTTTTACAAAACATAAACACGGTAATGCAAGGATTTATATGATCCAAAATCTATTGTTCTTGCTCGTAAATTTGAATTTTCATACAATCATTGTACTTTTAATGACAGATTTAATAGCCGGGTTTGGAAGAAATATATTATTTCATCATTAAACATGAAATTGTTATCCCATTGTTAGGATTCATATTTCATTTGTATATATCTATAGGAAGAAAAAGTGAATATAATTCCCCATTACCATGTAAATTAAAATAATTATAACAGTAAAAGTGATCAGTACATAACTAAAATGATTTATTACATGTCAGTGGCGTAGCTGCATTTACGTCAAAACGCATGTGCGTACACATTAAAATGACAAAAAAAAAAAAAAAAAAAAAAAAAATTGCCCCCTTACACCATGGTATTTTAATGACAACTCTCTGAAACCTTAGGCGTTACAAACAGAGGGCTGTATCCATGTATTTGGTCAATATTTACAGTACTTTTAACTATGCCGGTAGCAACAGCGACAACTGAAGGCTTGGAAGAGTGAAGACATTCTTACGCACAACAATGCACCAGGACCGTCTTTCTAGTCTGGGGCTTATGCATATTCATCGACATTGCTTCTTTAAAAAACAGAAAATGTCACTTCTGTATTAAACTGTATAATTACAGTTTCTGTCATAATAATAAATATTTTTGAGTAATTACTGTGAATTTTTTTGGATAACCATGTGTCGTGCTGTCTGTCAATAAGTTTGATAAAAAGACAGAAACCAGCAATATTACGTTAATTTCTATGTTGTCTGTACATTCCCATTTTCTTTAAACTCCTGAGCTTCTGGGGGGGGGGGGCTTTGCCCCCTCTGGGCCCCTGACCAGGGCGCTGCCCTGGACCTGCTGGGAGTACACATTTATTTTACTTAGCTACGCCACTGCATGTAGTTATTTTTATTTTTAAATTTTCTTTAAAATCTATATCATGATTTATGGAAAAAAAAAAGAGAAGAGTTTCTGCACTTTCTGGTTTGTTCAACTACATTCTTAAGTTTAAAGTTAAAAAGACATGATGATCAGAGTAGATACACATTAAAGTTTCATTATGTCAATAACAATTCTATGGGCAACATCAATATCTTTGGAATAAGTATCAGTCACCAGACCAGAAAATATTCAGGTTTAAGTGGTGTAAAATAACTGAGAGTACAAGACTCGTCCCAGATTTGTAATTCTAGTCTCAAGGTTAATCCTGTCAGTACTGATTTAGCAACTTTGTTTACTATTTGATGTCTTATAACTTACAACCAATAAAGACCTTGGTCACACATTTTAGGTTCAGGCCTATCTTAATGCACACACACACACACACACACACACACACACACACACAAGGAAAATGTTTTAGGATAACTACTGCCAGATCACACAACTTTTATATCATATACTCATCCATCAAGTTGATTTGTAACCCATATCGTTTAATCAATGAGATTCAAGTTCAATAGTGTGACAAATCTTATCCAAAAATTTTACCATGATGTTAATATGACGAACCTCCAAGTAAAAATAATGATGAATTAGTCGGCACAAATTAATCGGACAGAGAGATGATCTGGTTGATACAAATGATCTCATATAGCTTCAACATACCTACAGATCAATAAAGTGAATTTCATATACTCATAATGATCTTACCTTTTTCACATAATGAATAACCACAAATATTTCCTGCTTATCTCCAACCAACATCATCATAGATCAGATTTCTAGGATTCTTACATTACGTTATCGGTAATGGCTGTTTTTTTTTTTTAAAAAAAAAAGCTAAATCCAATCCATTTTCTGATAATGCCTAAGGTAAAATTTGTTCCGATGATAAATTTTCAATGTCATCTGATCTGTAATAAGGAAAAAACGTAACTTCCATAAATCATACTGATGATTTAATCAAATACAGGAACGATTTATAACATTCATACCGGTACATTAAAATAGAGAAATGCAATGTGCTTTTCTAGGAAAAATGAAGCTCTGTAATAATACGTGCATGAACATCAATCACCCTGTAAAATGCACACAAACAAAAACATATTTCAAAGAACGATAATGATGCATTTCACTGTTGCATGGCAAATGAATGAAAATCCTTTTTTTTTCCTGTTCTCATTGTATAAGTATGTCCATCACAAATCCTGAGCAACAGCTTGCTCTCTCTCTCTCCGTTTCCTATTTGCTGATTTAAGCACTTTCTAAAACGCTGCCACGTAGCATATTTTAACAAAATGATAGATTAAAACTCCAAATTATTGATTCATAGTCACAAGAAGATTGTGGATATAAAATAACATTACTGATGATGGCTGATCAATTTACAAGCCTTTCTCTATGTTTGTAAATGATATGTCTAATTAATGATAATATCATCATCAACATTAATTGTTTTAGCATTCATTAACATATCATATAGATAGATGCTCATTTACACAACATATAGTTCTTTATGAATTTCTTCTGAAAAACTGCATATATATGCATATATATATATATATATATATATATATATATATATATATATATATATATATATATATATTTTACTTGACTTTGATTCAAACTGGTAAAAATATTTAAGCTTTTGTTTTGAATGAATATAATATGAACATACCCGTAATTTATATCAAATGTAAAAATCATCCTGAATCTTTTTATTACACCATAATCTAGATTTTCTATGTCATTTTTACTTTTCGCTTCAATATTGCTTTTCAAGGAGATTGCATCTAATCTTTTGTTCATTAAGAAATTTGTAATTCTACACTAAAAAGAAAAGTTTTGAATTTGTCTTCAGAAATGGTAAAGGGTAAACTTGTTTCTTGTACAGTTTTAAAAAAGTTTAAAAAACATTTTTTTGAAATACCATATACCAATCCATGAATAGTAAAGAGAAATATTTCATAAGAAATTTGTTATTAACACCAAAAATTACAGCTTTTTACTGCTTTTTTTAATCATGAAACATAGAACAGTAAAATACCGCTCATTTATAGAAATACTAAAAAATATCAAATCAACAGGATAAAATACCAAGTAGAACAAATGAAACTTTAAACATTCTAAAAATCAACAGGATAAAATACCCAGTAGAACAAATGAAACTTTAAACATTCTAAAAATCAACAGGATAAAATACCCAGTAGAACAAATGAAACTTTAAACATTCTAAAAATCAACAGGATAAAATACCCAGTAGAACAAATGAAACTTTAAACATTCTAAAAATCAAAGGATTTTTTTTTTTAAAAATTCAGACACAAGGTTAAAGCAGGGCTTATGAAAACAAAATTAGCAGTTTTTTTCAAAATAAAATTATATCAAGAGAGAGAGAGAGAGAGAGAGAGAGAGAGAGAGAGAGAGAGAGAGAAACAGTCCCGCTACAAATATATATGTATACTACTTTAGTACCTATTATTGTCACATTTCAAGCACACAGTGAAAAACACACAAAATCTGTCTGTGTCTAAACAAACACAGAAAATAAAATAATAACAAAGTAAATAAAATCATTTGAGAATCTTAGCATATGGGGGCAAGTGGAAAAAATGAAAAAAATACAAATAATAAAATCATATAATAGCAGATTATTTACAAAGCAAATGGTTAGAACAAAACAAGTGAAACAGTTCAAACATTAGCCTATAATTTGTTAAATAAGGGGGTTTACATTATTAAAAGACTTTAAACGTTGAAATAAGTCTTTATACAATTGTTACATTTAGTGCCCTGCTGTTGCTCAATTACAAGGCTTAACAAACAAAAACAGGTTATAATGACTTACTAATGGCAATACAGACAAAAACCAAGTACAAGTAAATAAATTTTAAATGTCACACCTCTATTTTATGTGTACTGGTAAATTAGGAGGCCTAAATAAGCCAGAGCAAACAGGAGACAAAATATTTGGTTTATTTCTTTAATTTATCAATATCATAGATAATTAATTCTATAGATTATTCAAAACCTGTTTTTTCTGCGTTTTAAGTTCCCTTTTAACAATTACATGAAAGAAATATTATATAAATATGAAGTGTGTTAGGCAACTGTTCAGGCACTGGTGCAAGCGGAAATTGTGGATTAACAGGTTTTTTTTTCTAAAATATCCCCTGCTAGGAGCACCTGTCCCATCTGCCCTTTAAACAATTGATATTACCTGTTTCATAGGTATAAGGTATATCATAACATTTATGATTGGCATGTTAAAGAAAAAAAATTTAATTTGACAATTTTCACCTGTCCTTAATCTAAACCACAGGTCTGCTGACTAGAAATGGTAATGATTATGTGGTTGTAATTTGCATCTCTTTTAACGTAAAAGTTCTCTGTAATCTTCACATAAAATTATGTGAGCAGAAGTGATTTTAATATTGATTTACCTTTTTTATACATGAAGATGCATTAATGTACTTTTTTATTTACTGATCATTTAAAATTTAAAAAGAAAACTGCAACATTTTAAAGAATTTTTTGAAGAATTTAATTGAAACCATTAAACTGTCTAGAAATGATTTTTATAGTACTTTAACTTCCACTGCCCAACTGAAAAAGGAAGGCTAGCATTTGATAAGGTATGCTAGTTTCCAATGAAGGATTACTTTTCAGTTGATATGTGTTCAATCCCTGGCTCAGTATAAAGTTTCTGTTTTGCTAGCTTCACATATTTTCTTTATCCTTTAATCGCAGCAGGTCATGGGATGCTGGAGGTAACTAGATTGATCAAAGAACAACTTCAATTCATACCCACTTTAGCCACTGAGCCATCAAAGTAATCTTGGGAAATACAAATTTAGGTCCCCTAGATAACACGAAGTAGTATGGCGCAGTTATGAACTACTTTTCTAACCATCAAAATAATGTTGGCAATAACCAGCAACATTAATTAATGACAAGTAGCTATTTTGGATATATAATTAAAAGTCATCAACTGGGATCTAAAACACCAATATAACTTTTTTTCATCTGAAATACACATTAAAACAAACAAAAGGGACTTATTTATCAATCTGTATTCAAATGAGAAAAGCCATGATTAGTAAAATTTGTTGACATTAAGATTGAAAATAAGGGCAGATGTCCAATTTATAGAAGACCCAGAAGGTGCTTAGTTGAGTTACATATTTTATCTATTTAATTATTCATATAAATATTCAATGAATGACAGTTTTTACAAACATCTGCAAGTTAATTGAACCCTGACCCCATTAAATTTGCATAGAGGTGTTTTGTGGTCAATGTACACACTTCATAAATTGCCTTCAGAAAAAAATATGAACTCCCTAATCAGATTTCACCTTGAGTTTATTTAGTTTCTAAATCAAAATAAACAATATAAATAAATATAAACAGAAAAATTAAAAATACCAGTTTTTTGTCAAATGAATTTTGTTCCAAATTAAAAACAATTCTTTTAAAAAATTTTTAAGGTTACTCTAATAATAGGCAATAGAAAGTAAAAAAAAAAAAAAAAAAAAAAAAAAAAAAAAAAAAAAAAAAAAATAATAATAATAATAATAATAATGTGTTTTTTTAAGTCATAAAGCTTTTTAAACAGGTATGCCTTGGTGGCTCAGTGACAGAGTGTCTGCTTCAAGAGTGGAAGGTTGTGGGTTCATACCTCAATCATAGTATTTATCCGTGACACTGTGGGCCAGTGTACTAACAATATAAAAGTCACCAACCTATCCCATGGAAATGATAACTTTACAAATACTTCAACAAGAAACCCTAATGAAAATTGACCGATATAGTAAGTGTCTGTTAATAAGGGTGAACCAGAACTAGTTTAATGGCTATAATAAACTGGTCAATCAGTCCAGTCCAACTGTAATGCATTACATACCAACAATATCTGTAGTGTATTCATGTATCTACTAATTTGATTTTTTCTATCAAAACCTCTCCAATAAATCTTTAATGACCAGTTCAAATGACATCAATCTAAATTGGGAGGTACTTGAACATTCTATAAAACTGCAAATGTCCCATTCCAACAAAATGTTTAAGTGCAAATTTAGTTAGTTTTATCAATAAATGACCTGGTCATTGGATTGTGCAGACAGCTTGAATTGGCCATTTACTTTTGATCTCATTTGAAGAAGAATTTCTTTAAACTTGGCTGAATTAATTTATAAGGACATAGCCCCTACTGGTTAGGTAATCCTTGATATTGACCAGTGGGTTCACTCTGTATAAGGTCAGGTCACAGTGGCCATGACTAACCCAAGATAAAAACCCCTGACCACAGGAGACTGACCAACATCCATAATTATATACCTGATAATGCTGATATCAGCAAAGTCTGAGGTAGAAATTAAAATTTTTGACATTTTAAAGTGAACATATTCAAGACAATCCTTTAATTTCACACCAAAAAGTGTTATTTCCTTTAACCCTGACATCAACATAAATCCTGAATATCTCAAGACATTTCTAAGGGTTTATAGTTAAGTATGGTGTAAAGGGAAAGTTTTAAAGTAAACTTGTTACCCATGCAGTTAGATTTGATGTACATACACACACACACACACACACACACACACACACACACACACACACACACACACACACACACACACACACACACACACACACAGAGGGGGAGGGGGTCATTGTAGGCATTAAAATACCCCCAGACCTGCTTTTGCAGAGGCAGGGATAAAAAATACTTGGATCAAAGTGGTAGGTAGCTTCTACTGCTTGTTGGATGCATGGGCAGATGGATGGAAGGCTATTCTATTTGCCAAAGAAAAAAAAAATACACAGTTGATCTTTTTAATTTTAACAAGTGATGTTTGTGAAACACTTATCCCCCCCTTCTTGGACAGACATTATAGGGTGCACAAGCTTTTATTATGGGGCAATATACATTATGGGCAGTGTACATGGAAATGAAATTGACCTTTTGAACTTAAAATCAATAGGATTCATCTACCAGTACTATCTGAAATGCATAAATCAATCAAGTATGATGTGTCTAAGCTAAAAAAAAATTCAAACAGGTTTGACTGTACTTCTAAATTATAAATTATTATCAATATAACCATATTCAACCAACCTGATTATAAATGTTATAACAGTAATTAATTTGATCAATCTTTGTAGAGATAATGAACATAAAGCAAATAACTGGAATTTTCTAAGTCCAAGGGGGGATAACTGTGTCAAAAATTGCTCGATCGTACCCAAAACAGAACTTGACCTAGATATTCTATTGATAAATCTGTATACCAAATTTCATTTCAGTATGTGCAACCTCTGCAAAGAAAATGAACGGAAACTGTTGGTCAGACCGACAGACAGACAGCAGCAAAGCAATATGCCCTTCCTTCTTTGAAGGGGAGCATAATAATATTAGGTATTAAATTCCAATAAACAGCACTATATAACTGATAAATTTTATTAATTTTTTTTTTTCAAAAAAACATCTGAAAACAAATTATCAAAATTATATAGAAATATACTCATAATAGTAAATTACAATGATTTTAGGGCATAAAATTTTATATAGCTGAAAAAAGGAGATAAACTCATAATTCTTTATTAAATCTATGCTTTAGTTGTAAATCACAAAAAAAATCACTAGAAAAGATATTTATTTCAATCAAAATTTTGATTTTAAGTTGTTAATAATGCAGGGATAAATTCATAAAGCACATTCCAGACTGATGACAAAAGAGAAAAGTCATGTTTAAATTGTAACACAATCTGGAAAATCATTCCCAGTACAGATGTGCACAAATTTAATACTGGCCTTCTATGACGAGAGACAGTAATCTCCTTGATTACATTCTGTGCCGATTTTGTCAATAAGCGGGCTGTTGACATAATCAATAGACAGTCAATGTCACTTTAAGTATTAGGAAACTGTAGAACTTATTTCCCGATTGCATGCTACTGAAATATATATTGACAGGTTATTCTTTACAAATGAATAATTGTTTGAGTCATACAGAAAAAGGAAAAAAAATTATTTAATGAGATGCAGCATTTAATGTGCTTCATGCTCAGACTAAACACAGCAACCATGATACAGCAGAAAATGTAAATAAATGCAAAAAATATCGTTTGTACAGCTTTGATTATTTATATAAAAACTTCCATAATTATTTTATTTGCAATTTCATGTGAAGTTTACTTTCATGGTGGAAGTAATAGATAAATACCTTTAATAAATTTACAACAGAAAAAATTGATTATAAAACAAATCAAAAAAGCAAATGCAATACAAAGGAATTAAAAAGCAAACAATACAACAGATAAATCTAAACAAGAAATATGTGTAACACACAAAGTGGAGAAATGAAATGGCAGAGTTCAGTCTAAACAATCAACATGGATAGAAATGAAACAGCAGAGTTCAGTCTAAACAATCTACATGGATAGAAATGAAACGGCAGAGCTCAGTCTAAACAATCTACATGAATAGAAAGTCTTTGAGCAAGGCATTTAATTTCAAATTTCACCTTCAGTTCACCCTGCTTTCAACAGAAAGGATTCAAGCAAAGGGCTGGCCCCTAAATTAGTACTCTCCTGAAATAATGAGCCTTTAGTTTAGGTGGTTTAATGGAATTATGTTCTTGGCCCTATCAAAATAAATTCACTTACATCGAGGTAATATCAGGTCTGGAATGGTGGAGAAAACCACAGTAAGTGTATAAAAGAAAATCAAGACCTTTGGCATGCAAGCTAACAAATTTTAGGCACTGTGATATGTGTGTATGGGCAATCTGTCCCTGAAGCCCCAGCTCAGAATGTTGGAGAAAACTAAATATGAAGTGAAAACCATAACGTTTGGCAAGCAAACTCAGATAAACATTTACCTAAAATTATCTGCTGAATTTTATAGACTCAAGCATATACATACACACTTTTAAAGAAAAGGCTTTGGTACTTAAAATTTATAAAAGGGTAAGAATGATATTAAAAAAACTACCATTACCACTGCAATACCAGATAACAAAAATAACAAATGAAATACCTTTAATAAATTTACAACAGAAAAAATTGATTATAAAACAAATCAAAAAAGCAAATGCAATACAAAGGAATTAAAAGCAAACAATACAACAGATAAATCTAAACAAGAAATATGTGTAACACACAAAGTGGAGAAATGAAATGGCAGAGTTCAGTCAAAACAATCAACATGGATAGAAATGAAACAGCAGAGTTCAGTCTAAACAATCTACATGGATAGAAATGAAACGGCAGAGCTCAGTCTAAACAATCTACATGAATAGAAAGTCTTTGAGCAAGGCATTTAATTTCAAATTTCACCTTCAGTTCACCCTGCTTTCAACAGAAAGGATTCAAGCAAAGGGCTGGCCCCTAAATTAGTACTCTCCTGAAATAATGAGCCTTTAGTTTAGGTGGTTTAATGGAATTATGTTCTTGGCCCTATCAAAATAAATTCACTTACATCGAGGTAATATCAGGTCTGGAATGGTGGAGAAAACCACAGTAAGTGTATAAAAGAAAATCAAGACCTTTGGCATGCAAGCTAACAAATTTTAGGCACTGTGATATGTGTGTATGGGCAATCTGTCCCTGAAGCCCCAGCTCAGAATGTTGGAGAAAACTAAATATGAAGTGAAAACCATAACGTTTGGCAAGCAAACTCAGATAACCATTTACCTAAAATTATCTGCTGAATTTTATAGACTCAAGCATATACATACACACTTTTAAAGAAAAGGCTTTGGTACTTAAAATTTATAAAAGGGTAAGAATGATATTAAAAAAACTACCATTACCACTGCAATACCAGATAACAAAAATAACAAATGAAATACTTTGAAGTTTTGTAAGTCCTAAACATCAACAACTTCAAACAGATGCTGAAGAAAGGGGATACCACTACACACTTTCTTCATCAAAAACTTTCCTAAACACAATCTGTCACCTTAATAGTTATAGAAGTTATAATAAAGGTAACAGATGATTGTAGTAACATATGGTTGTGGTCTCACCTGTAAACATGGTATATTTGTATAAATACCATTGTAATCTTGAGATTATAAATAAACATATTATTTACAAGCACAGCACAGAATATGTACTGTAATATGTAGTGTAATTGTCTTATAGTGTTAGCAACAGTATGGTAACATACTGTATATAGTTTATAATGCATGGTGCTATATAGAAATAGAACGGAGTGGACTATTCCAGTCAAGATTCTTTCACTATGTCCAGGCAGTCAGTTGAATAGTAAGGGAAACTAATGTTTCAAGAGAAAATCATTGACCATCAAACTACCAAACAAACCCTCTCTCTTTTATCTTTTAATAATTCGAACCTAGGTGATGATAGGCTCTTTAATCCATCAGCAAACAATTCAGACCACTCCGCAATGAGGCTCCCACCATAAGCACACCTTTCAGACCACTTTGCCACTGAGGCTCCCACCATAAGCAATAAGCACACATTTCAGACCACTCTGCCACTGAGGCTCCCACCATAAGCAATAAGCACACATTTCAGACCACTCTGCCACTGAGGCTCCCACAATAAGTACACACTTCAAACCACTCTGCCATTGAGGCTTCCACTATATAGCAAGCACCCACTTCAGACCACTCTGCCACTTAGGCTTCCACTATATAGCAAGCACACAGTTCAGACCATTATGCCACTAAGGCTTCCACTATATAGGGACCCCACACTTCAGACCTCCCTGACTCTGAGGCTTCCACTTTATAGCAAACACACAAATCAGACCACAATGTCACAGGCTTCCACTATATAGCAAACACACACATCAGACCACACTGCCACTGAGGCTTCCATTATATAGCAAGCACACACTTTAGACCATTATGCCACTGAGGCTTCCGTTATAAATAGCAGACTGTGTTTAAGAATCAAATCTGAAACGGTGAGTCAGAGATGACTTTAACTGACTTTTAAAAGAGTGAAAACTAACATCTGATAAATTAAGCAAACAAAACAGTATAAAAGCATAAGTACCTATAAGAAGATTGCCTCCAGACTATTAAAAAGAGTCTACAACTGTGATTCCATGCAGGACCCTTACTTTTATCAATGTAACTTGATTTAAGTTTATACCCTATTTTATCCTAAACACACTTTTGGTATGTAATATAACAGTGTACAAATAAAATTATATCTGTGAGAAAATAGCAACTGGAATAAATGTTGAAAAACAAACAATGTAAACAACATAAATTAGTAAAGGTTAAAGTTTTACAGAGAAGGGAGATTTTAAAAGTCAAATGTTGGGAGTAGCAATGGGAAAGTTGCCACTTGTTGAAATAAATTTTGTAAATATTGCTGAATTCTCATTTTTCCTGTTCATAAAGCCACCTGGCTTCCCCCAAAAATCTTAAAACATGACCTGTCCAAAATTATCCTTTTATAAAAAGTTGTAATATTTTCTAAGGTGAAACTTCCTGTTTCCAGTATAAATATCAGTACATAAATTTTGACAGCTAATAAAAAGGAAGACAAAAGTAAAATAAGTAAAATGATTATATTTCCTTGTCTATAACCTCACAAAATATGTCCATCCATCTTATCTCTTATTTTTTTGTCTGTCAGTAAAGAAAGACACCACCCACAGTAACAGTCACTGGAATGGCATAAAAATTCATAAGTACTATTCCTATATTTAAAAATAACTTTTATAATCAATAGGTCCATAGTCCATTCATATACAACAGCCTAGTCATTTTCAGTCAGAGAGCTAGTACTATAAAACAAGCTAAGATTAGGCTAATAATGAGAGAGCACAAGCATAGATACACTATTACACCTACCTATATCTAAATGCATGTTGACATGAGAGCACAAGAATGGATAAATTCTAAAACCTACCACTTTCTCTAACTGAATGCATGCTGATGTAAGAATAAGAATGGATATATCCTAAAACCTACCGTTACCTTTAACTGAAAGCTTGCTTATGTATGGCACCAAAGTGTGAGGAAAACTTTATCCTCTAACAAGTTATAAATGAGCAGAATTTCAGAAGATTTGCTCAAAATAGTTGGAGAGGCTATGTGGGGTTTGAATAGCCATTTTATGTCCAAGTTAAAATTATTTTATATATACTGAGGCTGTTAGTTCAAGAAGTTGTGAATACAGAGAAAATTTTGGACCTTTCACAAGAAGTTGCTTTAAGCTTTTAAATGTCTTCTGGACAAATTATGAGAAACAGATAGAAAGAAACACACACACACACACACACACACACACACACACATTGACATATTCATATATCATTTTCTATGACTAACTTACCATTACAAAAAGGAAAAGTCAAGAAGTGGGAAAATGGAGACAGAAATCTCTCTATCTTTACCTCTTACAACAAAGACCAATGACAATTAAAGTCTTTAGTATTGTTTATATTTATAATACAATGAATGAATTAGTCAGTCTGTCTGTCTATCTATCTTAACTTATCCATAATAACCCTCTCCACCATAAACAGAAAAATCTATAAAATATTTACTTTTAAGTAATATCACACTTCAAAAAATAAGCCACATATTTCTACCATATTGTTATCGTAAAGACAGCTAACAAGGTGTTATATTTGGTTTGTCAACAAATGCTGTCTGGATCAACTGTAATTTAACAAATATGTTTCGACCTTTTGAGAAAATTATATACACATATACCCTTGATTTCTGATCAATTCACACATAATAATATTATTTTTCTTTATAAAAGATATCCTGTAGATTAGTGTGATCTGGTCTTGATATAAATGTTTGATTTTTTGCCTGAAGAGTTTTTAAAGTTTTTTTTCTTTTTTTTTTTTTTCTTTTGGCTTCTGTTCAGTTATCGACATGACTTAGAAACATAAGTATCAATACTGTAATTGTTGAGATTTCCGTCCTCTGGCATACTTTGGCTTAGTTATTGATAAAGTCTATACTAGTAAAGGATATATGGGTGGTATTAGACAGTGTTCTGTCAAAAATATTAATAATCTAACTTAAAATGACTTAAATTACAAATCTAACCCAGAATGACTTGAATTACTAATTGTCAAGTGCTGCTTTTTGAAATTATATAAAATACCTGGTAAAACACACAACAGTCGAGATGTAGTGCATATATATATATATATATATATATATATAGTTTTAAACTTGCATAAGTATTGGGACGTTCGTGATTTTCATACTCGAAATATTGGGTCTTCATCTAACTATTGGGTCATTTTCCATTAATTGGGACATGACCCAATAATAATGTTGGGTCTCCCAAAGTCTTGTGTTCAATTTGATATTTCTTTCAAATTAACTTAAAATAACGTCTCGTCTAAAACCGAATTATTGGGACCCGAAAATCGGCTATGTATACGACACCGTTAGCTCAACATAGCTAGACCTTTCCAGAGATGTATAAATGTATAAATTCAGCCAATCAGCAGCTTCCGATATACGACCTATGACGAAAAGAGACGGAAACAAACGATGTACAAAAAGAAAATGGCGGCTTTCCTTTTGACTGAAAATTGTGGTAAGTATTGTCTTTGTAGCGATTCAAAACTAAATTATTCTCGTATAGGCAAATTTTAAAAGACAAAATACAGAAACTAAATGATGTTGCGCAGGACCCGCCGAATATCCGATGGACGCTAACTATAGAATCATACATCACTATCAAAGGCTGTACAATGCCACGGCACTAGTGGCGACGTCTTTGGAACTATTGACAGGTTTGGCACAATAACCGAAACGGATGATTCAAATACGATAAAATCTCCCATTTTAGTCTAAGAATTATTTTTTTTGAAAGTCACGGAAGCACTGTTAATCTGCTTAATTTGGGTCCCATTCACAGTATCTAAAATTTATATTTTTCACACAGGGGCTGCGCTTCTTAAGTGTCAATTTTCAGAATTTTTTTGAGTTTGTTAAAAATGGATTTCATGCAAAGTTATCGATATGTATGAACTTGAAACCACGCTTGTAATGAAATCACAAATAATCTTTAAAACAAAAACACAAAATTCTTGACATCAAGCCCCTGTGACCTTTCTCTTGGTAAATATTCCTAACTTAAATAAAAGGGGTCTGCTGTGTACTGTGTGATATTTACTGAAGTTTGTGCAAAATAATTATTTTCATCTGATATGGAATCGAATTAGTTGAAGTTTTTCGCATAAAAACGATGTTGTTTCTGGAATTTGCTCTGTGTCCGTTTTCAAAAATGTCCTGCACAAATACATGTATTAATGGATATTGATCAGGTGGTACCACTGGCAGATTCCATTAAGTACAAAATTGTATCTATTACAGTTCTATATTTACTTTATCCCCCCCATAGCAAAAACCAATACTTATTTTTCTGATCCATAGAGCCCTGGCCCTGTTGTCAAAAAGACTCTGATTGTATTGTACAAGACATAAAATTAGTTGCAGTGGCTATTTTACAGCCCTGGATAGACATTTACTATTATTTGTATTCTTACTGTAATGCTTCAATAGTTTTGCAAGTAGTTAAAATTTAAAAATTCTGTATCCATAAAAACGGTTAAGGTTGATCTGTAAAATCTCTGCATAATGATATAATAATTGTGGAAAATATTAAACAAAAACTATTCGAAAAAGGAAAAAGTGAAATATATTGATACTTTCAACAGAATCAAATTAGCTTCATTAACCATTTAACCTACTGGTTTGTATTAACTGCACAAACTAGGCCCAGCTAGACTAGAGTAGACAGGATTATAACCACACCATCAAAACCACAAATCTTGTGCTTGTTCCTCTATATTTTTTTTAAAGAAGTTGGTTATGTAACCTTTAATCTAGTACACTTTCCAGGACTGCAAGTTACAATTCATATTTGTTTTAAACCTAGGTATACATAGGTGCAACTTTTGTCATAAATATCAATTCAAGTTGGTTGTCATTTGTGTATTCCAGATAGTACATAATATATATTCATATAATAAATTTGTTTGTACACTGGTTATATGTGAGATTGTTAGTATAGAACTTAAGGCACTGTAACATTATTATATCTGGTGTCCATACAAAGTCAGGAGTTTTAAAATTACAGGCCGCAGTGTATAGCACAAATTGTCAGGCTTCCCCAAACTTTGTCTGACCTCTGACATGGGAGATAAAAATGCTTGACAAACCAGTTAAAATTCCGGGAACAGATGTCAGATTGTCTGGTTTTGGTTTTAGTATCACCTTAAAAATAAAATTCTCAATCGAAAAAATGTTTGAATGTCACATGCTTTAAAACTGCCAGAAAAGCATGAATTTGACTTCAATTTACTAAACTTTTGCCTGTTGTGGTTGATGTCTTCTGGATTAAGAAAAATGCTAATGATCAAATACATTCATCGAGCTATACCAGGTAAATAATTTAGTACAATGACAAGGCAGAAGAATTGAAAGTTGGTTAATAATAAATATGAGGAAAAGTGAGAAGGGAAATCTCAGATGTGTTAGGTTGGATTTGTGTAGTTTTAACTCAATTATGATATCTATATAAACTACACTTTTATGTATGGTGATCAGTCTATTGAATGGGTAAAAGTTCCAGCTTTTCAAGACTGAATGTCCTGTAAATCTCTGAAATTTAGGGAAAGTCATTTTGTATTCTTGTTTTTTGTTGATTGTGTTACAAGTATTTGTTTTTCAAATACATTTCTATAAAGCATGTTGAGAAGGCTGATATTTAGAGTTTAAGTCATCTTGAGTTTATTTTTATTTTTGTATAAAGTTTATCCATATTTTAATAGCATATGTGTTGTTCAGTTACAAATGCACTAGTTTCTTTGTGTTGTTGATAAATTGTATAGTTGGTCATCAGTGCTCAGATAAAATTTTTATAACAGCTTGGCACTGTGCCAAGAAACCAGGCATAAAGTACTCAGCACCAAGTAGTTTTCACTTAGCACTAGAAATAGTAACAGGCTGGTTAATGAAAGGCAGATTTTTTTCAAATATCCAATTACCCTGTCAAATCAGATACTTTTAAGATTTTTATGGTATAAGTTTATCTTTGCTCAGTCAGTTTCTTTCGGTTCTAGTTGTAAGCATCCTCTGTAGTGGCCACAAGTGGCCAACTCTTTTTCGAACTCTAAAGAGGAGTCTTTAGTGTGCACTGAGACACGAGACCTCAGTTTTGAGTATCATCCAAAACACAACCTGGTAACAAGCTTTTTACGGCTCTGGTATAGACAGAATTCGAAGATGAAAATTATCTCAGAAAATTTCAAAGTCCTGAGTGAGGTTTGAACCCACAACTGTTGACTTTGAAAGCCAGTGACAGTACCACTTTGCCTAGTACGGCCATGTAAGAAGAGGAAAAATCTCCATGGAATTATCGATGGACTGCTGACTAGTCATTATGTTTCATTGTATAAAAATACACTCAGTTGATATGAGCACTGGCTGTTTTACAACATCTCTTGAACTTTATAACATGAGTTGAGTTGAGTTGATTAATGGTGTTTTATGTCCCTGTCAAGAATATTTCACTTATATTGAGATGTCGCCAGCTATAGGCGAAAGTGCAGAATTTTGCCTGTGCGTTGTGCTGATGGCATTATACAGCAGGGTTCTTCATTGTACCACATCTTCCGTGACACAGAACCTCATCTATTTTAAGTTCCTATCTTAGAGAACCATGACTGTAATTTTGTAATGCTGAGTGCTTGGCAAAAAAAAAAACAGTCACTACACACTTTCAAGTCTTGGGTCACACCTGTTCGGGGTTCAAACCAAGAACCTTCCACTTCTTAATAACATGAGGATTTATTTTGAAGTTCCAAGCATTTATAAGACTAAAATATCATGTGATATGATGAAAACAAACAGATTCAAGCTTTGTTTCATTAAAACATAAATTTTTGAATTTTAGATTTAGTATGTGAGGCCTTCATTAGTAACAGATCAAGTTTGAGTTTGAGTTCCAGTTCACTGATCTTAGATAAAATTATTGGAGTTAGACTTAGAAAATTTCCTTAAAACATTAGTTTTATGGATTTATTTTTAGCTCACCTGATCATGAGCAGAACGTGCTAAAGTGAGCTATTGGTATCAATAGAGGCAGACCCTCCATCGTCCGTCCGTCCGTCTGTCAACAATTGCTTCAAACGACTTCTTCTCAGAAACTCCTGGTCACATTTTGTTTAAACTTGGTCAAAAGCATCTATAGAACATTGCCTTTCAGATTTGTGTTTTTGGTTGCCATAGCTACCAAATGTGGGTCACAATGACCTACATAGTTAAAAACCTAAAAAAATCTTCTTCTCCGAAACCACTTCACTGAGATAAAATCTGATGTAATATTTGGCATCTACAGCATCTTATATACCTTAGTTTGTGAATTTCATCAATTTTTGTGAAAAATTAGGTAACGCGTTTTTGCGTTTATTTTTTGTATATTGTAAATAGTTCTTTTACAAAAATTACAATTATGAATAAATTTAGGTGAACTCTTTTTCCTAACATCATTATCTTATGTGAAGAAACATATGTTTGACAATTTTCATGAAATTCTGTAAAATACAAGTCGCTTTTTTGACCTTTTTCATTTTCAATTCTAGCAACCCAAGGGTCGAGGGTTCAAATCCCAGTAGGGCAACTTTTTTTTTTTTTAATTTTTAAATTTTTTTTTTATTTTCTGAATTTTTTGACTTACAATGGTGCATGAAAGAGAATTTATGAATTTTTACTTTTTTTGTTTATATACATGTGATACTGCAACCCAAGGGTCGAGGGTTCAAATCCCAGTGAGGCCACTTTATTATTATTATTATTATTATTATTATTTTAATTTCTGAATTTTATGACTTACAATGGTGCATGGAAGAGATGTTATGTATTTTTACTTTTTAGTGAATTATTATTTTTGAAATATGGTACATGTGATACTGATATGTAGATTTAGCTAAAACCTTGAATTTTTTTTTTTTTTTTTTTTTTTTTTTTTTTTTTTACAAAATCATTGTTATGTGACATTTTTTTAATTAATTGAACAATTTTTTAAAAATAATTTGCAGTTGAATTTTACAATTTTTTTTAAATATTTTAATTAATGTGTCAAATCTGTAAAGTCTTAAATCCGGATCTGAAAATTGCTCATGTGAGCTTTTGTTATGGATAAGAACTCTGCCATCCATCCATACATCCATCAAAAGACTTCTTCTCAAGTTCTCAGACACTGGTCAGATCGCTTTGGCTACCAAAAGTAGGTCACAGTGACCTATATAATTAAAAACCAAAACAATAAAAATAATGGTATCTGAAACCACTTCTGTTGAGGCAACATGTTATGACTTAACCAGGTATTATCAAGACATACCAGTTACATTTAAACTCAGGTGAGCATATTAGGGCCATCTTGGGCCTCTTGTTTTTAAAAACTTGCAGATATTGAAATCAAATTTTTTATGCAAGTCTACCATAATAAGTTACAGAGTTTGATTCTGGTTCACTGATTTTCAACAAAATTATGGGGCATGGACTTTAAATTTCCTTAAAATATTAGTTCCTGGATTTTTTTGTAAAAGCCTGAAGAAGCTATTTCATAGTTCAAGACATAACTTAGCCAAAATTGTGTACTGGAACAAAATTTAAAACTATGTAAGTGTCCTATGTAAGAACCACTATGTATGATATATATACAGTTTCATATTCAGGACTTAACAAAAGTAGAAAGTGGCTGTGTGAATTTTGAAAGGTTGTAGTGTTAAAGATGTTTTGGTATTTGTATTAATGGTAAAATCGGATATTTCAGATGTGTATTGTAAGCAGTTACCATAAGTAATTAATCAAGCATAATATCTCTTGTTCTGGCATAATTTCAGAACTACCTGTATACTGCTACAGGTACATAATTGTTAAATGATGACTAGAATGAGATACATTTTAAAATCAACATTTTCTATGTTTAAATTTCAGTTTTCAATATTTCAGAATGGATATGACTATTGCTGCAGCCTTTAGCCTATAGTCTAGGAAAAACATTGAGGCATCTGTTTCTTTATCCCAAGATGGAAAGAGAGCAATAGATGTATTTATAAAATTCAGAAATGAGGTTGGCATTCCAGTCACAAATCCATACATATTTGCAAGGCTAAATGCTGTCTCACCATGGAATGTAAACACAAAGCTTAAAGAAATTGTTACTATGTGCCCAGGAATCGATTACCCAGAACAAATAAATTCAAGGTCCTTGAGGAAATATATTGCCACTGTATTTCAGGTTAGTGTTCATGATAATGTTCAGTTTTGAAAATTTAAGACATATACACAAAGGTTATGGAATGTGCTTTTGGATAATTTTGTTTCAAAATAAAGGTGACTTAGGGCACTTTTCTTCTAATTTTTCATAACAATTTACATAAGGAAAGACATAGCATTTAGGTGTAGAATTCAAATTTTATTAGCACTGATCATAGGTCGTCAGTTGTGATTTATAAGCCCATATGTACCTTGTATATACCAATCAATGGTGTAGTGGATAAATCCTAATACTTAGCAGCTCTATATTATCAATTTTACTATTGTGTGTTCCAAACCGGTTGTCTACATTTTTAGTCAAGTTGCAACCATGTTGAACTTCGCTATTAATTTGATCATGCAGGCATGCAGGCAGGGGTTAGTTATTAGTTAATGTTTTATTATATCGGATATATCAGTGATCAATAGTGAAATCATTGGAATAGCCAAGAACATGATAAGTTATGCTCGATTCAGCCTTGTTTTAGATTAACACCATTTTTTCAGTACAATAGGCATGATGGTATTGTACCTTGATGCTGTAGAATTGTCCACAGTCATTTTACAACTTTCTTTGTTTAAAGAGAGAACAATCTCCTTAATCTGTCAAGGTCAACAATATATCCAACACATTTTGCTGGACAGTATTTACTTTTTAGTTTGTACTTACAAAGGGATACGTTTTATTTAGCATCATCGATGCAAGATTCTTTTAACAATGTTAGTGGACATCAAAGTTTTGGATGTTCTTCAGGGAATAAACTTGACATGCAATAATTTTTTTTAATCCAACATTTTATTTAAAACTATTACTAGTTTTTATCTGTTAAGCATTATTTTAATACTCTTTTATTCTTTTCATTATGACATGAATGTTTTTTTGATACTCTTGTACCTTTAAATTTTCTAGATGAGAAAAACTGTAATAATGCTGATGTGATTTTAAACAGTATCTTATTCACTCACTCTTTATGTTTTATAGATATTAGATATGAATGAGAATGAAAAAGAAATGCTGGCAACGTATTTGGGTCATGGTGTCAAAACCCACAAAGAGAATTAAAGATTATCCAATTCAACATAAAAAATGTCTGTGGTATGTTTATAAACATTTTTTTCTTGGTAAATCATAAAACAGCTTCCTTTGTGTATTTGGGCATTAGCCTTCTGATTTGCTTAAATATTAACTAAACTCTTTCCCTACTGGTATAAAGCATTAATTTGTTTGTTAAAAAAGGTACCCACTGTATCATGTTTGGGGTACATGCTATATGATTAATAGAGGTGGGACAGGTAACAAATTTAAATCAGAGTACCAGATTTGCCATTATCTGTATGCAATGAAGTATTCCTATATACTTTCTGATAATAAAAACTGGATTTTTTTTTTATTCAAGCTCTGTCATAGCATCATCATGACAAGTCAAAATATGATCAGATTTTGAATTTTTAAAAAGCTTTCAATATGCTCAAACAGTTCAGTGAATTGGATATGCAAGGAAATACCACTGAACTTTGCTAATTTATTCTTTTAACACAGTATTTTAAGTTATAACACTTTTATAACAGCCATAACTTTACATGATAAATAGGCACCCAATAACTCATTTCATCTCTTGTGTATCATTTAAAATTAGTTGCCAAATGTTACAAAGTTCAAGATTGAAAGAAGCCCTTGGTTGAGTTGAACTGGTCATGAAGTGTTAAACTATGAATAAAAAAAAGTGTTAAACTATGAATAAAAAACATACATGTAATTCTTCTACTTTTATTTCTTTTTTTAAGGTGTTGCAGCTTTTGATTGCAGTGGAGAAAGGGGATGTGCATACTTATAAAGGAATGAGTTTGTCAGATATTTCAGTAGCAGGTATGCCTTTTTGCTTTTACTACTATTTTAGATATTTTTCATCAGACAGAAATATTCAAAAAAATTTAACATTGTTTTTTTTTTTTTTTTTTTTTTTTTTTTTTTTTTTTTTTTTTTTTGTATATTTGTTTTTATTTTCTTTGATAAAGAAAACACACAAGAGACTGTTCTGAATACCAAGTTAATGATATTACATTTTCTTCTGTTGCTCCAAACATTGTCATGGATTTCCTCATGGCAATAATTGTGATAGTGATATATAGTAATGACCTCATTTTCATCTTTGTTTTTGCAACTTTATTGGACATTCATGAATATATTTTGAAGCGGATTTTAATATTTGTAATTTCTCGATTTCATGACTTAAGATGTTGACTGTCTTGGAATTGATGACATGGCTTACTTTTGGCATATTATGCATTACTTTTTTCACTGAGTAAAATATTTTGATGAGAGACCATTTGCTACACAATTAAATTTTAATTTATGAATTTGGTTTATGCAATGTACAAAATTCATTATTTATAATCTTCAATAATATTACAACAGATAGACAAAATTTCAATGATGTACATCGTAAAACAAAAAATAACAGTTTTTCAAAAATAATTTTTACAGTTTCTGATCTTCTTCAAAATATTACTTCTGGTTGGGTCTAAGGGGAGATAATTCATTACTTGGCACCCAAAGAGATATATCCAAGTTTTCACATGTGCTATGCACTGATTGCATTTAGCTTTATTATACAAGACATTTGCGACTTTACTAAAAGTTGACCTTTGACTACACAGAGTACAACTCTATAAACAGCTGCTACTAGGGGCATAGATGTTTCACAAACACACCTTTATGTTGGTTCTGCATGTTCTACTGAAGTTTAGTCTTTGTTATGAGATGAACTGTGAACTATTGTTTTACACTGTATCTGTTCACCCATATTATACATGTCTTTACACATTTAATGTGTTAACTTCTTGTATTTAGCGCATATTGTTGCTTCCTTGTTTTATCAGGAATTTGTTTGCTGTTGTATTATATGTGTTCCTAGCAAAACAAGATGTTCATGCATTTAAAAATACATGTATATTTTATACTTTATAGTTGGGATTTGTATGTGTATTGTCCGGAATAATCTTTATAATGTTATATATCATCAAGATTCATCCTGAATAATCTTAATAATGTTTTCTGTTTTAGATTTGCCAAAAGCTGAGGAAAGTGACAGTGAAATTAATACCAGTACACTAAAGATCACAAGAATGGAAGTTTAACATTCACGTTTTTACCTGTGATATGTACTGATTGCATTGTGCAGTTGGATGTTTTAGCATTGTGTAATGGGATATTTTATCATGCCACACCCTCTGTGACACAAGAACTGGGTTTTAACTTTTCAAGGTCAAATGTTTATAATTTACTTCCAGTACATAGGAAAAGTACTAAGAGACGGCAGACAGAAGAAGAAACAGAACTGCTTTGAAAAAAATTTCAAGCCTTACTTGAATAGTGAAAAAAGTATTCATAACACTGATTTGTTGAAAGTAAAAAGGTAACCATTCTTAACTTCACAAACTTTGCCTCATATAAGATCAAAAATTAAACAACATGAAACATTGGAAATCACAGTGATCTTGTAACACTTCCATCCAAATGATGAATAGCTGATTGTTTTACAAGGTATGGTACACTGTTTGTTGTCTGGACTGGTGACTTTGTCCTCAGAAGGCAAGACTAAGGTTTTACTTTCCCGGTGTCAGCGACTTGTCAAAATGTGCAAGTTGTATGTTAAAGTCCATATGTCTTGAATTTACACTGTTATTAGAGTGAAATTTGAAACACAGTTCAATCGTGCAGTTTAATTATGATTACATGAGTATTATATAAGACTGATGTTACAACTAATTTTGGGGTAAAAACAAGAAGTTTTAGAGGGAAAGAAAGGAATTTTGAGAAATGCTCCTACTGACCCATTTTTCAATGTTTTGTTTTGAAATTTTGAATTTATCATGCACCAAGATGGAACTTACATATATTTTACAATAATTTGGAAACATTGACCTTTTTGTTGGTTTTTCTGATAAAAACTACATATTTTGAGAAAATGTTAAAATTACATCTAAATCTTGGTGAATTCGATTGAATTTGATGTTTGTGTAGTTTCTAAATTATATACAATATCTGTTGACAACTTATTCAATTTTGGGATAAATCTTGGTTTTTAAATGCAAAAAATAAATGTCATCATAGTTTAATTATGCATACCTCATTGTGTCAATACTGAATCTAAAAAATGTATTTTCTTCTTGATCAAAAAATAACCAAGTAAAACATCTAATTCCATAGGATTCTTGTTTTTATTTAGAATGTATTTCCATACAAATTGATGACAGCCAATGTAAGGCTAAAAATGGTGGTGTTTTCCTAGGAAAATTTAATTACAGGTTAATCTAATTATTATTTTATTATTATTATTATTTGAATTCACATAAAATGTTAAAATAACTCACAAAAACAAATCTTGACTTTTGTTTGAAAAAAAGGAACATGAGCAAGTGAGCAATAAAGGTCATAATGATTCACTTTTGTACATTTGTTCTATGAATGTTTTCTATTGAAACCTTTCCAATATTGATCTGTATAAAATTATTTTTTGAAGTTTGTTTTCAAGGTTACATGTTGGTTTTGTGCTTTTGTGCACTTAAACATTTTAGTGCAAATTTTTAGAAATTATTGTAACACATATATTATAACATTTAACTGACATAAAAATTTATACCAAAAAATTTAATATTCATCCTACATGTAATAACTGTTTGTGTTATTTTTAATTTAATACTGAATTAAAAAGTTGATTTGTAACAGAGCAAACAGCATATGAAAATTTTGTGCTGCAAATTTATATGTTAGTGATACAGTTCTTGACTTGATTTTGTTATGAATGGTTCTGTAAAAATAACAATATTTTCTTTGTGACAAAGTTTTTTTGCGGGTAACTTTGAAAATATTACTATTTTTTGTTACAACTGCGGAGCCAGTAAGGCATCATTGTTGAAATACTTAAAAAATTCTTTTTAAAAATTCATCATTTTACTATAATGGGAAAAATTATTTATTGTGTGGCTCTCTCTATGAAAGGTGATATTTTTCAAATTTTAGGAGCATTTATTTTGTGGTGCCATTAAAAATTTTAATCTTTGAGAATTATGATTTCATTATTTTTCATTAAATTGTTTATCTTTACTTCGATTTTATTTTCTTATTAAATGTTTGAAAATCATTAAAGATTGAACATCTACATGATTTAATTGGCCTATTTTTATAGTGTGCTATAATGATGGACTTGTTTTGAAGTTTTTTGTAGTGAATGAAATATAGAGTCCTTAGTTTTAAATTTTAAATGGATTGATGCTCTTACAAAATCATTTTTGTCGTGGGGGAAATTAGATTAATAAATCTTAGCAAATCTTTAAATAACATTTTCACAAAAAGTGAAGTTTTGGTGATATATTTGCTATAGAATGTATAAATTGAGGTCATGTTTTAATTGGCAGGTTTAATGATTATTTTTAGCGAAAAATATGGAAATTGAGAGAACTTTCTAATACTCATGTTACTGCAAAAATGGTTTGTGATTTTACTGACTTGTACGGAAGTTTTAGTGACATATTGTTTTTGTTCCATCTTTTATTCTGTATAATTATAACAACCTAAAACTTAAAAAGACTTATTTCTTTATTATTATTATTATTATTATTATTAGCTCACCTGGCAAAGCCATGATGAGCTTATAGTTTGGTAAAGTGTGCTTGAGTTCGTGCATGCTGGTATCCATATACTTTAATCTTCTCCTCTGAAACTAATTGGCCAATTCAAATGAAATTTGGTGTGGAAGGTCCTTAGTAACTATAGATTAAAATTGTTTCCGACATGTAATCCTAGATCCAAGATGGCTTCTGTCATTAACATTAATAGCAAAAACCTATAAATGGCCATTACGAGTTTATTTATTTACTGATTTTGTTGAAATTTGAAACATGGAAATAGATGTCGGGGGATAAAACATATATAACGTGTTTTTCTGTACAATTTTTCGTTTGTGCAATAAGTACGTTATATGTAAAAAAAGTCTATTTTTAGCCTAAATCTTTGAAAATCTCTGAAAGTACATTGCCAGTTGAAAGGAAATTTAGTGTGAAAGGTCCTTGGGTGGTTTAGATTAAAATTTATAACTGCTACATTTATGTCTGTCTGAAATCCAAGATGGCTGCCATTACTAAAAATAGCAAAATCATATAAATGGTCATTATGGGTTCCTTTATGTACCAATTTTAAACAATTTTAAATTTGACACAAAGAAAAAAGATTTCAGGGAAATTGAACATATGTAGTTGGTTTTTCTGTACAATTATTTGTTTGTACAATAATTATGTAATATACAAGTAAGGTCTATTTTAAGCCAAAATTTTTCTCTGAAAGTACATAACCATTGAAAGGAAATTTATGATAAATATTGCTTGAAATAATAGAAATGTGTTTGTTTATGTTTTACTGATTGGATATATTTTTAAAAGAAAATGCAAAAAATAAAATAAGGTTGTTTCAGCTGAGCAATACAGGCCTTATTGGGCCTCTTGTTTTTTTTTGAATTATTTTTGTTTTAGTTATTTTTCTACGCAGTGCATGAAGTGACACATGACAGTCAGATTCAACACAGACTTTGCCACAGTGGCAATTTGTCACAAACATATCTTGTTAGGGTTAAAATGTTGAACTGTGGCTATTTGTCACAAACATATCTTGTTAGGGTTAAAATGTTGAAATTTGGAAGAATTTTGAGAAAATGTGATAATACTGATTAAATACTTTTAAAAAAAGGAATTACATAATCGTAATGTTCGTACATTATGTTGATAATTATCTGTGATCAGGTGTTCAATGAATTTGAAAGAGACAGAAAGTTACTTTACTAAAAACATAAAATAGACCAGCTATGTTGTTCCAAACCTATAGTGTCACTTAAAGGAATTATGTTTTTTATTTTGTATATTTATGAAGTTGATTGTGTTCAAAGATTGTAGTTCATTATGTTAAATTTCCAAATTACCTAGTTTATAATTGTTGAATAAATTTTTTGTCATATCTGGATATTTTTTTTATTATTTCAATTTTTGTGGAAAGATTGTATACTGGATATGGTATTTTGTGTGAGATGTTTTCCAGAAAATCTTGCACTCACAGAAAACATGGTCATTTTCCTATACAAAATATATTATTAACATTGTAGTTTCTGTACATAGCACTGCAATAACATGCATGTTTCCTCATAACTGAATCAATAACACCAGATTTTTAAATGTTTGGATCAACTAGTGATGGACTAGAACATGTCACATTTAAAAAATGAATTTACTGGTGACAGATGTTTGTTTAAAAATTCCAAGAGCTTTCTTTTTTCTGTATTGGAGTTTTCATCTGTATCCAGTCTATAAAACTGAAAATATTGAATTATCAAACATGTTTCATCTTGACTACTGGTATTCACTTAAAATTATATTGTGCTAATATAAAGCTTGATAGGTTTTCCCAAAAAGAATACTAGAATATTGTTCTGCTAGGCTAGAATAAACCATGATTATGAAACATCGTTCTGTAGGTTCATCTCCTTCTACCTTATCTGGATATACTAGTATCTTAATTGTATCACATGACTTGGTAAACAAAGTGATCCTGCCATGTTTGACAAGAATGGTTGTTTCCTTGGTATGAATTTGCCCATATTGACAGGTGTGTTTGTACTTTCACAGCAGCAGCAAAACTTTTACTTGGAAGAAAAGCATGATTATCCAGATATCTACACTTTTTATGTAACAAAAAGCCAATATCTGTGAAGTGTTGATCAATAGATAAAATTGGTTTTAACGTCCTAATCAAGAGTATTTCATTGTATCGAGAGGTCACGAGCTATAGGTGAAGTTGCAGAAATTGTGGCAATGCATACAATTGAAGTGCTTGTTGCAGTTTTAAAGCACACTGATAACTTGCAATAAACCTAACTTGAATACCTAGGGATTGCCAGTCTAGTTGTTCTTTAACTTTGTGCCAAAAACCATATTCGTGGTGTTGCTGAATAGTAGTTTTAATGATGTCATCTTTTGCATATTGACAAATCATGACACAAGAATTAAAAAGTTTCTTTTTAGATCATCTGGCTAAAGCCAGCTGAGCTTATGGCGTAGTGAAACAGGCATCTGTACATAAACTGTAATCATCACCTCTGAAACCACTTGGCCTATTGGAAACAAATATGGTGTGAAAGGTACCTAAGTGGGGTAGACTAAAGTTTGTACCAGGTCATCCGACCCAACATCTGATAGTCACTTTTACTGTAAACAAAAAAAACGTATAAATGACCATTGTGGACTCTATTATCAAATGATTTTGTTCAAATTTGAAATTCTGAAAGAAGATAGTCAGTCATTTAACATATATTATAACCAATTTTCGCAATAAATTCAAATGAGGTGTAATATTTTGTAA